>JAJAQA010000014.1:777500-877500 GCA_021464565.1 Rutilus rutilus | reverse complement strand
GCCTTATTTTACAATGAAATAGTGTAACATGACTTAACATCTGATATTCATAAGCTGTCTGTCACATGACTGATGAGGTCGGACAACACCAGCGGAGAAGACTTCGGCTCCGGATTCAGAGTCATGTGGAAGAAGTCCTTCCATGAGGAGCTCACAGGAGCGCTGAGGGAAATGACCAAACACACTTAAGACAAACATCTGGAATACAGTTTTCATGTGCTTATCTTAAAGGGTTATAAAAATGTGCAAATACTTCACTCTAAATATCTGGTAACACTTTATAATAAGGTTATATTTGTTGATATGAGTAAACAAGGAAAATCACTTATAAATCACTTTAAGAGCAACATTATTCATTATTAAAATATAAAGTTGTATCTGTTTCTTTAATAATCACTGTTGTTATTATTAATGGACCTGATCAAACATGAATGAACTATCAATGAAAAGTTGTATTTTTATTAACTTACATTAATAAGTATTGTAACAATTGTATTTCTCATTAGTAATGCAATAACTAATGGGACCATATTTTAAACCGTTACCAAATATTTTTGTTGTGATGAGATTTGTGTTTTTGCATTATGATGATGCGCACACACACGCACACGCACGCACGCACACATCATCATAATGCAAAAACACAAATCTCATCACAACAAAAATATTTGGTAACGGTTTAGATGCACACACACACACGCACACACACACACACACACTCTCTGCTCTCTTTTGTCTAAGTGGTAAAATATGGCCTGGACATGTTTTTGTTCCTCCATATGTCTGTACAATATTAATAGTTAATGTTGCTCGCACCTCTGATCAGATCCAGATGATTCCTCCAGACTCCAGGCCGAGTTCTCCTGCGTTACTCTCATTGGTCGGTTAAACAGCAGAGTGTGCACGATTTCTGCAAGGCCAATCAGATCAACCTGTTGCAAGAACAGAAATAATTAAATGCAACAATTATTGCTTTTTACACATTTCATGCATTTGATTGTTCATTAACGATTAGCTGGATAAATGAACAAACGGATGCAAACCCTAAACCATAAGCCGGCAGCTGAAGTAGTTTAAAGATTATGTTTTTTCTTCTTGATTATTTCTGCCGCTGCATAAATCCCGTGTCAGATCTAGGCAGGTGGAGCTGGGGAGGGGTTCAGAGAGTCTGTTAGCACTGCAGGACTAGCTGAAAGCTAACACTGAACCCGACTATTTCAATGTTAAGCAAGCAATCTCATTGGCTGCAGGATCAGCAGAGCCAATCAGCTGTGCCATAGTTGTAACACACATGGTTTAAAACTTTCCACACATGCCAGCATGACAAAACTTAGTGTATTTACTAGTTGCCATATCAACACTATATATAGAGAAAAAAAATCTTTGGAAGATATCGCTGAACATTTAACTATAGGCAAGGCAAGTTTATTTATATAGCACATTTCATACACAATGGCAATTCAAAGTGCTTTACATAGAAGAAATTAAAATAATACAAAGAAATAAGAATAATTAAAACAGTTTAGAAAAATCAAATAAAATACAGTACAAACAGTCGGACGAACAGCGGCACAGTGCTCATTCAGTAAATGCACAGCTGAACAGAAGTGTTGTGAGTCTGGATGTGAAAGTGACTGTAGGAGCACATCTGATCTCCTCTGGAAGCTGGTCCAGCATAATAGCTAAAAGCCGACTCGCCATGCTTAGAGTGAACCCTTGGTATTTCTAGCTGATATGATCCTAATGATCTGAGTGATCTGTTGGGTTTATATTCAGTGAGCATATCTGCAATGTATTGAGGTCCTAGGCCATTGAATGATTTATATACCAGTAATAATACTTTAAAAAAATGTAATTTAAAATTAAAAAGGTTCTGCTCAGAATCCTGGCGGCAGCGTTCTGTATGAGCTGACACTGTGTTCTGGTGTTTTTGGGAAGGCCAGTGAGGAGTCCATTACAGTAATCCACCCTGCTGGTGATGAAAGCATGAACACGTTTCTCTAAGTCTTGTCTGGAAACAAAGCATCTTATTCTTGCAATATTTGTCAGATGATAGTATGCTGATTTAGTTATTGCTTTGACATGACTACTGAAACTAAGGTCTGACTCTAGAGTCACACCGAGATTATTGTTTTCTGCACTATCTATGTGGATGTTAAAATCTCCAGCAATGGCAAAACAGTCAAACTCTGAGGTAATTGTTGATAACAGTTCTGTAAAGTCCTCAGCAAAGGCTGGAGAGTATTTTGGAGGCCTGTAAATAATGATGAGTAAAATGCGTGGAGCACCTTTTAACACAGTACCCAGATATTCGAAAGAAGGGTAATTCCCAAATGATATTTGCTTACATTGATAGATATCTTTAAAGAGAGCAGCTAGACCCCCACCTCTCTTAACAGCTCTGCAGACACTCATAAAAGTAAAGTTAGGAGGGGCTGCTTCATTGAGGATTGTTGCACTGTAGCTGTCTTCTAGCCAGGTTTCATTTAGAAGCATAAAATCCAGGTTGTTTGTGGTTATTAAGTCGTTGACTAGAAATGATTTATTTTTAAGTGAGCGGATGTTAAGGAGTGCTAACTTAACAGACTTACTTTTCCCCACAGCAATATTAGTTTGACGTGTAATAGGCACCAGATTAGTTGGGTTTGCTGTACGGCTATTGAAGGCCTTAGACTTTCTATCATGTAATAGAACAGCAATAGAGAAAGATACAGGCACACTGGGTTCCCGCTTGTTCTGTAAACATTTGAGAAAGTTACTGTTATCAGAGCGGGCACCCGACACATATCACTGAGAGCTGGTATCAGTTGTTTTTGGTTCACCTCGAGCAGAAGGAGGAGGGTGTGGGCCCTGGCGTTGTGGCAGAGGCCGAAGAGCTCTCACTGGAGGAGGGGGAAGGCGAGCTGGGCCCGCGGGCTTTGGTGCGGGTGGTTGAGGTGCCTGCTGTTTTTTGGTTGGTATCTGGGGGCTTGCAGCAAAAGAGTGGGATAGTTTGGTTCCAGCATACACCAGATCCTCCATTTTCTGTGAGAAGCACAGAAGTGGAGATGCTGGAGAGAGGGAGAAAGTGTCTGGTGAGAGGGGCTGTTGCTCTAGTGTTATCGGAGGCTGTAATATGCTGTCCTGGCTTCCCTGGCTGTTTTCCAGGAAGTCATCCTTGGGTGCTGAATCTGGGAGCAGTTGTAATATGTCTGTCTGTGGTGAGCTCTGTGGGCAGGGCTCAGCTGAGATTGTGTCCGTGAGCAGAGGTTGTTGTGGCGGAGTGGTGTTAGCATTGTCCTTGTGTGATATGTCAACCGCATGTCCATTTTGTGCTGAAGTGAAGCTCCTGTGGTCATTCATACTGTGTCCAGGTGTGTGTGTGCCGTTCAGATTGGCACACACTGCAGAAGGATGATTTAGGGAGAAGTAGATATTGTCCTTTAACACTCTTGAACCAAGTTTGTTTGGGTGATGGCCATCCCGATGAAACAGTTGTCTCTGACTCCAGAAAAGATTGAAATTGTCAATGAAGTTTACTCCTTTTATATTGCAGGTTTTTTGCAGCCATGTATTAAGCCCAAGCAACCGTGAAAACCTGTTTGTTCCTCTTGCTGGGAGAGGTCCACTGATGAATGTTTGAACTTTCAGTCAAAAGTTCATTGAAATCCTTCTTAAGGAGTTCTGACTGCTCTTTATGAATATCTTTCTTCCCCACATGAATGATGAGTCGATTAGCAGTCTTATGTTTCATCAGAATGTTCTGAAGTTCCCTGTTTACATTAGAAGTTGTTGCTTGTGGAAGGCAGCACGTAGTTGTATCCCTGCTGCTAATGTTTCTGATTATGGAGTCCCCCACTATCAGAGTCCTGGGCCCGGCTGCGCTCTGAGCTGAGTGCCGCTGTCTGCTCGACCTTGAGCGCCAGTTAGCATCAGTGTTAGCTACTGGCCCATTCAGTCTGTGTTCGATCACATTTATCACGTTTGGGGATTCCTCATTTACATTCATTAGTACTTCAAATCTGTTCTCAAGATGTATAGGTGGTGGTAGGAGACCAGTGTTTGCAATCCTTGTCAGAGCTGTATCTGGGGTAGAGGATGCTACTGCGGCAATATGTGATGCTCGTGACAGTCTGATGTCTCGAGTGCCTTTGGGTCTCGCTCCTTGTTTGTGCCATCGATTAGTAAGTCGATCGGCTTGTTTCTCTACCTGTCGAGGAGCACTAGTTTCATGGGACTCACCGGCTGTATGCTGAGGGTGTCCATGACGAAGCTCTGTTGTGTGCTCCGTCTGGTTTGGTGGTCCCGTAAGTAACTTTGTTTCAAGAACTGCAATCCTTTGTAAAAGTCTGTGGCAGTTAGTGCAGCAAGTAGATTCCTGAACCAGAAGAGGCATTTTCTCTCTTATCCTTATGAGTGTAGGCAGTTGTGTTTTCCTTTCCCCGGAATGTAAGCTGGTCGGGTAAAAGAATTCTGCGTTTTTGTAGTAATCCAAACTTTGTCGTTTGAGCACTGTGCTGATTTGCTGAAGTTAAAATTAGGTGATAAGGAAATAAAATATAAAAATATAGGAGATAAAATGTAAAAGCGATAGAGCAGAGCGCGGAGCAGTAAGCAAGAACGTCCGAACAGTAGCTGAGCAGGAAGTGTGTATCTATAGCAAAAGTAAATGTACTATAGCAAAAGTACATTTCTTAAATTAAATTTTCATCTGTTTTTTGTGTTTATATAAAATTAGACAAATCTGATATTATTTTAATCTTATGCGTGTTATTGAACAGTTGATATGGTTCTTTAATGCTGATCTCGCCGGGTTTAAACCCCAGGTGTGCAGGCGGGGCATGTTGTCACACTGCGTTACAATGAGCCCCTATTAGGCATATGCTTTTCTATTCTATACTTTCATGAATTCTATTGAGAAACCATGAGAATAAGGTGAATAAAGTTAATTGTATTTTATTGAGGAAATATTTTAGTTTGTCTTGTATATTTTTTGGATTAGATCAGATAACATTTTAATCTGTCATATGGCCACCTTTGGGGCATGTTGTCACATTTCACTTCCATTCTTTCAGGGTAAATCAAGAAAAAAAAAAGCATACACTGTATTAATGAAGCAAAACCACATAATTGTACAAGACGTGGGAAATTAATGTGGGAAAAAATAAAAACCCTGAACCCAAAGTGAATTTACACAAACTGAGAGTCACAAGTGTTGATATATTTGGAAGGAAAGAGGAGTGTGAATGTACCTGATAAGGCGAGGCAGAAGCTGGCAGAAGACCCTGTTGTATGTACTCCTGTGCCGACGGAAGGTCTTGTGCAGTTTTCACGTCACTCTGGAGCTGCAGATCCACTGCGCTTGAGAAATCTAGAGCTGTGATGCCACTGCGGCCACACACACAGGATGAGCGGCTTGGAAACGGGTATCAATACTAAGCGTATGCTTGCGTGTGCATGTGCTTTACTCATGTACCTGTGGTAAGAGTACAGGGTTTCTGGCTTCAGGCCTCCATGGACCACCTGACAGGAATGAAACCGCTTCACCAACTCTAGTAACAGAAGGACTAAGCGTGAAACATCCGTTCTAGCAATGGGCTCAGCGAGGAGATCCTAACGGTGGAAAGATGAAAACACAAATGTTTGATTGAGGACTTGCATATAAAAAGATTGTTTCCGCTACAGAATAAAGAATAAAAAGGGTAATTGCGACTTTTTATCTCACGATTCCAAGTTTACATCTCAGAATTGCGAGATATAAAGTCAGAATTGCGAGATATAAAGTCAGAATTGCGAGATATAAAGTCAGAATTGCGAGATATAAAGTCAGAATTGCATGATATAAAGTCAGAATTGCGAGATATAAAGTCAGAATTGCGAGATATAAAGTCAGAATTGCGAGATATAAAGTCAGAATTGCGAGATATAAAGTCAGAATTGCGAGATATAAAGTCAGAATTGCGAGATATAAAGTCAGAATTGCGAGTTATAAAGTCAGAATTGCGAGATATAAAGTCAGAATTGCGAGATATAAAGTCAGAATTGCGTGATATAAAGTCAGAATTGCGAGATATAAAGTCAGAATTGCGAGATATAAAGTCAGAATTGCGAGATATAAAGTCAGAATTGCGAGATATAAAGTCAGAATTGCGAGATATAAAGTCAGAATTGCGAGATATAAAGTCAGAATTGCGAGATATAAAGTCAGAATTGCGATATATAAAGTCAGAATTGCGATATATAAAGTCAGAATTGCGAGATATAAAGTCAGAATTGCGAGATATAAAGTCAGAATTGCGAGATATAAAGTCAGAATTGCGAGATATAAAGTCAGAATTGCGATATATAAAGTCAGAATTGCGATATATAAAGTCAGAATTGCGAGATATAAAGTCAGAATTGCGATATATAAAGTCAGAATTGCGATATATAAAGTCAGAATTGCGAGATATAAAGTCAGAATTGCGATATATAAAGTCAGAATTGCGAGATATAAAGTCAGAATTGTGTGATATAAAGTCAGAATTGCGAGATATAAAGTCAGAATTGCGTGATATAAAGTCAGAATTGCGAGATATAAAGTCAGAATTGCGAGATATAAAGTCAGAATTGCGAGATATAAAGTCAGAATTGCGAGTTATAAAGTCAGAATTGCGAGATATAAAGTCAGAATTGCGTGATATAAAGTCAGAATTGCGAGATATAAAGTCAGAATTATCTTTTAAAATGTTTTATTCTGTGGCGAAACAAGCTTCCGTACTTGCGGAGGTTTACAAGGAAAAGAAAAACGGATTGAGGAGACATACCTCGATGGTCTCTCCGTGAGGAATCCTCCAGAGGGTCATGCAGCCGTTCTCGAACATGTAGCAGGAGATCTGGACAAGACGATCCTGCTGGTCATGTGACAGTCGAGCTCGGAGCTGCGAGCTGATGAAGAAATCCCACGGCACTGAGGAAGAGTCCAGCTGAACCGGGAAAACAGGGAAGCGTACAGTACAGGAGGAGGAAATATGGAAACATCAGAGTTAGTCACAAAAACATGACAAATAAAGATGTAAGAAATGAGTGTTTATATATATATATATATATATATATAAATAAGTGCAGTCAAATAGATTAATCACGTATCATAAAAGTTTGTTTATATGATACGTGTGTGTGTGTGTGTGTGTGTGTGTGTGTGTGTGTGTGTGTGTGTGTATATATATATATATATATATATATATATATATATATATATATGTATATATATATATATATATGTATATATATATGTATATATATATATATATATGTATATATATATATATATATATATATATAGATATGTATATATATATATATGTATATATATATATATATATGTGTATATATATATATATATATATATATATATGTATATATATTAATATATATATATATATATATGTATGTATATATATATATATATATATATATATATATATATATATATATACACACACACACACACATAATATACATACATATACAGTATATTTATATATTTATATATAGAGAGGGAGAGAGAGAGAGAGAGAGAGAGAGAGAGAGAGAGCGAGCAGTGTAAATCTAAAAGTTAAAGGTTATCACGAACGTCATAAATCTATCAACAAAGTATAAATATACAAGAGTGTGAATATATATATATATATATATCGTCAACCAGTGGATCTCTGAGCTGAGTGAGTGAGTGGAGGCGGGGCTCATTTGCATATTCATAGAACCCCGCATACTAAATGAGGCAAGGGTGTCGAGTTACATTCAAGATATTTTAAGGCATAAAGACTTTTTTCAAGGAAAAAAACATTTAAATATGTCATTTTGGTGATCAAAGATGAGTTTTAAGGGATAAAATGATTGACTACAGGGGGACTTTAATAAATACTATAATAATATTTAATACTAAAATTGCACTTTAAATATATTATAACAACTAAATAAGTGTCTGTTTATCTGTAAATCTCATTTGCCATCATTGTATTGTTGATAAAGTGTCGCACCTTCAGAAGGACAGTGGCATCGCTGGACGAGTAAACGGTGAAGTCTTTCTTCTTCTGGCAGTAAACCAACGTCTCTCCATCTGGAAGTGTGGGGAATATTCTATTAAACATTATTTTGACAATATTACTGCACCTGTGCATGAGTTTTCCAAATACCAAGATTTAAGTCCCCGCTGGTGTCAGGAAGCAGCTCAGTTTTACGGTGGAAGCTGGAAAAGGTCGTCACGTCTGCTTGCTGACACAGCCTGGACCTCACGCCTGGACCGCAGACGTCCTCGGATTCAGTGACTGACACTATGAGCACAAATACAAACATGTTGAAAAGATGTAAGATCATATATCATAGAACATACTTTTGGGCGGGGGAAAATGACCAGATAATGTAAGATGTGTGTGCCTGGGATCCAGTAATGAAACAAGTGACGCCTTTGTGAACGAGTCATTGAATCATTCATATGTATATATTAAAAACAAAAATACATTTTAGGTTTCTTTCTTGTGTGTATATATATATATATATATATATATATATATACACACACACACACACACACACACACACATATATACATATATATATATATACACACACACACACACACACACACACACACACACACACACACACACACACACACACAAGAAAGAACCTAAAATGTATTTGGTTTTTTTAAGATCTAAACAAAACCCAATAGATTAGAAATGGATGATTCTGAAATAAATTGAATCATTTTTGAATCATTGATTCTCCCATGATTCTGAACAGATAATTAAACAAAAATAACATGCAATTTACTAAAGGGTTCTGACTAAATGTTAATTGCTGCAGTCTATTTAAAAATGTATATTTGACTTGAATTATTTTTAAAAATCGGTTTGAGTGAATGATTCAATGATTCGCTCATAAAGACTTCACTTGTTTCATTACTGGATGAATCAGCGTTTTTAAACAAATCTTGAGTGAATGATTCAATGTTTCGCTCATAAAGACTTCACTTGTTTCATTACTGGATGAATCAGCGTTTTTAAACAAATCTTGAGTGAATGATTCAATGATTCGCTCATAAAGACTTCACTTGTTTCATTACTGGATGAATCAGCGTTTTTAAACAAATCTTGAGTGAATGATTCAATGACTCACTCATAAAGACGTCACTTGTTTCATTACGGGATGAATCAGCGTTTTTAAACAAATCTTGAGTGAATGATTCAATGATTCGCTCATAAAGACTTCACTTGTTTCATTACTGGATGAATCAGCGTTTTTTTAAACGAATCTCTTGAGTGAATGATTCAATGACTCACTCATAAAGACGTCACTTGTTTCATTACTGGATGAATCAGCGTTTTTGAACGAATCTCGAGTGAATGATTCAATGACTCACTCATAAAGACGTCACTTGTTTCATTACGGGATGAATCAGCGTTTTTAAACAAATCTTGAGTGAATGATTCAATGATTCGCTCATAAAGACTTCACTTGTTTCATTACTGGATGAATCAGCGTTTTTGAACGAATCTCGAGTGAATGATTCAATGACTCACTCATAAAGACGTCACTTGTTTCATTACTGGATGAATCAGCGTTTTTAAACAAATCTCGAGTGAATGATTCAATGACTCACTCATAAAGACGTCACTTGTTTCATTACTGGATGAATCAGCGTTTTTGAACGAATCTCGAGTGAATGATTCAATGACTCACTCATAAAGACGTCACTTGTTTCATTACTGGATGAATCAGCGTTTTTGAACGAATCTCGAGTGAATGATTCAATGACTCACTCATAAAGACGTCACTTGTTTCATTACTGGATGAATCAGCGTTTTTGAACGAATCTCGAGTGAATGATTCAATGACTCACTCATAAAGACGTCACTTGTTTCATTACTGGATGAATCAGCGTTTTTGAACGAATCTCGAGTGAATGATTCAATGACTCACTCATGAAGACGTCACTTGTTTCATTACTGGATGAATCAGCGTTTTTAAACGAATCTCGAGTGAATGATTCAATGACAAACACATTTTTAACAGTGTCTTGTCTCCACCTACTGTTGTAATGATGTAATGATACAATCTTTATTTGAAGCGTCAAGTTACTTTCAAAGGTGATTTAACTTCGATAGTGATCTTTTAACAATGAATTGTGCAGCTCTAAAACAGATCTAGTTTCACTAAGAGAGCATATCAACTCTAAACTGTGAGCTTTATTTCCCACCGTTCTCCAGCACAGTCTCTGGTCCCTCCACAGCTCGGCTGATCTCCGTGTCATTAAAGCGTTTCGTGGGATCCTGGGAAAAGTTAGCGAAGGAAGTGCCGCCCAAGTCCTGACTGATCTCTAGGATAGGACTGTGAACACAAAGCATGGACAAACCAAAGTCTGAGTGAGATTCTAGTCAAGATTTGTCATAATTAGCCATTAAAAATACTGTAACATGAAATCAGATGTAACGGTGTGGCGCACTAGCAACACAAGCTCACGGGTTTGATTTGCAGAACGCATGAACTGATGAAAATGTGCGCCTTCAATGCAATGCAAGTCACTTTGGATAAAAGCATCTGCAAAATGCATAAATGTAAAAAATTTAAATGTAATGCAAGACATGCATTTACAAGGGCTGGGCATCATGTTAATATATATATATTGTGGCAACTATACAAAAATTTGAAATTTTGACACATGGTTTATATCACAGCATGAAAATATGATCCGCATTTGCGTGATAATACGATCATTACATTTCTGTAGTATCTCATTATCATGAAATAAAATTTCTCATATTGTGAAATATGTTTCTTGAAGTTTCTTTGTAATTATTTGTGAAAATTGTTTCTACACCAATTTTTTTTTCCCAGTTCAAGACATTTTTAAGACAATTCTGAACATTTCCAGACAGTTTTATCGCAGTGAACGAACACGCTGATGCGTCAGATACTGTAAAATGAAACACTTTTTGGGTTTTCAAGGACTGAGATCTCACTTATCAAACAACATCTTTATTATCTTTTAAATAAAAATGTTAGATGAAAAATAAACGAATAAAACAAAACGGTTCAAATAATAAAGTGCAGCAGATGCAATGACGGTGGAAACTTTAATCATTGAAAGGATATTATGACAAAGATATCGCTGATTTATTTCCATGAATATATGATTGAGCTGAAGAATGAAAGCAATGATTGCTTTATATGAGCAATATCACACTCATAGCCATGAGAAACGCCTCTATATGTATTAGACGGACTGCAGCGTTAATTGTGTGTGAAAAGATAATAAATAATAATCAATAATTCATGCACTTTTCTTCTTAAATATGTCTGTTTTCAAGGGTTTTCAGGACTTAAATTTACAAAAGTAAAATTCAAGCACTTTAAACACCTTGTACAAACCCTGCAGACAGCAACCAAGTGTCGGCCCAGATCCGGCACACATCTGGTGCGCGCTGAATCCACATGTTCCAGATCTGGGCCGACGCCATGTTGACGTCTGGAGAGCTCAATAATAAAAACAGCAAATTCAAGCACTTTAAGCACCTGGAGTACCTGAGCTTGTTCTCCTCAGGGCTCATGGTAGAGCTCGGTGCTTTAGTGGACTCTGGGTTCTCCGGGGGTTTCTGCCTCTCGACTCCACCGAACGGAGTTGAAGCGAGATGAGTGGCACGAGCGAACTCACACGTGTCGTCTGGGCTCCGGCACAGAGTCTTATTCCAGTGGCCGTTGACGATGGCTTCCTCACAGCGAGAGATGGACGAGTCCTGCTAATGACCGTGATTACTGACAGGAACACTTTAATTATGAACACTGAGAAGAAACTGAGAGGAGTAGTTCACTTTAAAATAAACATTAGCCCATGACAGATGCACGTCTTTGAGCTTCAATCTGTTGGTAGCCATTCACTGCCACTCTAAAGCTTGGAAGAGCAGGACATTTATTAATATAACTCTGATTGTGTTCGTCTGAGAGAAGAATGTCATATACACCTAGGATGAGTTGAGGGAGAGTAAATCATGGGCTAATGTTCATTTTAAAGTGAACTATCCCTGTAGGAACGCTGATCTCACTCTGTCAGCGGAGGGTTCTGCTTTTGACTTTGGCACTTTCATACTCGAGGTCGGCAGCTTCAGAGACACACGGTTTGTCGAAGATGATCTGAAATTGCAAAGGAAACATCTTGATTAAATGAAAGAGTGGACAGAGCGGCCAAAGAAGAAAGAATAAAAAAAGAAAGAAAGAAAGAAAGAAAGAAAGAAAGAAAGAAAGAAAGAAAGAAAGAAAGAAAGAAAGAAAGAAAGAAAGAAAGAAAGAAAGAAAGAAAGAAAGAAAGAAAGAAAGGCCAGCTGGCGTCCTCACGGTCTGTGTGTCTGTCTGTTCTCATCAGAAGCGCTGGATGGTTTTGCTGTGGCTGTTTTCTGCTGTCGAGAGTCACTTCCACCTGAACACACACACACACACACACACACACACACACACACACACACACACACACACACACACACACACAGGTTTAAGCACAGGAACTTCACCTGAACACAGACACTCTCACACACACACACACGTTTAAGCACAGGAACTTCACCTGAACAGAGATACTCTCACACATACACGTTTAGCACAGGAACTTCACCTGAACATAGACACACACACACAGTATGTGACAGACAGGAGAGACTCACTCTGATGCGTGTGCTCCTCTCGACTCACTGCACTCCTCCTGAACACACAACAGAAAAACCATCAGCAAAAAGATCAGAGAAACATTTAAATGCAAACACCTCAACACAACCCAACCCAACTCAACCCAACCCAACACAACAACACAACTCACTCAACACAACACAACAACACAACTCAGCAACACAACTCAACCCAACTCAACAACACAACCCAACACAACCCAACACGACAACTCAACCCAACCCAACTTAACCCAACTCAACTCCACAACACAACCCAACACAACCCAACACGACAACTCAACCCAACCCAACTTAACCCAACTCAACTCCACAACACAACCCAACACAACCCAACTCAACACAACACAACAACACAACTCAGCAACACAACTCAACTCAACACAACTTAACCCAACTCAACCCAACTCAACCCAACATAACACAACAACTCAACTTAACCCAACCCAACCCAACCCAACACAACACAACACAACACAACCCGGCCCAACACAACTCGGCCCAACACAACTCGGCCCAACACAACCCAACCCAACCCAACTCAACCCAACCCAACCCAACCCAACTCAACCCAACCCAACACAACTCAACCCAACACAACTCAACCCAACAGTGTCGGTTTAAGGAGGATTTTTTCCATAGGGATTAAGAAAAAAAAAGGGTCTTTCTTCAAGCATTATAAGAGCTGACCTCTGAACCTCATGCCCTTCTTCCTGATCGCTGTAAATGACGAATGGAGCTCGTTTCACAACAGGGGCGGCAGGTTCACACGCACCAGCAGAAGAAGAGCCGGCCTCCTCGTCAACGATCTAGACCAAGAATTAAAATCACACTGTTAAAACAGGAGCCAGACTTATGCTGGTGTGTGTCTGAAAGCTCCTCTTAAAAATGCAAAACATGCGTTTAAAGGGATAGTTCACCCAAAAATGAACATTAGCCCATGATTTACTCACCCTGAACTAGGGCTGCACGATTTGGGGAAAATGTCATATTGCGATAATTGAGGTCAATATTGCGATTGCGATATGCAATATAATAAACAAATGGTTTCATGAGTCAACTTGCTTGGTTCTCAAGGAAAATAAATGCACACACATATTAGTGATAATAAAATAATAAAAAAGTTCTTTAGTGAAGAGCAGTGAGTGTTTTTCTCTGTTCCCTTTGTTCTTTGATTAACTTTAGCGACAGATATAATTAGTGGCTACTGTGTACTGTCCCTTTAAGACCGATTTGCGTCATATAATCGCGTAGGTTTGACATCGCGATTGCGATAAGATTAATCGTGCAGCACTACCCTGAACTCATCCTAGGTGTATATGACATTCTTCTTTCAGACGAACACAATCAGAGTTATATTAATAAATGTCCTGGCTCTTCCAAGCTTTATAATGGCAGTGAATGGCCATTTCTGTTTTGAAGTCCATCAAAGTATACAGCCGTCTGCCGGAAGATAGTTATTTTAGTCGATTAAGTTTTAAATGTGGATATTTTTCTTACACAAACGCATCGCTTCACTTCAGAAGGCACTTTTATGATGGACAGATGCACTTTTATGATGGATAGATGCACTTTTATGATGGATAGATGCACTTTTATGATGGATAGATGGACAGATGCACTTTTTTGATGGACAGATGCACTTTTATGATGGATAGATGGACAGATGCACTTTTATGATGGACAGATGCACTTTGATGGACTTCAAAAAATATACGGCCATTCACTGCCATTATAAAGCTTGGAAGAGCCAGGACATTTATTAATATAACTCTGATTGTGTTCGTCTGAAAGAAGAATGTCATATACACCTAGGATGAGTTCAGGTGAGTAAATCATTTTAATTTTTAACTAATCCTTTAAAGGGATCCTTCAACTGAAACTTCAAGTTCTTTCATCATTTCCTGTCCCTAATTTCTCTGTTCAGATATTGAGTATACGGCTGTACCTGCTGTGGAGCTGTGCTGATCCTCTGCTGAATGAGTCTCTGCTTCTGCTCGATCTGAAGCTGCAGGTCCTGCTTTATTCTGTTGATGTTTGAGGCCTTTTCTGCACAGTTAGAAATGTAAAATCAAATTAAAATGCTATACGGTCTAATCAAGGCTTATTATAGTTAACTAAAACCATAAAAGACAAGTGTTCCTGGAAAACCTATTTGATTTCAGCTAATTGCTAAAGCAACATTTCTCATTGTCATTTAGTTTGACTTCATTTAGTAATATCGAACACTGATTTTTCTTTTTTTTTTTACAAAACTATATAGACATTAAAACACACACACACACACACACACACACACACACACACACACACACACACACACACACACACACACACACACACACACACACACACACACACACACACACACACACACACACACACATACACACTCGCATTAGTGTGAACCAGCATGCGTGCGTGCTCTGGGTGTGTTTTTGTGAGGGATATACTCGATAATGTCATATTGCATATCATTAAAAAAACAATTACGGTATTATCGTGGACGATACAGTATATCGCACACCCCTAAATGTTATATATTGTATTGACAACTCAATTAAATACTTCACATCGTATATTCTGCAAAATTAGACGTTTTTAAATAAACAATGGGCTGTTTTAGGGCTGGAGGATATGATGATATATATAACATTAATATAAGTGATCACATGGATGTAGACCTATATTGTATTATATAAAGCGTTCACAGGATAATTTGCTTTATGCATTTCTTTATGTATGTAAACACATGTCAACATCCATGACCACTGGATCTTCGGTGAGTTGTATGGAACACTATATCGAGTCCAAGCTTTAGTTCAGACTGATAATCGGTCATTTTACTGGTGTTTTCAGTTTCTCCTGTTAAATCCAGTCCCGCATCAGCTCTTCTGCCACTCAGTCAGGCTGAGCGAGTGTGTTCCCACGGGAAAGTGACGTCAGAGCACATCCTCTATTCGACTTCAGACGCAGCGAATGGGTTTAGTTGAAGCATTTGATTCCACACTTGATTAAAGGCTGCCTCAGACACACCTAACAACATTACACATGCTGTATAAAACACACACGTACCGCTCAGAGCCCTGTAGTAGCGCTGCGCACGGAGCTCTTCCAGGCTGAACTCCGCGTCTCCCTGGTACACCTGGTCTTTGCAGTACATGATCTGCATTTGATCCTCCTGCTGGGAAGCCTGGTCTTCTGGAGTGGGAATCCTCTGGGACGGGAGCGCAGTCTCTGCCGGAGCGCTGTGGTGGAAACGCTCACGATTACATAAGTTAAAATAAAACAGTCACAGACCAATATATGGGATGAACTGAAGCACTAGTTACAGTCCAACAACAACAACAAAATGTTCTAAGAATATTTCGCTAACATTCCCTTTAAGTTATAAAAACGTTTTTTTTCTTGGTTATGCAAACATTAACGTCCCCCTGTGGTGAAAATCCAGCTTTTAATGTTGTTTATGTGTGTATGTGGTGTTTTTAACACGCTTTAAGACAAAGCATGTGTAAGTTCATAAGTCGACACCATTGCTGAGTATTTCCTCCTTAAAACTGCAGTGAACCAAAGACAGTCTCAAACACACGCTTTGAAATCGCTGGTGTTTCTGACGTCACAAACTACCTTGTAACCAATCAGATCAACGTGTGATCGTCAACCAGTGGATCTCTGAGCTGAGTGAGTGAGTGGAGGCGGGGTGAATTTGCTCTGAGCTGAGTGAGTGAGTGGAGGCGGGGTGAATTTGCATATTCATATACTAAATGAGGCAAGATTTTGTAAAGTATGAAGGCATTCTTTTAAATATGTCATTTTGGTGATCAGAGATGAGTTTTAATGGATAGAATTGTTGACTACAGGGGGATTTTAAAGGAACATTACATTTAACATTTTGCAAAATGCTACGTTTGTATTAGAGGTCGACCGATCGAACAGTTTTGCCGATTAATCGGCACCGATAACTGGAAGAGGCAAAATAAAAACTATCACTGACGCCTCGTGGAGTTTGTTGTGACGCCGCACAGCTGATCGCTTTAATGCATCCGTTACGCAGGAAGTGGATAAATATAAAGCTAGTGACATGAGAAAGCCATGAGTATTGACATGCTGCCGCCTGAAACATACAAAAATCATGAGGTCGATTTCAGGTTTTTTTTATCGTCACTCTAACATATTTTGATTAGATAATCATCAAGTGTTCTAAAATAGAAGCAAATAATAATATATATATATATAAAGGTGGACATTTATTAAGCATTAATGTTTGGATTTATATGACATAGTAACACTTTACATTTACATTAACACTTGTAACATTAACTTTGGTTAATAAACGTATTGTTAATTTGTTGATTTCAATATTCACTAATACATTTTTACATTTTAAAGTTGTGTCTTAGATAATACATTAATAGTTAATAAATAATAGCCAACATTAATATTTTTTAATCAATTGATCGGTTATCGGTAAAATCCACTATCGGTCGACCTCTATTTTAAATGTTTTTTTAACATTCTGAAACAAGTAGTAATATTTATAATAAATAAATAAATAATAATAGAAGAACGTTTAACATTAACAATGTATAAATAAGCCCTAAGTTTGACCAAAAAACATGCTGTTGTAAATTAAAATGTTATTTGTTAATATGGGAAATCAAATTAGGAGACATGAACACAATTATTTAGATATAATATAAAATACTCATGATTAAAATATATTTAATATAAACTTATTCTTAATCTTATTGGTTTCGGCAGGTTAGAATACAACGATGTAGACTTCACTACAATGAGCCGTGTGTGTGTGTGTGTGTGTGACAAACGACCCAAAACAAAACACTTAACAAAAAAATCACTTAAGTTACAATAAAAACATCATGAACAAGTGGATCTTCAGCACATCGCTTAACTTACCTCCAAATGTGAGACGAAAGTTCATCCATCTTCACGCGTTTTGATTGCTCAAACCCTAAAGCCATCTATCCTGTGCGATGTTTCCTGTGATATAATAAATCCAGTAGCATATAGGTTATTTGTAATCAGAATACTAAAATGATTGTGTATATAGGCTAACACGAGTAGGATGGGTTCGTATTCATGACAGCTGGCCTCACAGCGACAGACACTAACAAATCATTTTCAAACCAACAAAACATTATATTTGCGAGTCGTATACATTTAGAAGTTGTAAAATTCATGACTGTACCTCCGAAAATCATCAAATATTTCTGTTTCGGCGAAGTTTGCCTGTATTAAACCCTGACAGCAGAGGTGTGTGTGTCTGTTGTGCATTCGGTGTATTCGAGGCTCAATTTCAAATGTTACCACGTGACTGTGACGTACTGAGTAACTGACGTTCCTCCTCGGCTCGACGTCACAGAATAACGTACTTGGGAATTTAACATTAATTTTTTCGCGGTATATATGCGTATATTTCATTTTATAAACTATTTATAAACAATATGTCATTGTATTATAAAAACATAAAGGCAAAAGGCAGCTCCTTTATCTTTTCTTGTTTTCTACGGAAGCCTTGTGCATACTGCCCTCTTCTGTTTCGCAGTGAATCAGGAGTTAAATCACTGATTGTGTTTATATAACGTTTTAAACCAATTCAAACGTTATTTAATTGAGTGATAACATGTCACAGAGATAAAATACGGTCATCCCAGCAGTTTATATTTTAATTCAATTGAGAGAATTCATTGATAGACCGATTTGAGATCATTTAAAGAGCACTGGTTTAATAATTGTGACTATATCATCTAGTCAAGGAAATATTGTTGTTTTTCGGTTCACACGTAGGCTATTTGCATCTTAAATGCTGGAGTTATTACACTTCCATATAAAAACTACAAAAGAAAACCCGTTTAACTTGGAATATAACTAGGAAAATTAATAACTAACTTTTGCCAAAAGTCATTTTAACCCTTTTTTATTATTATTTTGCAAAGGTACAATTAAATATATGAACATCTATTAAATAAACAATGAACATCACAAAAATGTACAGTTTAATGTAAAATTGTCAATGAAGTAGAACAATAAGAAGAGTCGAGTCTATATTTATAGTAAAGTGATCCATTTATAGTAGTGTTTAAATGGGACAAGCAATATTTCAGGGTTTCAATCACTAGACAACATCATTGTGCTTGAGAGTGACTTTTAAAGTTATTCTGGATCTGTTCATGTCAGTGATTATGAGGCCTGAGGTGAGCAAGCACACAGTAAATAAAGCTCAATGATTAGTTGAAATCAATCCCTTGATGAAATATTAAAAAAAAATTAATGTTAATTGAGGTCAGTTTGAGTTACACTTAATTCACCCTGATACTCCAGAAGTGTAGATGGAGATGTGAGATTAGAAGCGCACCCTAACACAACTTTGGGGTAATCGGGTAAACCACTATACTCTAGTGATATTTCTGTACTTGAATTGTACAAAAGGGAGAGAAAAAACACAAAAACATTTCCTCTTACTGGATCTCTTATATCAAAATCACTATACCTCGGCTGAGTCCAGAACATGTGCAGCCAAGAGGGTGCTCAGGGGAACAAGTTCAACTTTACCAAGAGCAGTGTGGTTTATTGCAACTTCAGCATATCTGTAATAGATATATAATTTGGATCAATTTCTAGCAAAGAATACAGACGGCCAAGATCTCCCTCCAAGGTCAGCTAGTCACTAATGTCAAACCCAAACTTGGAATATTTATAATCAATGTACCCATTTCCAGTAGTCTTCAGACTGGATTTCAGACCATCAGCGTTCACATAGATGTTAGCTTGATTATCCATTTTTCCCTTAAGTTCAGTAGACTCAGGCAATGTAGAATCTGTGGTTACTTGGGTTGCAGACTCAATAGAGATAAAGGAAAGAGTTGCATCCAGCTTCAAGGTATTCTCAGCATCTCCCAGCAGCCTCTGAATCTGTACGATCAAAGGTGTACTTGATCTTTAAGTTTGATGCTGCCTTTGGATGGGCCTTGGTGTCCGCAGAAAGTTGATGAGTGGCATCAATAGTAAAGCTTGTCAGATTAATCTTAGCAACTGTGTCCACAGACAATACACCCTCATAGATGTCTTCCAGAGTCAATGTACTCTCATGATTACCGTCAATGTGGGCATTTTCCAAAGACAAAGAAGAGGCCAGTTTCAATCCACTTTTTGTGGTCAGGCTAGTGATTCCATTAAGCTTGGCCTTCAATCCCTGAAACACGGAGACAGTTGTGGCACTAACACACATCCAGTAATCCTTCGGATGAATACCTGCATTAGCACTGAGGTTAAGAATAGAGGACTTGAAAGACACCTCAGAGACTAGGTTACCCAATGAAGGAACAACGAGACCCAAATCAATAATAGGAGCAAACCAGCTCTTCTGGTAGACAAGTTTGGCACTTAGATTAACGGGCTGGTCGTTTGTGGTAAAGTCATACCATAGGCCAGTATTATCATTCAAGTTCAGGGGTCCGTTCTTCATACGTCGCTTAAAACATCCGAGATCAAATGAGACATCCAAGATAATATCATCGTGCTAATCATGATCCGGCTAATTAGGTTCTTCGCACACACCTGCCGGTTATGATTAGTATAGCTGGATTGAGTTATCTGAGATAACTGTGCGCTCATGCGCTGGTTTAAAAGGGGATATGTATCGATAATAGAAACATTGATCAGCAACGCTGATCATCATGGCCAAAGAGCCTGCTCAGTTTTTCTCCGCAGCAGAGCAAGAGTTATTGCTTGAAGGTTGTGCTGAGTTTGAAAACTTAATTAAAACGCCAGGGAACACCTCAAAGTGAGCAAAAGCCAGGAGAGAGGGCTGGCAAAAAGAAGCAGACAAATTAAATGTGTAAGTGCTCACCATGTTATGGTTCTATCACTTATTACAGTATATTAACATACTCATATACATATATACAGTATATATTTACACTGTAAAATAATTTGTTGCTGCATTAAATTAAGTATGCCTATAATTCAAATGGCTGGTACGGTAATTTCAGCTGATAAATATTGAGTAGTGATCAATTGCCTTGACTCGTGAAGGTGAAAACTGCTGAACTTAATGTACAAATATTTTGCCATAAGTTATTGATCACATTTTTTCCTAGTGTAGTTCATTGTAATGCCATTGTGTTCTCCTCTTTTGTGCAGTTTTACACAATACACCAACACTTTTACCTGTTCCCAAGAAAGTGGAATATGTGCAGTACGTGGACTTTTCTAACTTTACATCAAAAGGGAAGAAAGTGCAACACTTTGTATGACCCATTTGTTTCTTTTGCACAGGACAGTGAAGAAACCCTCTCAGGTGACTGTCCTTTGGAGGAAGTACTTGTAAGTGCATAAATAACTTTACTTAATTTATAGCTGTGTACATATTATTTCTGACTGCAATATGAGTTGCAGGAGGAAAGGCCTACAGCACAAAGTGATATAGAGGTGCTGATGCACTATTTCACACAGAGTACTATTAAGGCACTATTGAGTACACAGAGTTACACTAAAGGCATTGGGGTGGCGGCGTCACCGGCTTGGGTGACGCTGCCCAAGCCAATATAATTATATATATTTATATATATATATATAACCCTAACCCTAAAATCATTCAAACTGCAAAGTGTTAACTTATATTTGTGTACAGTCGAAATAAAACACAACATTGTGCTTTTGTAAAATAAATTCAAGCAATCTGCCCCCGAAATGGCGCTAATTTTAAAATTAAACTAAAATGCTCACGGCTGCACGGGCATTCATAACGGTACGCGTACATGGCGAGGAACGAGCAGAACAGAGTCAACGTTTTTTAGTTCATTCCTACTTCCATAGGAATTCATTGAAAACGCTCGCTCTGCTCTGCACCATTATCCATGTCAGTGCGGACGAACATATTTTACTTTCGTTTTTTAAGTTAGCAATTCAAAAGCCCCCAGTGGAGTCACACGTTGAATTAAACCGGTGGTAGAATATTCCTCACCGTCACATACCTAGTATATTTTTATATAGATACAATAGGCCTACCTGATTTTGAACACAAGAGGGCAGTATAGCACTATGAATGACATTATTTATTTATTTTTGGACTAAAAAAAACATTCTGGATGTTTTTAAACAAACAATTATTAAATAATAAAAAAAATGAATAAAATAGGTTTAGTTCTGATATTTGTATAATTTTATATAGAATTTTTAGAAGATATGAGGCTTTTAGTGTTTCCTTTTTTGACATTAATCCCTCGCCATAGCAAAACTGTTTGAGATATTTATTATCTGTTTACAATTTAAGCATATTTAATGTATTTTCAACATGTTGAAAAATGTTGGTGGGAATAAAATAAACCACTTAAGAGGAGTGGGTAAAAATTCAGAGCTGATTTTGCAAGAAATCCACATTCATAACCAAAGATATCTGATTTCCTGTTGCTCGGACAAGCTAATAGACTGTAAATTAGAAAATTGTCCGGCTCGATGAGTCCAATAGCGTATCTGATTTTTGTGACTGTACATAAAATTAACCCCCCCACTTTTGTCAAAAGCATTTAGAAAGTGACACACTTCCTGCTGCCAGTTGGTGGCGCTATAACTTTGACTCACAATAGTTACATACAAGTGGATCGGATCCTCTTACACGAGTACTCTTGCTGAAGTTTCATCAAGATCAGTTAATGTATGCAGAAGTTATAACACTTTGTTTTTATCTTTTCTCGCCATAAATTAGTTTCCTCGCCACGGCCAAACCGTTCGAGATATCAAAAATCCTCAATGTCTTTACGGCTTTTACGGCCTTTGTCTTTAGCATCCTCAATGTCTTTACTTCATGCTGACCGAGTTTGGTGGCAATTGAAAGAATTGCCTAGGAGGATTATTTCAAATTCCAGAGCAAGCGTTCTCCAAACAACCCATAATAGCCGACTTCCTGTTGGGCTGGCGTAAAACTTGACAGAGGGAAAGTTGTTCGGCCCGATGAGATCTATACGTGTACTGAGTTTCATATTAATTCATGCAAGCGTGTTTGATCTATGGACCAAGTTTTCAGACCCCGTTCAAGGGTGAAAAATCCCCCCCCACCCCTCACACACACAGAGAGAGAGAGAAAGAGAGAGAGAGAAAATTCTCCAGAAAAATCCACATTCAAACCAAAATATCTGACTTGACTGAAAATTAGAAAGTTCTCTTGATGAGAACAATATACATACCAAGTTTTGTTGCTGTAGATGAATCTAACCCCCCACTTTGGTCAAAAGGTGGCGCTACTGAGCCATTCCACCATGCCCGTTTCTGAAACTTTGCACATGTCTACTGGCTAATAAATGTGATGTGTCTGTCGAGTTTAATCCAATTTCAAGCATGCTAAGAGTCTCAAAAGCATAAAAAAATAATAGTCAGGTCCGAATCTTCAAGATTGTGTAACCCTGTAGGCATTTTTGAGGAAAAGTTGTTATACCACATTTTTAGAAAGTTCAATGTCTCCTGAATAAGGATCCACCGTATAACATTGAAATAAGGGTCCCATTTTCTTGTAATTGTTATTGAAACAATAGGTGCATTATTCACAGCCGAAACACTACAGGTGGATAGGGTAAAAATTTTAAGTTATAGATATCACCATAAAACCTTTCCAGTTTTTCACTTACATAGAGACAGAAATTTTTTGTATTACAAGTTTTCTGAAATGTCATGTTTACATATGCAAATGAGGCATACCAGTGTATATATATATATATATATATATATATATATATATATATAATTCGAGGGGCAGGCATACCAGTACGCGGTTCTCCCTTTCGGGCTAGCCCTGTCTCCTCGCGTCTTCACGAAGGTTGTCGAGGCAGCCCTTGTTCCTCTCAACGACTGGCTGATCCTAGCTCACTCTCGAGACAAGATTTGCGAACACAGGGACCTAGTGCTCCGGCACCTATGGGCCTTCGGTCAACTGGGAAGAAGAGCAAACTCTGCTCCGTGCAGAGGATCTCTTTCTCGGTATGGGAAATCAGACTCGGTCGCCATGTGCGCAGCAGCTTACGAGCGAGCCGCGCGCAGTCACTGCTAACTTGCCACAAAAGTGCGGTTCCACTGAAACTATTTCAGAGGCTCCTGGGGCATATGCATCCGCAGCCAGCGAGTAATGTCGCTCGTTTTGCTTCATATGAGACCGCTTCGCGATCAAGTCCCGAGGTGGGCATGGCAACACGGCATGCTCCGAGTCCCAGTGACCCATAGAACGAGTTTCTTGGCATGTTTGTTATATCAACAGATGCCTCCACAAATGGGCTGGGGCGCCATGTGCAATGGACCATGCTGCCGGCGGGCTCCTGACAAGACCCCAGCGCCTTTGGCATGTCAATTGCCTCGAGTTGCAGGCTGTACTTCTCGCCTGCACCGCTTCTGTGCGTTGCTCAGGGGGTCAGCACGTATTAGTCCGATCAGGACAATACCGCCACAGTAGCGTACATCAACCGACAAGGGTGGTCTGGCGCTCGCCGTGCGTATGTCGCTAACTCGCGCCGCCACCCTCCTCATATGGAGTCAGAAGCGTCTGAGGTCGCTTCGAGCCATTTATAACCGGGAGACCTGAACCGTGGCAGCCGATCTGTCTCGGGTTTTGCCTCTCGCTGGAGAATGGGAGACTCCATCCCCAGTCGGTCAGCCTGATTTGGGATCAGTTCGGAGGACGCACAGGTAGATCTGTTTGCCTCCCACGACTCGTCCCACTGCGACCTGTTTTATTCTCTGACCGAGGGCACGACTCGGCAACGGATGCACTGGCGCACAGCCTGGCCGCGGGGCCTCTGCAGTATGCGTTTCCCCCAGTGAGCCTTCTTGCGCAGACTTTGCGCAAGATCAGGGTAGGACGAGGAGCAGGTAATTTTGGTTGCCCCGTATTGGGCACAACCGCACCTGGTTCCAAGAACTAGTACTCCTCGCGACAGCACCTCCCTGGCCAATTCCTCTGAGAAAGAACCTGCTTTCTCAGGGACGGGGCACCCTATGGCACCCTCGTCCCGATCTTTGAAATCTCCATGTGTGGTTCCTGGACGGGACGAGGCAGGTTTGAGTACCCTACCACCAGCGGTGGTGGCTACCATCACTTCCGCTAGAGCATCGTCCACGAGACATGCCTATGCGTTGAAGTAGAACCTCTTCGTCAACTGGTGTTCTTCTAAACTTCAAGAACCCACGAAAGGCCCGATCAGTGTCGTGCTTTCCTTCCTGCAAGAAGGGTTGGAGCGAAGGCTGTCTCCCTCCACCCTGAAAGTGTATGGTGCCGCCATTGCCACACATCATGATGCAGTTGATGGTAAGTCCATTGGAAAGCACGACCTGATCATCAGTTTCCTGAGAGGAGCGAGGAGACTGAATCCTCCTCGCCCTCCTCTCGTTCCCTCTTGGGACCTCTCAGTGGTTTTAAGTCAAGTCAAGTCAAGTCAAGTATATTTGTATAGCGCTTTTCACAATACAGATTGTATCAAAGCAGCTTCACAGTATTAAATTAAAATAATACAACAAGGTTTGTTTCTAGTGGAATTTATTGATAAAATCAAATTAGATATCCAGAATATCCCCAATAGTTTTAACTGCTCTGCAGAGTGCTCCCTTTGAGCCTCTGCAATCAGTGGAGCTTAAGTTCCTGTCAATGAAGACAGTGCTCCTGGTTGCATTGGCCTCCATCAAGAGGGTAGGGGACCTGCAGGCATTTTCGGTTGACGAAGCGTGCCTGGAATTTGGACCGGCTAACTCTGGACGTGATCCTGAGACCCCGGCCTGGATATGTGCCCAAGGTTCCCACCACACCCTTTCGAGACCAGGTGGTGAACCTGCAAGCGCTGCCCTCGGAGGAGGCAGACCCAGCCTTGGCACTGCTCTGTCCAGTACGCACCCTCCATGCTTACGTAGACAGAACGCAGTGTTTCAGGACTTCAGACCAGCTCTTTGTCAGTCATGGTGGGAAGCTGAAGGGAAAGGCTCTCTCCAAGCAAAGGTTGTCTCACTGGATAGTGGACGCCATTGCTTTGGCTTACCAGCAGCAAGGTCGACCATGCCCCCTTGGTGTGACGGCCCACTCCACCTGGAGTGTGGCATCCTCTTGGGCTCTAGCGCATGGCGCCTCGCTAACAGACATCTGTAGAGCTGCAGGCTGGGCGACACCTAACACGGCCTCTGGGCGACCCCCACGTGTGTAGTCCACTGTAAGCCTCTCTGAGCATGTGTCTTTTCCTCGGCAAGCCACCTTGCCACCCCGGGGTTTGAAATATTCCACCTGCGGCTGGACACCCCAGTGATTCTCAATATGCAGCCCCCTGGGGTCATGTGTATTCCAAGTTCCCCCCTTCGGGCTGGGCATAATTGCATATTTCCACTGATATATGCTTCCCAGTGTACCTTGGTACCTTGGCATAATTCCAGCAGCCATTAAAACTGTCCCTTTCATGTTAATGTTGTTTTTTCATTGTTTACATGTTTAAATATTCTGAGAATGCATAGTTTAGTTATAATGTTTAATGTTTAAACTGCAATAAATGCATTAAAACGTTTATTTATTAATTTTTTGGCAGCCATTTTGTTTTTATTGTTTATGCCAAAACAGTGATGTTTACAACTTGTTATACGGCAGAAATGGATTCAGCACCTAAAAATCATATAGAAACAACACTTGAAGTACTTTTCCTCAAAAATGCCTACTGCATCTTATCCAGGGCTATTTATCTATTTTGGGACTCGACTATAATATTAAAGTTCGATGTGTTGCCATGGCAACAGTATCTAAGATATCAATAATCCTTTCACACGTTTACATCTGCCGTGTGTCAACATTATACACAAAGTTTGAAGCAAATCGGGTAAAAATAAGAGAGTGATTTCAAAGCATTTTGAAAGTGACAAACTTCCTGCTGCCAGTTGGTGGCGCTATAACTTTGACTCACAATAATCACATCCATGTGATCGGCCTCTTACAACGAACACACTGCGGAAGTTTCATCAAGATCAGTTAATGTATGCAGAAGTTATAACACACTTCCTGTGTCCCATTATTCGCCATAAATTTGTTTCCTCGCCACGGCCAAACCGTTCAAGATATCAAAAATCTGTTCGCAAGAATTCATCCTCAATGTCTTGACTTTATTCACACCGAGTTTGGTGGCGATCGGATGAATTCCCTAAGAGGAGTATTTCACATTCCATTGTATGCGTTTTCCAAACAACGTATAATAACCAACTTCCTGTTGGGCTTTTGTAAAACTTAGAGCACGAAAGTTGTTCGGCCCGATGAGATCAATATGTGTACTGAGTTTCATATTATTACATGCAAGCGTGTTTGATTTATGGACCAAGTTTTCGGACACCATTCCAGGGGGCGCTGTTGAGCCCCCCTGCCACGCCCAGGTACCAGCTTCAACAAGGAATTCTTTTATTATTAATTTAATGAAGGTTTTTGTTTGTAAAAAAAAAAAAAAAAAAGGTCCACAATTCTGTCCGCTCTGTCCCGGTTGGTCCAAGTGCACTTGCTTGAGGTCATCATCAGGCTGGAGGTCTTCATCAGGCTGGAGGTCTTCATCGGGCTGGAGGTCATCATCAGGCTGGAGGTCTTCATCTGGCTGGAGGTCTTCATCAGGCTGGAGGTCATCATCAGGCTGGAGGTCATCATCAGGCTGGAGGTCTTCATCGGGCTGGAGGTCTTCATCGGGCTGGAGGTCATCATCAGGCTGGAGGTCATCATCAGGCTGGAGGTCTTCATCAGGCTGGAGGTCTTCATCGGGCTGGAGGTCATCATCGGGCTGGAGGTCATCATCAGGCTGGAGGTCATCATCAGGCTGCACCTCCACCACAGGGGTCCTCTCCTTTCTGATGGTGGCAATGTTGTGGAGTATGGCACATGCAATATCTCATAGGCCCTGTCAGGTGCAACCCTCAGACTTTTCAGACACTGAAATCTTGCCAGCACCTAATGGAAAAATGCAGTTTTGTTAGGCTCAGAATAAATGTATGTAATACAGTGAGCTTGATATTAAATTTTTCCTTACCACGTTCAAATAATGTGCAAAAATGTGACTCTCTGAAAATCCTGGAGCCAAGCACAGAACCAGGCCATTTTGCTTCCACATTTGTGATGTAGGAGATGGAGTCACACACCATCTAAGATATTTTTAGTCAGTCAACTGCATACTTTTTGATTACATTACGTTTTTTTATTATTTGATATATTACTAATCTGGAATATTAAGAATCGTAATAGTAATTTACCTGCACATTTACACTGGGAAATCCCTTTCGGTTCACAAAATCCCCTTCATTGGGGCCTTGATGGGGACGTGTGTGCAGTCTGCGGTACCAATCACATTGGGGAAGCCTGAGGAACAAATACTGTAAGTCCTACTTTTTTTGTCATGGTCATGGTTGCATGATCTTCATTAACAATTATAATGTACCTGCAATAACAAAAAAATTCTGCTTCACAACCTGTGGTCTTAAGTGGCTTGGGAATACCACAAAACCCCCTAAAAACTGCTTGAGTGCCAGATAAACTTTGTGAATGGCACGACAGACAGCACTTTTCCCCAAGATTTCCGCATCTCCAATAGTGTAAAGGAAAGAGCCAATCGCAAAGAATCTCAATGCAATGCAAACAGTTTGTGCTGTTGTTAAAGACCGACTCTATTTAACGTGGTTCCAACAAATTAATAATGTATATGACACCCTCACGAGAAAAACGATATCTCTCAATAAGTAGATTATCGCGCTGCGCTAAAGGATCCTGTCTATCTCGCAAAACGTGATTAATTCGAAAAGCTCTGCAAATTATTCTTGCACCTTCAGCAACAGGTTCCTGTCGTAAAAACGGACAAGACATGGCTGCGAAAGACTTCCCGTATCACCTCCGCTTATAAAGCCGGGGTCTAATCCTGTTAACATGAAATAAGCCTGCTCACGAGCAGGTTTAAGCTTACGGACCTGTTGCTATGACAGCAAGTCCAGGATGAGCGTCGAAGAACCAAACAATCCAAGATCATGCCAAATCGGCAACAATCAAATCCAGCTAAGTAAGTTAGCTTACGTATGAAGAACGGACCCCTGCTTTCATTTAAGCATTAATCCCTTAACTGTTGAATCCCAACTAGGTAGCTGTCCATAGCCTGGGTTTCCCCAAGCTGCCTTGCGCGATTTTATTCACGCTGCTAGGCAGCCTGGACACCATGGACCAGATTTTCCCCTCAAAAAGGGAACCAATCACAGAACGGGGAGGGAGCAGCAAGACGATGACGACGTCTATGCGACACACCGAAGCAGTTTGTTTATATCTATGGATCCAACATGGCATCAGACGCGAAGTTACCTTTCGATGCAGCCTTAGATAGTGTTCTAAGTAGTTTAGAACACAAGTTTATTTTGGTTAAGTTTTATCTTCCTCGTCGAATTTCTGTCGCTCTACATAACGTCATCTGGTATAATTGAAACGATTGTCTATTTTGGCCACTTCCAGAGGTAGTCCAACACATTCGGCCAGATTGCTCTCAGAGTAGATGCTCATGTGGTTGAATGTGGTCAAACAGCCGCAAAACGGTGTACTCTACCGCCTACTGACCTAGTATGTAAACATTTTAAAGGGATACTTCACCTCTGGAAGATGAATCTGTATTCAAAATGGGTCATTTATGTAGTAGAAATGTGAAATTATTTTTAAATTTGGAGCCTTCTAGACTGAGAAAAGCCAGAAAATGTATTTTTGGCTCATGTGGATGAAAGACAACTCCCAGAATGCACTTGCTTTGCTGCCCTACGAGGCCACTCCCAAGCCACGCCTACCGGTAAGAGCGCAGTTAAACAACTAGGCTAGGCTACTAGTTGACTCGAAACTTAAAAGACGCTGTTTTATCGTGAGTCTCCGTGACGAGTCTGCCCGGGATTTCGAGATCGCCCAAAATGTCCGGGATTTGGCTTTTGCGTTCTACAGTCGCCATTCATTATGTTTACTGTGGCGAGCAGGACGAGGCTGAGGGCCGTGAGAGGCCGGTGGCGTGATTACTGATGAGCGACACCTGTGAGACGCACCGGTCTTGTAGGCTATCTCTCACAGAGGAGCGGGAATTTTCTTAGCAATGCTAAAACGCACATCTACCGAACACTTGTTTAGCGTTCATGTAAACACTACATTCAGATTCACCAATTGGAATGAATTCAGTTAGATTGAAACAAAAGGTGTGCATGTAAACAATGAATGGCGACTGTAGTAAGCAAAAGCTGAATCCCGGACATTTTGGACGATCTCGACGGTCGGACATGTCCGGGTAAAAGAGGATGGTAAACCCTACTACTCAGCTTTCTCCACAGAGCAAGAGCCTGTTAGCTTAGCTTCCAAAAAAAGATGGCTGACACTATTTGTACATTCTGTGAGTGAGATCCCACCCCCTATGGGCGGGTTGAAAACATGCGGAACTAGCTTAACAAAAAATACATAAATCTCTCGTCTCAGGGGGATATGAGGGAGGGAAGCACGGTAATTCCAAAATACTACAGGTTTTCTACTGATACAAAGCTTAATGCTAAATGCTGAAGTATACCTTTAAGAAGTGCACTAGCAGGTGTTATTTAAACTTTCTTAAAATACACAGGCCTGTTGCCATGAGAAAACTATGATGTGTTTCAAAGAAAAAAAAACAATCCAGAATAGCTAAAACATCTAATATAAAAAAGGCTGAATTCAGAATGGCAGAAATAGTATTCTGAATTCAGCTCAATGTGGTTTTATGTATGTTCAAAAGGGAAAAATTTACTTTTAAGAAACAATAGAATCACCTAGTTGCATAAACTCCCACTCGTGCAAGTCTGGAGAATCATGACTGTTAATGAAGAGGGAGGGATTATCATTAATTAGCCAAAGTCTGTAGAGTACAAAAGGACCAAAGGGCAGCACCTCAGCAGTGTGACTAGCTGTTGAACAATGGCAGGAAGTTGGTGTGCTGTTCAGTCTCTGGCACTTTGTGTTTGGTTCTGTGCTTTCAGTCATGCTGTTCCGAAGTGGAGTGATCTGCCCCAGAATCCTCAAGCTCTGACGTTCCAGCAAACTGACCAGTGGTTTCAAAAGCCAGTTCAACAGCAATCTAGTCAATGGTTTCCTCAGCAGGTTCAAAAGCCAGTTCAACAGCATTCTAGTCAATGGTTTCCTCAGCAGGTTCCAAAGCCAGTTCAACAGCAAGCTAGTCAGCAGTTTCCTCAGCAGGTTCAAAAGCCAGTTCAACAGCAAGCTAGTCAATGGTTTCCTCAGCAGGTTCAAAAGCCAGTTCAACAGCAAGCTAATCAACAGTTTCTTCAGCAGGTTCAACAGCAAGCTAGTCAATGGTTTCCTCAGCAGGTTCAAAAGCCAGTTCAACAGCAAGCTAGTCAACAGTTTCCTCAGTCAGTTCAACAGCAAGCTAGTCAACAGTTTCTTCAGGAGGTTCAAAAGCCAGTTCAACAGCACTCTAGTCAATGGTTTCCTCAGCAGGTTCAAAAGCCAGTTCAACAGCAAGCTAGTCAACAGTTTCTTCAGCAGGTTCAAAAGCCAGTTCAACAGCAAGCTAGTCAACAGTTTCTTCAGGAGGTTCAAAAGCCAGTTCAACAGCACTCTAGTCAATGGTTTCCTCAGCAGGTTCAAAAGCCAGTTCAACAGCAAGCTAGTCAACAGTTTCCTCAGGAGGTTCAAAAGCCAGTTCAACAGCAATCTAGTCAATGGTTTCCTCAGCAGGTTCAAAAGCCAGTTCAACAGCAAGCTAGTCAACAGTTTCCTCAGTCAGTTCAACAGCAAGCTAGTCAACAGTTTCCTCAGTCAGTTCAACAGCAAGCTAGTCAACAGTTTCCTCAGCAGTTTCAGCCTAAGCAGCCAGTGGCACAGGCAGAGCCCCTTGACAAATGTACTGTAGCTGATTATGAGCAGATTCAATGTGGACCACCTGGTATCAGTGGTGCTGAGTGTGCTGCTATCAACTGCTGCTTTAATGGACAGCAGTGTTACTATGGGAAGGCAGGTAAGAGTGTAGAGTCAATGTGGAGGCATTCATGTTAAACTGATCCTCAGCAGTAACCTGCTCTTGTAACTCGTTCCAGTGACTGTCCAGTGTATAAGAGATGGTCAGTTTGTGGTAGTGGTGGCTAGAGATGTTACGCTGCCTGGATTCAGTCCGTCTCCTGGGTGGAAGTGATCCAGCTTGCAGTCCTGTGGGATCCACACCTTTCTTTGCTATATACCAGTTCCCTGTCACTGCATGTGGCACAAGCATGATGGCGAGTATCTGCTTGTGGTTTTGTTCTGCATGGCTAAGAATGGATTGGATGCCAACAATGTTACTATTTGCAGGAGGACAGTGGATATGTGGTGTATGAAAACAGAATGACCTCCTCATATGAAGTGGGTATTGGACCACTTGGTTCCATTACAAGGGACAGCCATTTTGAGTAAGTGATGTATGCTTTATCATAAATGAGAATCATTGACAAATGCTACAAGCTCACTGTTTGTTGTCCAGGCTTCTCTTCCAGTGTAGGTACTCTGGTACCTCTGTGGAAGCTCTGGTTGTGGAGGTCAACACCGTTCCTCCACCAGTAGCTGCTCCTGGACCCCTCAGGGTGGAGCTTAGACTGGCAAATGGTCAATGTGTCACCAAAGGCTGTGCAGAAGGTAAGTGTTTGTCCCAAGTATGCCTTAAGCCTTTCTAAAGCTCCAGTTTCTAGTTAAACGCTGCATTCTTCCTCAGGGACGAGGCGTACACGTCCTACTACAGTGATGCTGATTATCCAGTTACAAAAGTCCTGCGGGAGCCTGTGTATGTTGAGGTGCACATTTTGGAGAGGACCGACCCCAACATTGTCCTGATGCTGGGACATTGCTGGGCGACATCAACCCCCAGTCCACTCAGTCTACCCCAATGGGATCTTCTGGTTGATGGGTGAGTAAGGCCAGTCTTTATCCATCTAGTGTGCTGTAAGGCATTTCTGACTGCCTCTTTGCCTTTCAGATGCCCTTACCAGGATGATCGTTACCTGACCGCATTGGTTCCAGTGGCTGGATCATCTGGTCTTCAGTTCCCGACCCACTACAAGCGCTTTGTTTGTGAAGATGTTCACGTTTGTAGATCCAGCATCACTGGCTCCTCTGCAGGAAACCGTATGCTCTGCAGCCTTACCTCAACCCTTAATATTAGTGCTTTTTTACAGTGAATTCTATGGCTTAACCCTTTCCCCCTCTGTTAGATCTTCATCCACTGTAGTACAGCGGTGTGCCATCCCTCCTCTGGCTCCTGTGAGCAAAGTTGCACTAGGAAAAGTGAGTGCTTGCTGTAAGTTGACTTCAGGAACTGAGAATTTATTGAAATGCCCCTCCACGCTTCTACCACTTTTTACAGGAAGAGACGTGCACGTCAAGACCATCTCTAGTGGGCAAACTGTGGTGTCTAGTGGACAAGTTAACCTGGTCAAGTGAATTTTAGTCTTTTAATAAACTTTATGAAACTCAACATGTTTCTCTTTGGTATTCATTTCTGTCTGGAGTTGGATGTTTCGTGACTGTTCTCAGTTTGACTTCTGCACTACTAAACCTTTTTCTTTTGTGCATTGAGATTCTTGACTTGAACTAAACAAGCCAAGTTTCTGCCTAAGTCATCTAACTTTACTATTTGCCAAGTTCTAGTTGTTAACTTGGGCCCCTGTTCATGTTTCACATATCAAATGAAGGATTTAGCTTCTGTCTGTTTGAGGCTTTACATACGACTTTTGGCTGGACTAGCATAACTGCATATATTGATGCCCAAACCCCTCTGAGGTCACTCGTTGGCTTTTTGGAATGCTTTTTTTACAGTCACGCAAGTATAGAATCATATTGGGATAAAGGATTGGTTGATACTGAATATATATATATATATATTTTTAATTTCAGGCTAGTCCCAGTAATGTAGACTGCTTTCATTTAAGCATTAATCCTTTAACTGTTGTATCCCAACTAGGTAGCTGTCCAAGGCCTTGTTTACACCTGGTACTAAGAAGCATTTTTGTAAATCGGATCACAAGTGGACTGTGGTAAATGAAGGTGTAAAAAGGGGCTATTTTTTTTTTTGAGCTTGTCTATTTTTGTCCACTTCTAGAGGTAGTCCAACACATTCGGCCAGATTGCTTTCATAGAGTAGATGCTCATGTGGTTGAATGTGGTCAAACAGCCGCAAAACGGTGTACTCTATCGCCTACTGACCTAGTACGTAAACATTTTAAAGGGATACTTCACCTCTGGAAGATGAATCTGTATTTAAAATGGGTCATTTATGTAGTAGAAATGTGAAATTATTTTTAAATTTGGAGCCTTCTAGACTGAGAAAAGCCAGAAAATGTATTTTTGGCTCATGTGGATGAAAGACAACTCCCAGAATGCACTTGCTTTGCTGCCCTACGAGGCCACTCCCAAGCCACGCCTACCGGTAAGAGCGCAGTTAAACAACTAGGCTAGGCTACTAGTTGACTCGAAACTTAAAAGACGCTGTTTTATCGTGAGTCTCCGTGACGAGTCTGCCCGGGATTTCGAGATCGCCCAAAATGTCCGGGATTGGCTTTTGCGTTCTACAGTCGCCATTCATTATGTTTACTGTGGCGAGCAGGACGAGGCTGAGGGCCGTGAGAGGCCGGTGGCGTGATTACTGATGAGCGACACCTGTGAGACGCACCGGTCTTGTAGGCTATCTCTCACGGAGGAGCGGGAATTTTCTTAGCAATGCTAAAACGCACATCTACCGAACACTTGTTTAGCGTTCATGTAAACACTACATTCAGATTCACCAATTGGAATGAATTCAGTTAGATTGAAACAAAAGGTGTGCATGTAAACAATGAATGGCGACTGTAGTAAGCAAAAGCTGAATCCCGGACATTTTGGACGATCTCGACGGTCGGACATGTCCGGGTAAAAGAGGATGGTAAACCCTACTACTCAGCTTTCTCCACAGAGCAAGAGCCTGTTAGCTTAGCTTCCAAAAAAAGATGGCTGACACTATTTGTACATTCTGTGAGTGAGATCCCACCCCCTATGGGCGGGTTGAAAACATGCGGAACTAGCTTAACAAAAAATACATAAATCTCTCGTCTCAGGGGGATATGAGGGAGGGAAGCACGGTAATTCCAAAATACTACAGGTTTTCTACTGATACAAAGCCTAATGCTAAATGCTGAAGTATACCTTTAAGAAGTGCACTAGCAGGTGTTATTTAAACTTTCTTAAAATACACAGGCCTGTTGCCATGAGAAAACTATGATGTGTTTCAAAGAAAAAAAACAATCCAGAATAGCTAAAACATCTAATATAAAAAAGGCTGAATTCAGAATGGCAGAAATAGTATTCTGAATTCAGCTCAATGTGGTTTTATGTATGTTCAAAAGGGAAAAATTTACTTTTAAGAAACAATAGAATCACCTAGTTGCATAAACTCCCACTCGTGCAAGTCTGGAGAATCATGACTGTTAATGAAGAGGGAGGGATTATCATTAATTAGCCAAAGTCTGTAGAGTACAAAAGGACCAAAGGGCAGCACCTCAGCAGTGTGACTAGCTGTTGAACAATGGCAGGAAGTTGGTGTGCTGTTCAGTCTCTGGCACTTTGTGTTTGGTTCTGTGCTTTCAGTCATGCTTTTCCGAAGTGGAGTGATCTGCCCCAGAATCCTCAAGCTCTGACGTTCCAGCAAACTGACCAGTGGTTTCAAAAGCCAGTTCAACAGCAATCTAGTCAATGGTTTCCTCAGCAGGTTCAAAAGCCAGTTCAACAGCATTCTAGTCAATGGTTTCCTCAGCAGGTTCCAAAGCCAGTTCAACAGCAAGTTAGTCAGCAGTTTCCTCAGCAGGTTCAAAAGCCAGTTCAACAGCAAGCTAGTCAATGGTTTCCTCAGCAGGTTCAAAAGCCAGTTCAACAGCAAGCTAGTCAACAGTTTCCTCAGTCAGTTCAACAGCAAGCTAGTCAACAGTTTCTTCAGGAGGTTCAACAGCAAGCTAGTCAACAGTTTCTTCAGCAGGTTCAAAAGCCAGTTCAACAGCAAGCTAGTCAACAGTTTCCTCAGTCAGTTCAACAGCAAGCTAGTCAACAGTTTCCTCAGCAGTTTCAGCCTAAGCAGCCAGTGGCACAGGCAGAGCCCCTTGACAAATGTACTGTAGCTGATTATGAGCAGATTCAATGTGGACCACCTGATATCAGTGGTGCTGAGTGTGCTGCTATCAACTGCTGCTTTAATGGACAGCAGTGTTACTATGGGAAGGCAGGTAAGAGTGTAGAGTCAATGTGGAGGCATTCATGTTAAACTGATCCTCAGCAGTAACCTGCTCTTGTAACTCGTTCCAGTGACTGTCCAGTGTATAAGAGATGGTCAGTTTGTGGTAGTGGTGGCTAGAGATGTTACGCTGCCTCGATTGAGCCTGGATTCAGTCCGTCTCCTGGGTGGAAGTGATCCAGCTTGCAGTCCTGTGGGATCCACACCTTTCTTTGCTATATACCAGTTCCCTGTCACTGCATGTGGCACAAGCATGATGGCGAGTAATCTGCTTGTGGTTTTGTTCTGCATGGCTAAGAATGGATTGGATGCCAACAATGTTACTATTTGCAGGAGGACAGTGGATATGTGGTGTATGAAAACAGAATGACCTCCTCATATGAAGTGGGTATCGGACCACTTGGTTCCATTACAAGGGACAGCCATTTTGAGTAAGTGATGTATGCTTTATCATAAATGAGAATCATTGACAAATGCTACAAGCTCACTGTTTGTTGTCCAGGCTTCTCTTCCAGTGTAGGTACTCTGGTACCTCTGTGGAAGCTCTGGTTGTGGAGGTCAACACCGTTCCTCCACCTCCACCAGTAGCTGCTCCTGGACCCCTCAGGGTGGAGCTTAGACTGGCAAATGGTCAATGTGTCACCAAAGGCTGTGCAGAAGGTAAGTGTTTGTCCCAAGTATGCCTTAAGCCTTTCTAAAGCTCCAGTTTCTAGTTAAACGCTGCATTCTTCCTCAGGGGACGAGGCGTACACGTCCTACTACAGTGATGCTGATTATCCAGTTACAAAAGTCCTGCGGGAGCCTGTGTATGTTGAGGTGCACATTTTGGAGAGGACCGACCCCAACATTGTCCTGATGCTGGGACATTGCTGGGCGACATCAACCCCCAGTCCACTCAGTCTACCCCAATGGGATCTTCTGGTTGATGGGTGAGTAAGGCCAGTCTTTATCCATCTAGTGTGCTGTAAGGCATTTCTGACTGCCTCTTTGCCTTTCAGATGCCCTTACCAGGATGATCGTTACCTGACCGCATTGGTTCCAGTGGCTGGATCATCTGGTCTTCAGTTCCCGACCCACTACAAGCGCTTTGTTGTGAAGATGTTCACGTTTGTAGATCCAGCATCACTGGCTCCTCTGCAGGAAACCGTATGCTCTGCAGCCTTACCTCAACCCTTAATATTAGTGCTTTTTACAGTGAATTCTATGGCTTAACCCTTTCCCCCTCTGTTAGATCTTCATCCACTGTAGTACAGCGGTGTGCCATCCCTCCTCTGGCTCCTGTGAGCAAAGTTGCACTAGGAAAAGTGAGTGCTTGCTGTAAGTTGACTTCAGGAACTGAGAATTTATTGAAATGCCCCTCACGCTTCTACCACTTTTTACAGGAAGAGACGTGCACGTCAAGACCATCTCTAGTGGGCAAACTGTGGTGTCTAGTGGACAAGTTAACCTGGTCAAGTGAATTTTAGTCTTTTAATAAACTTTATGAAACTCAACATGTTTCTCTTTGGTATTCATTTCTGTCTGGAGTTGGATGTTTCGTGACTGTTCTCAGTTTGACTTCTGCACTACTAAACCTTTTTCTTTTGTGCATTGAGATTCTTGACTTGAACTAAACAAGCCAAGTTTCTGCCTAAGTCATCTAACTTTACTATTTGCCAAGTTCTAGTTGTTAACTTGGGCCCCTGTTCATGTTTCACATATCAAATGAAGGATTTAGCTTCTGTCTGTTTGAGGCTTTACATACGACTTTTGGCTGGACTAGCATAACTGCATATATTGATGCCCAAACCCCTCTGAGGTCACTCGTTGGCTTTTTGGAATGCTTTTTTTACAGTCACGCAAGTATAGAATCATATTGGGATAAAGGATTGGTTGATACTGAATATATATATATTTTTAATTTCAGGCTAGTCCCAGTAATGTAGACTGCTTTCATTTAAGCATTAATCCTTTAACTGTTGTATCCCAACTAGGTAGCTGTCCAAGGCCTTGTTTACACCTGGTACTAAGAAGCATTTTTGTAAATCGGATCACAAGTGGACTGTGGTAAATGAAGGTGTAAAAAGGGGCTATTTTTTTTTTGAGCTTGTCTATTTTTGTCCACTTCTAGAGGTAGTCCAACACATTCGGCCAGATTGCTTTCATAGAGTAGATGCTCATGTGGTTTACTGACCTAGTACGTAAACATTTTAAAGGGATACTTCACCTCTGGAAGATGAATCTGTATTTAAAATGGGTCAATTAAGTAGTAGAAATGTTGAAATATTTTTAAATTTTGGAGCCTTCTAGACTGAGAAAAGCCATAAAATGTATTTTTGGCTCATGTGGATGAAAGACAACTCCCAGAATGCACTTGCTTCGCTGCTCCGACGGGGGGGGGGGGGGGGGGGGGGGGGGGGGGGGGGCCCTACGAGGCCACGCCTACCGGTAAGAGAGCGCAGTTAAACAACTAGGTTAGGCTACTAGTTGACTCGAAACTTAAAAGACACCGTTTTATCGTGAGTCTCCGTGACGAGTCTGCCCGGGATTTCGAGATCGCCCAAAATGTCCGGGATTTGGCTTTTGCGTTCTAACATTCCGCCAGATCATTATGTTTACTGTGGCGAGCAGGACGAGGCTGAGGGCCGTGAGAGGCCGGGGGTGGCGTGTTTACTGATGAGCGACACCTGTGAGACGCACCGGTCTTGTAGGCTATCTCTCACGGAGGAGCGGGAATTTTCTTAGCAATGCTAAAACGCACATCTACCGAACACTTGTTTAGCGTTCATGTAAACACTACATTCAGATTCACCAATCGGAATGAATTCAGTTAGATTGAAACAAAAGGTGTGCATGTAAACAATGAATGGCGACTGTAGTAAGCAAAAGCTGAATCCCGGACATTTTGGACGATCTCGACGGTCGGACATGTCCGGGTAAAAGAGGATGGTAAACCCTACTACTCAGCTTTCTCCACAGAGCAAGAGCCTGTTAGCTTAGCTTCCAAAAAAAGATGGCTGACACTATTTGTACATTCTGTGAGTGAGATCCCACCCCCTATGGGCGGGTTGAAAACATGCGGAACTAGCTTAACAAAAAATACATAAATCTCTCGTCTCAGGGGGATATGAGGGAGGGAAGCACGGTAATTCCAAAATACTACAGGTTTTCTACTGATACAAAGCCTAATGCTAAATGCTGAAGTATACCTTTAAGAAGTGCACTAGCAGGTGTTATTTTAAACTTTCTTAAAATACACAGGCCTGTTGCCATGAGAAAACTATGATGTGTTTCAAAGAAAAAAAACAATCCAGAATAGCTAAAACATCTAATATAAAAAAGGCTGAATTCAAAATGGCAGAAATAGTATTCTGAATTCAGCTCAATGTGGTTTTATGTATGTTCAAAAGGGAAAAATTTACTTTTAAGAAACAATAGAATCACCTAGTTGCATAAACTCCCACTCGTGCAAGTCTGGAGAATCATGACTGTTAATGAAGAGGGAGGGATTATCATTAATTAGCCAAAGTCTGTAGAGTACAAAAGGACCAAAGGGCAGCACCTCAGCAGTGTGACTAGCTGTTGAACAATGGCAGGAAGTTGGTGTGCTGTTCAGTCTCTGGCACTTTGTGTTTGGTTCTGTGCTTTCAGTCATGCTGTTCCGAAGTGGAGTGATCTGCCCCAGAATCCTCAAGCTCTGACGTTCCAGCAAACTGACCAGTGGTTTCAAAAGCCAGTTCAACAGCAATCTAGTCAATGGTTTCCTCAGCAGGTTCAAAAGCCAGTTCAACAGCATTCTAGTCAATGGTTTCCTCAGCAGGTTCCAAAGCCAGTTCAACAGCAAGCTAGTCAGCAGTTTCCTCAGCAGGTTCAAAAGCCAGTTCAACAGCAAGCTAGTCAATGGTTTCCTCAGCAGGTTCAAAAGCCAGTTCAACAGCAAGCTAGTCAACAGTTTCTTCAGCAGGTTCAACAGCAAGCTAGTCAATGGTTTCCTCAGCAGGTTCAAAAGCCAGTTCAACAGCAAGCTAGTCAACAGTTTCCTCAGTCAGTTCAACAGCAAGCTAGTCAACAGTTTCTTCAGGAGGTTCAAAAGCCAGTTCAACAGCAATCTAGTCAATGGTTTCCTCAGCAGGTTCAAAAGCCAGTTCAACAGCAAGCTAGTCAACAGTTTCCTCAGGAGGTTCAAAAGCCAGTTCAACAGCAATCTAGTCAATGGTTTCCTCAGCAGGTTCAAAAGCCAGTTCAACAGCAAGCTAGTCAACAGTTTCCTCAGTCAGTTCAACAGCAAGCTAGTCAACAGTTTCTTCAGGAGGTTCAACAGCAAGCTAGTCAACAGTTTCTTCAGCAGGTTCAAAAGCCAGTTCAACAGCAAGCTAGTCAACAGTTTCCTCAGTCAGTTCAACAGCAAGCTAGTCAACAGTTTCCTCAGCAGTTTCAGCCTAAGCAGCCAGTGGCACAGGCAGAGCCCCTTGACAAATGTACTGTAGCTGATTATGAGCAGATTCAATGTGGACCACCTGATATCAGTGGTGCTGAGTGTGCTGCTATCAACTGCTGCTTTAATGGACAGCAGTGTTACTATGGGAAGGCAGGTAAGAGTGTAGAGTCAATGTGGAGGCATTCATGTTAAAACTGATCCTCAGCAGTAACCTGCTCTTGTAACTCGTTCCAGTGACTGTCCAGTATAAGAGATGGTCAGTTTGTGGTAGGTGGTGGCTAGAGATGTTACGCTGCTCGATTGAGCCTGGATTTCAGTCCGTCTCCTGGGTGGAAGTGATCCATCTTGCAGTCCTGTGGGATCCACACCTTTCTTTGCTATATACCAGTTCCCTGTCACTGCATGTGGCACAAGCATGATGGCGAGTAGCTGCTTGTGGTTTTGTTCTGCATGGCTAAGAAATGGATTGATGCCAACAATGTTACTATTTGCAGGAGGACAGTGGATATTGTGGTGTATGAAAACAGAATGACCTCCTCATATGAAGTGGGTATCGACCACTTGGTTCCATTACAAGGGACAGCCATTTTGAGTAAGTGATGTTATGCTTATCATAAAATGAGAATCATTGACCAAATGCTACAAGCTCACTGTTTGTTGTCCAGGCTTCTCTTCCAGTTGTAGGTACTCTGGTACCTTCTGTGGAAGCTCTGGTTGTGGAGGTCAACACGTTCCTCCACCTCCACTCCTGGACCCCTCAGGGTGGAGCTTTAGACTGGCAAATGGTCAATGTGATCACCAAAGGCTGTGCAGAAGGTAAGTGTTTGTCCCAAGTATGCCTTAAGGCCTTTCTAAAGCTCCAGTTTCTAGTTAAAACGCTGCATTCTTTCCTCAGGGGACGAGGCGTACACGTCCTACTACAGTGATGCTGATTATCCAGTTACAAAAGTCCTGCGGGAGCCTGTGTATGTTGAGGTGCACATTTTGGAGAGGACCGACCCCAACATTGTCTGATGCTGGGACATTGCTGGGCGACATCAACCCCCAGTCCCACTCAGTCTACCCCAATGGGATCTTTCTGGTTGATGGGTGAGTAAGGCCTAGTCTTTATCCATCTAGTGGTGCTGTAAGGCATTTCTGACTGGCCTCTTTGCCTTTCAGATGCCCTTACCATGATGATCGTTTACCTGACCGCATTGGTTTCCAGTGGCTGGATCATCTGGTCTTCAGTTCCCGACCCACTACAGCGCTTTGTTGTGAAGATGTTCACGTTTGTAGATCCAGCATCACTGGCTCCTCTGCAGGAAACCGTATGCTCTGCAGCCTTACCTCAACCCTTAATATTAGTGCTTTTTACAGTGAATTCTATGGCTTAACCCTTTCCCCCTCTGTTAGATCTTCATCCACTGTAGTACAGCGGTGTGCCATCCCTCCTCTGCTCCTGTTGAGCAAAGTTTGCACTAGGAAAAGTGAGTGCTTGCTGTAAGTTGGACTTCAGGAACTGAGAATTTATTGAAATGCCCCTCACGCTTCTACCACTTTTTACAGAAGAGACGTGCACGTCAAGACCATCTCTAGTGGGCAAACTGTGGTGTCTAGTGGACAAGTTAACCTGGTCAAGTGAATTTTTAGGTCTTTTAATAAACTTTATGAAACTCAACATGTTTCTCTTTGTATTCATTTCTGTCTGGAGTTGGATGTTCGTGACTGTTCTCAGTTTGACTTCTGCACTACTAAACCTTTTTCTTTTGTGCATTGAGATTCTTGACTTGAACTTACACAAGCCAAGTTTCTGCCTAAATCATCTAACTTTACTATTTGCCATGTTCTAGTTAACTTGGGGCCCCTGTTCATGTTTCACATATCAAATGAAGGATTTAGCTTCTGTCTGTTTGAGGCTTTACATACGACTTTATGGCTGGGACTAGCATAACTGCATATATTGATGCCCAAACGCCCTCTGAGGTCACTCGTTGGGCTTTTTGGAATGCTTTTTTACAGTCACGCAAGTATAGAATCATATTGGGATAAAGGATTGGTTGATACTGAATATATATATTTTTAATTTCAGGCTAGTCCCAGTAATGTAGACTACTTTCATTTAAGCTTTAATCACTTAACTTTTGTATCCCAACTAGGTAGCTGTCCAAGGCCTTGTTTACACCTGGTACTAAGAAGCATTTTTGTAAATCGGATCACAAGTGGACTGTGGTAAATGAAGGTGTAAAAAGGGGCTTTTTTTTTTTTTTTTGAGCTTGTCTATTTTTGCCCACTTCTAGAGGTAGTCCAACACATTCGGCCAGATTGCTTTCATAGAGTAGATGCTCATGTGGTTGAATGTGTTCAAACAGCCGCAAAACGGGTGTACTCTACCGCCTACTTGACCTAGTACGTACACATTTTAAAGGGATACTTCACCTCTGGAAGATGAATCTGTATTTAAAATGGGGTCATTTATGTAGTAGAAATGTGAAATTATTTTTAAATTTGGAGCCTTCTAGACTGAGAAAAGCAGAAAATGTATTTTTGGCTCATGTGGATGAAAGACAACTCCCAGAATGCACTTGCTTCGCTTGCCCTACGAGGCCACTCCCAGCCAAGGCCTACCGGTAAGAGCGCAGTTAAACAACTAGGCTAGGCTACTAGTTGACTCGAAACTTAAAAGACGCGTTTTATCGTGAGTCTCCGTGACGAGTCTGCCCGGGATTTCGATATCGCCCAAATGTCCGGGATTTGGCTTTTGCGTACAGTCGCCATTCATTATGTTTACTGTGGCGAGCAGAGGGGGAAGAGGCGTGAGGACGGCGCGAGGCGGTGGCAGTGATTACTGATGAGCGACACCTGTGAGACGCACCGGTCTTGTAGGCTATCTCTCACGGAGGAGCGGGAATTTTCCTAGCAATGCTAAAACGCACATCTACCGAACACTTGTTTAGCGTTCATGTAAACACTACATTCAGATTCACCAATCGGAATGAGTTCAGTAGATGAAACAAAAAGGTGTGCATGTAAACCATGAAATGGCGACTGTAGTAAGAAAAGCTGAATCCCGACATTTTGGACGATCTCGACGGTCGGACATGTCCGGGTAAAAGAGGATGGTAAACCCTACTACTCAGCTTTCACCACAGAGCAAGAGCCTGTTAGCTTAGCTTCCAAAAAAGATGGCTGACACTATTTGTACATTCTGTGAGTGAGATCCCACCCCCTATGGGCGGGTTGAAAACATGCGGAAACTAGCTTAAAACAAAAATACATAAATCTCTCGTCTCAGGGGGATATGAGGGAGGGAAGCACGGAAATTCCAAAATACTACAGGTTTTCTACTGATACAAAGCTTAATGCTAAATGCTGAAGTATACCTTTAAGAAGTGCACTAGCAGGTGTTATTTAAACTTTCTTAAAATACACAGGCCTGTTGCCATGAGAAAACTATGATGTGTTTCAAAGAAAAAAAACAATCCAGAATAGCTAAAACATCTAATATAAAAAAGGCTGAATTCAGAATGGCAGAAATAGTATCTGAATTCAGCTCAATGTGGTTTTTATGTATGTTCAAAAGGGAAAAATTTACTTTTAAGAAACAATAGAATCACCTAGTTGCATAAACCCCACTCGTGCAAGTCTGGAGAATCATGACTGTTTAATGAAGAGGAGGGATTATCATTATTAGCCCAAGTCTGTAGAGTACAAAAAGGACCAAAGGGCAGCCCTCAGCAGTGTGACTAGCTGTTGAACAATGGCAGGAAGTTGGTGTGCTGTTCAGTCTCTGGCACTTTGTGTTTGGTTCTGTGCTTTCAGTCATGCTGTTCCGAAGTGGAGTGATCTGCCCCAGAATCCTCAAGCTCTGACGTTCCAGCAAACTGACCAGTGGTTTCAAAAGCCAGTTCAACAGCAATCTAGTCAATGGTTTCCTCAGCAGGTTCAAAAGCCAGTTCAACAGCATTCTAGTCAATGGTTTCCTCAGCAGGTTCCAAAGCCAGTTTCAACAGCAAGCTAGTCAGCAGTTTCCTCAGCAGGTTCAAAAGCCAGTTCAACAGCAAGCTAGTCAATGGTTTCCTCAGCAGGTTCAAAAGCCAGTTCAACAGCAAGCTAGTCAACAGTTTCTTCAGCAGGTTCAACAGCAAGCTAGTCAATGGTTTCCTCAGCAGGTTCAAAAGCCAGTTCAACAGCAAGCTAGTCAACAGTTTCCTCAGTCAGTTCAACAGCAAGCTAGTCAACAGTTTCTTCAGGAGGTTCAAAAGCCAGTTCAACAGCAATCTAGTCAATGGTTTCCTCAGCAGGTTCAAAAGCCAGTTCAACAGCAAGCTAGTCAACAGTTTCTTCAGGAGGTTCAAAAGCCAGTTCAACAGCAATCTAGTCAATGGTTTCCTCAGCAGGTTCAAAAGCCAGTTCAACAGCAAGCTAGTCAACAGTTTCCTCAGTCAGTTCAACAGCAAGCTAGTCAACAGTTTCTTCAGGAGGTTCAACAGCAAGCTAGTCAACAGTTTCTTCAGCAGGTTCAAAAGCCATTCAACAGCAAGCTAGTCAACAGTTTCCTCAGTCAGTTCAACAGCAAGCTAGTCAACAGTTTCCTCAGCAGTTTCAGCCTAAGCAGCCAGTGGCACAGGCAGAGCCCCTTGACAAATGTACTGTAGCTGATTATGAGCAGATTCAATGTGGACCACCTGGTATCAGTGGTGCTGAGTGTGCTGCTATCAACTGCTGCTTTAATGGACAGCAGTGTTACTATGGGAAGGCAGGTAGAGTGTAGAGTCAATTTGGAGGCATTCATGTTAAACTGATCCTCAGCAGTAACCTGCTCTTGTAACTCGTTCCAGTGACTGTCCAGTGTATAAAGAGATGGTCAGTTTGTGGTAGTGGTGGCTAGAGATGTTACGCAGGCCTCGATTGAGCCTGGATTCAGTCCGTCTCCTGGGTGGAAGTGATCCAGCTTGCAGTCCTGTGGGATCCACACCTTTCTTTGCTATATACCAGTTCCCTGTCACTGCTTGTGGCACAAGCATGATGGCGAGTATCTGCTTGTGTTTTTGTTCTGCATGGCTAAGAATGGATTGGATGCCAACAATGTTACTATTTGCAGGAGACAGTGGATATGTGGTGTAATGAAAACAGAATGACCTCCTCATATGAAGTGGGTATCGGACCACTTGGTTCCATTACAAGGGACAGCCATTTTGAGTAAGTGATGTATGCTTTATCATAATTGAGAATCATTGACAAATGCTACAAGCCACCTGTTTGATCCAGGCTTCTCTCCAGTGGTATGGTACTCTGGTACCGTCTGTGGAAGCTCTGGTTGTGGAGGTCAACACCGTTCCTCCACCTCCACCAGTAGCTGCTCTGGACCCCTCCGGGTGGAGCTTAGACTGGCAAATGGTCAATGTGTCACCAAAGGCTGTGCAGAAGGTAAGTGTTGTCCCAAGTATGCTTAAGCCTTTCTAAAGCTCCAGTTCTAGTTAAAACGCTGCATTCTTCCTCAGGGGGACGAGGCGTACAACGTCCTACAACCAGTGATGCTGATTATCCAGTTACAAAAGTCCTGCGGGAGCCTGTGTATGTTTGAGGTGCACATTTTGGAGAGGAACCGACCCCAACATTGTCCTGATGCTGGGACATTGCTGGGCGACATCAACCCCCAGTCCACTCAGTCTACCCAATGGGATCTTCTGGTTGATGGGTGAGTAAGGGCCAGTCTTTATCCATCTATGTGCTGTAAGGCATTTCTGACTGCCTCTTTGCCTTATGCCCTTACCAGGATGATCGATACCTGACCGATTGGTTCCAGTGGCTGGATCATCTGGTCTTCAGTTCCCGACCCACTACAAGCGCTTTGTTTGGAAAGATGTTCAGCGTTTGTAGATCCAGCATCACTGGCTCCTCTGCAGGAAACCGTTATGCTCTGCAGCCTTACCTCAACCTTAATATTAGTGCTTTTTACAGTGAATTCTATGGCTTAACCCTTTCCCCCTCTGTTAGATCTTCATCCACTGTAGTACAAGCGGTGTGCCCAATCACCTCCTCTGGCTCCTGTGAGCAAAGTTGCACTAGGAAAAGTGAGTGCTTGCTGTAAGGTTGACTTCAGGAACTGAGAATTTATTGAAATGCCCCTCACGCTTCTACCACATTTTTACAGGAAGAGACGAGCACGTCAAGACCATCTCTAGTGGGCAAACTGTGGTGTCTAGTGGACAAGTTAACCTGGTCAAGTGAATTTTAGTCTTTTAATAAACTTATGAAACTCAACATGTTTCTCTTTGGTATTCATTTCTGTCTGGAGTTGATGTTTCTGACTGTTCTCAAGTTTGAGCTTCTGCACTACTAAACCTTTTTCTTTTGTGCATTGAGATTCTTGACTTGAACTAAACAAGCCAAGTTTCTGCCTAAGTCATCTAACTTTACTATTTGCCAAGTTCTAGTTGTTAACTTGGGCCCCTGTTCATGTTTCACATATCAAATGAAGGATTTAGCTTCTGTCTGTTTGAGCTTTACATACGACTTTTGGCTGGACTAGCATAACTGCATATATTGATGCCCAAACCCCTCTGAGGTCACTCGTTGGCTTTTTGGAATGCTTTTTTTACAGTCACGCAAGTATAGAATCATATTGGGATAAAGGATTGGTTGATACTGAATATATATATATATATTTTTAATTTCAGGCTAGTCCCAGTAATGTAGACTGCTTTCATTTAAGCATTAATCCTTTAACTGTTGTATCCCAACTAGGTAGCTGTCCAAGGCCTTGTTTACACCTGGTACTAAGAAGCATTTTTGTAAATCGGATCACAAGTGGACTGTGGTAAATGAAGGTGTAAAAAAGGGGCTATTTTTTTTTTGAGCTTGTCTATTTTTGCCCACTTCTAGAGGTAGTCCAACACATTCGGCCAGATTGCTTTCATAGAGTAGATGCTCATGTGGTTGAATGTGGTCAAACAGCCGCAAAACGGTGTACTCTACCGCCTACTGACCTAGTACGTAAACATTTTAAAGGGATACTTCACCTCTGGAAGATGAATCTGTATTTAAAATGGGTCATTTATGTAGTAGAAATGTGAAATTATTTTTTAAATTTGGAGCCTTCTAGACTGAGAAAAGCCAGAAAATGTATTTTTGGCTCATGTGGATGAAAGACAACTCCCAGAATGCACTTGCTTTGCTGCCCTACGAGGCCACTCCCAAGCCACGCCTACCGGTAAGAGCGCAGTTAAACAACTAGGCTAGGCTACTAGTTGACTCGAAACTTAAAAGACGCTGTTTTATCGTGAGTCTCCGTGACGAGTCTGCCCGGGATTTCGAGATCGCCCAAAATGTCCGGGATTTGGCTTTTGCGTTCTACAGTCGCCATTCATTATGTTTACTGTGGCGAGCAGGACGAGGCTGAGGGCCGTGAGAGGCCGGCGCGAGGCCGGTGGCGTGATTACTGATGAGCGACACCTGTGAGACGCACCGGTCTTGTAGGCTATCTCTCACGGAGGAGCGGGAATTTTCTTAGCAATGCTAAAACGCACATCTACCGAACACTTGTTTAGCGTTCATGTAAACACTACATTCAGATTCACCAATTGGAATGAATTCAGTTAGATTGAAACAAAAGGTGTGCATGTAAACAATGAATGGCGACTGTAGTAAGCAAAAGCTGAATCCCGGACATTTTGGACGATCTCGACGGTCGGACATGTCCGGGTAAAAGAGGATGGTAAACCCTACTACTCAGCTTTCTCCACAGAGCAAGAGCCTGTTAGCTTAGCTTCCAAAAAAAGATGGCTGACACTATTTGTACATTCTGTGAGTGAGATCCCACCCCCTATGGCGGGTTGAAAACATGCGGAACTAGCTTAACAAAAAATACATAAATCTCTCGTCTCAGGGGGATATGAGGGAGGGAAGCACGGTAATTCCAAAATACTACAGGTTTTCTACTGATACAAAGCTTAATGCTAAATGCTGAAGTATACCTTTAAGAAGTGCACTAGCAGGTGTTATTTAAACTTTCTTAAAATACACAGGCCTGTTGCCATGAGACAAACTATGATGTGTTTCAAAGAAAAAAAAACAATCCAGAATAGCTAAAACATCTAATATAAAAAAGGCTGAATTCAAAATGGCAGAAATAGTATTCTGAATTCAGCTCAATGTGGTTTTATGTATGTTCAAAAGGGAAAAATTTACTTTTAAGAAACAATAGAATCACCTAGTTGCATAAACTCCCACTCGTGCAAGTCTGGAGAATCATGACTGTTAATGAGAGGGAGGGATTATCATTAATTAGCCAAAGTCTGTAGAGTACAAAAGGACCAAAGGGCAGCACCTCAGCAGTGTGACTAGCTGTTGAACAATGGCAGGAAGTTGGTGTGCTGTTCAGTCTCTGGCACTTTGTGTTTGGTTCTGTGCTTTCAGTCATGCTGTTCCGAAGTGGAGTGATCTGCCCCAGAATCCTCAAGCTCTGACGTTCCAGCAAACTGACCAGTGGTTTCAAAAGCCAGTTCAACAGCAATCTAGTCAATGGTTTCCTCAGCAGGTTCAAAAGCCAGTTCAACAGCATTCTAGTCAATGGTTTCCTCAGCAGGTCTCAAAGCCAGTTCAACAGCAAGCTAGTCAGCAGTTTCCTCAGCAGGTTCAAAAGCCAGTTCAACAGCAAGCTAGTCAATGGTTTCCTCAGCAGGTTCAAAAGCCAGTTCAACAGCAAGCTAGTCAACAGTTTCTTCAGCAGGTTCAACAGCAAGCTAGTCAATGGTTTCCTCAGCAGGTTCAAAAGCCAGTTCAACAGCAAGCTAGTCAACAGTTTCCTCAGTCAGTTCAACAGCAAGCTAGTCAACAGTTTCTTCAGGAGGTTCAAAAGCCAGTTCAACAGCAATCTAGTCAATGGTTTCCTCAGCAGGTTCAAAAGCCAGTTCAACAGCAAGCTAGTCAACAGTTTCCTCAGGAGGTTCAAAAGCCAGTTCAACAGGCAATCTAGTCAATGGTTTCCTCAGCAGGTCAAAGCCAGTTCAACAGCAAGCTAAGTCCAACAGTTTCCGTCAGTCAGTTTCAACAGCAAGCTAGTCAACAGTTTCTTCAGGAGGTTCAACAGCAAGCTAGTCAACAGTTTCTTCAGCAGGTTCAAAAGCCAGTTCAACAGCAAGCTAGTCAACAGTTTCCTCAGTCAGTTCAACAGCAAGCTAGTCAACAGTTTCCTCAGCAGTTTCAGCCTAGAGCCACCAGTGGCACAGCAGAGCCCCTTGACAAATGTACTGTAGCTGATTATGAGCAGATTCAATGTGGACCACCTGATATCAGTGGTGCTGAGTGTGCTGCTATCAACTGCTGCTTTAATGGACAGCAGTGTTACTATGGAAGGCAGGTAAGAGTGTAGAGTCAAATGTGGAGGCATTCATGTTAAACTGATCCTCAGCAGTAACCTGCTCTTGTAACTCGTTCCAGTGACTGTCCAGTGTATAAGAGATGGTCAGTTTGTGGTAGTGGTGGCTAGAGATGTTACGCTGCCTCGATTGAGCCTGGATTCAGTCCGTCTCCTGGGTGGAAGTGATCCAGCTTGCAGTCCTGTGGGATCCACACCTTTCTTTGCTATATACCAGTTCCCTGTCACTGCATGTGGCACAAGCATGATGGCGAGTATCTGCTTGTGGTTTTGTTCTGCATGGCTAAGAATGGATTGGATGCCAACAATGTTACTATTTGCAGGAGGACAGTGGATATGTGGTGTATGAAAACAGAATGACCTCCTCATATGAAGTGGGTATCGGACACTTGGTTCCATTACAAGGGACAGCCATTTTGAGTAAGTGATGTATGCTTTATCATAAATGAGAATCATTGACAAATGCTACAAGCTCACTGTTTGTTGTCCAGGCTTCTCTTCCAGTGTAGGTACTCTGGTACCTCTGTGGAAGCTCTGGTTGTGGAGGTCAACACCGTTCCTCCACCTCCACCAGTAGCTGCTCCTGGACCCCTCAGGGTGGAGCTTAGACTGGCAAATGGTCAATGTGTCACCAAAGGCTGTGCAGAAGGTAAGTGTTTGTCCCAAGTATGCCTTAAGCCTTTCTAAAGCTCCAGTTTCTAGTTAAACGCTGCATTCTTCCTCAGGGACGAGGCGTACACGTCCTACTACAGTGATGCTGATTATCCAGTTACAAAAGTCCTGCGGGAGCCTGTGTATGTTGAGGTGCACATTTTGGAGAGGACCGACCCCAACATTGTCCTGATGCTGGGACATTGCTGGGCGACATCAACCCCCAGTCCACTCAGTCTACCCCAATGGGATCTTCTGGTTGATGGGTGAGTAAGGCCAGTCTTTATCCATCTAGTGTGCTGTAAGGCATTTCTGACTGCCTCTTTGCCTTTCAGATGCCCTTACCAGGATGATCGTTACCTGACCGCATTGGTTCCAGTGGCTGGATCATCTGGTCTTCAGTTCCCGACCACTACAAGCGCTTTGTTGTGAAGATGTTCACGTTTTGTAGATCCAGCATCACTGGCTCCTCTGCAGGAAACCGTATGCTCTGCAGCCTTACCTCAACCCTTAATATTAGTGCTTTTTACAGTGAATTCTATGGCTTAACCCTTTCCCCCTCTGTTAGATCTTCATCCACTGTAGTACAGCGGTGTGCCATCCCTCCCTGGCTCCTGTGAGCAAAGTTGCACTAGGAAAAGTGAGTGCTTGCTGTAAGTTGACTTCAGGAACTGAGAATTTATTGAAATGCCCCTCACCGCTTCTACCACTTTTTACAGGAAGAGACGTGCACATCAAGACCATCTCTAGTGGGCAAACTGTGGTGTCTAGTGGACAAGTTAACCTGGTCAAGTGAATTTTAGTCTTTTAATAAACTTCATGAAACTCAACATGTTTCTCTTTGGTATTCATTTCTGTCTGGAGTTGGATGTTTCGTGACTGTTCTCAGTTTGACTTCTGCACTACTAAACCTTTTTCTTTTGTGCATTGAGATTCTTGACTTGAACTAAACAAGCCAAGTTTCTGCCTAAGTCATCTAACTTTACTATTTGCCAAGTTCTAGTTGTTAACTTGGGCCCCTGTTCATGTTTCACATATCAAATGAAGGATTTAGCTTCTGTCTGTTTGAGGCTTTACATACGACTTTTGGCTGGACTAGCATAACTGCATATATTGATGCCCAAACCCCTCTGAGGTCACTCGTTGGCTTTTTGGAATGCTTTTTTTACAGTCACGCAAGTATAGAATCATATTGGGATAAAGATTGGTTGATACTGAATATATATATATTTTTAATTTCAGGCTAGTCCCAGTAATGTAGACTGCTTTCATTTAAGCATTAATCCTTTAACTGTTGTATCCCAACTAGGTAGCTGTCCAAGGCCTTTGTTTACACCTGGTACTAAGAAGCATTTTTGTAAATCGGATCACAAGTGGACTGTGGTAAATGAAGGTGTAAAAAGGGGCTATTTTTTTTTTTTGAGCTTGTCTATTTTTGCCCACTTCTAGAGGTAGTCCAACACATTCGGCCAGATTGCTTTCATAGAGTAGATGCTCATGTGGTTGAATGTTCAAACAGCCGCAAAACGGTGTACTCTATCGCCTACTGACCTAGTACGTAAACATTTTAAAGGGATACTTCACCTCTGGAAGATGAATCTGTATTTAAAATGGGTCATATTATTGTAGTAGAAATGTGAAATTATTTTTAAATTTGGAGCCTTCTAGACTGAGAAAAGCCAGAAAATGTATTTTTGGCTCATGTGGATGAAAGACAACTCCCAGAATGCACTTGCGTTGGCTGCCCTACGAGGCCACTCCCAAGCCACGCCTACCGGTAAGTAGCGCAGTTAAACAACTAGGCTAGGCTACTAGTTGACTCGAAAACTTAAAAGACGCTGTTTTATCGTGAGTCTCCGTGACGAGTCTGCCCGGGATTTCGAGATCGCCCAAATGTCCGGGATTTGGCTTTTGCGTTCTACAGTCGCCATTCATTATGTTTACTGTGGCGAGCAGGACGAGGCTGAGGGCCGTGAGAGGCCGGTGGCGTGATTACTGATGAGCGACACCTGTGAGACGCACCGGTCTTGTAGGCTATCTCTCACGGAGGAGCGGGAATTTTCTTAGCAATGCTAAAACGCACATCTACCGAACACTTGTTTAGCGTTCATGTAAACACTACATTCAGATTCACCAATCGGAATGAATTCAGTTAGATTGAAACAAAAGGTGTGCATGTAAACAATGAATGGCGACTGTAGTAAGCAAAAGCTGAATCCCGGACATTTTGGACGATCTCGACGGTCGGACATGTCCGGGTAAAAGAGGATGGTAAACCCTACTACTCAGCTTTCTCCACAGAGCAAGAGCCTGTTAGCTTAGCTTCCAAAAAAAGATGGCTGACACTATTTGTACATTCTGTGAGTGAGATCCCACCCCCTATGGGCGGGTTGAAAACATGCGGAACTAGCTTAACAAAAAATACATAAATCTCTCGTCTCAGGGGGATATGAGGGAGGGAAGCACGGTAATTCCAAAATACTACAGGTTTTCTACTGATACAAAGCTTAATGCTAAATGCTGAAGTATACCTTTAAGAAGTGCACTAGCAGGTGTTATTTAAACTTTCTTAAAATACACAGGCCTGTTGCCATGAGAAAACTATGATGTGTTTCAAAGAAAAAAAACAATCCAGAATAGCTAAAACATCTAATATAAAAAAAGGCTGAATTCAAAATGGCAGAAATAGTATTCTGAATTCAGCTCAATGTGGTTTTATGTATGTTCAAAAGGGAAAAATTTACTTTTAAGAAACAATAGAATCACCTAGTTGCATAAACTCCCACTCGTGCAAGTCTGGAGAATCATGACTGTTAATGAAGAGGGAGGGATTATCATTAATTAGCCAAAGTCAAAGGGCAGCACCTCAGCAGTGTGACTAGCTGTTGAACAATGGCAGGAAGTTGGTGTGCTGTTCAGTCTCTGGCACTTTGTGTTTGGTTCTGTGCTTTCAGTCATGCTGTTCCGAAGTGGAGTGATCTGCCCCAGAATCCTCAAAGCTCTGACGTTCCAGCAAACTGACCAGTGGTTTCAAAAGCCAGTTCAACAGCAATCTAGTCAATGGTTTTCCTCAGCAGGTTCAAAAGCCAGTTCAACAGCATTCTAGTCCAATGGTTTCCTCAGCAGGTTCCAAAGCCAGTTCAACAGCAAGCTAGTCAGCAGTTTTCCTCAGCAGGTTTCAAAAGCCAGTTCAACAGCAAGCTAGTCAATGGTGGTTCCTCAAGCAGGTTCAAAAGCCAGTTCACTCTCTCAGCAAGCCTAGTCAACAGTTTCTTCAGCAGGGTTCAACAGCAAGCTAGTCAAATGGTTTCCTCAGCAGGTTCAAAAGCCCAGTTTCAACAGCAAGCTAGTCTTCCTCAGTCCAGTTCAACAGCAAGCTAGTCAACAGTTTCTTCAGGAGGTTCAAAAGCCAGTTCAACAGCAATCTAGTCAATGGTTTCCTCAGCAGGTTCAAAAGCCAGTTCAACAGCAATCTAGTCAATGGTTTCCTCAGCAGGTTCAAAAGCCAGTTCAACAGCAAGCTAGTCAACAGTTTCCTCAGTCAGTTCAACAGCAAGCTAGTCAACAGTTTCTTCAGGAGGTTCAACAGCAAGCTAGTCAACAGTTTCTTCAGCAGGTTCAAAAGCCAGTTCAACCAGCAAGCTAGTCAACAGTGTTCCTCAGTCAGTTCAACAGCAAGCTAGTCAACAGTTTCCTCAGCAGTTTCAGCCTAAGCAGCCAGTGGCAACAGGCAGAGCCCCTTGACAAATGTACTGTAGCTGATTATGAGCAGATTCAATGTGGACCACCTGATATCAGGTGGTGCTGAGTGTGCTGCTATCAACTGCTGCTTTAATGGACAGCAGTGTTACTGGGAAGGCAGGTAAGAGTGTAGAGTCAATGTGGAGGCATTCATGTTAAACTGATCCTCAGCAGTAACCTGCTCTTGTAACTCGTTCCAGTGACTGTCCAGTGTATAAGAGATGGTCAGTTTGTGGTAGTGGTGGCTAGAGATGTTACGCTGCCTCGATTGAGCCTGGATTCAGTCCGTCTCCTGGGTGGAAGTGATCCAGCTTGCAGTCCCTGTGGGATCCACACCTTTCTTTGCTATATACCAGTTCCCTGTCACTGCATGTGGCACAAGCATGATGGCGAGTATCTGCTTGTGGTTTTGTTCTGCATGGCTAGAGAATGGATTGGATGCCAACAATGTTACTATTTGCAGGAGGACAGTGATATGTGGTGTATGAAAACAGAATGACCTCCTCAGTATGAAGTGGGTATCGGACCACTTGGTTCCATTACAAGGGACAGCCATTTTGAGTAAGTGATGTATGCTTTATCATAAATGAGAATCATTGACAAATGCTACTGTTTGTTGTCCAGGCTTCTCTTCCCAGTGTAGGTACTCTGGTACCTCTGTGGAAGCTCTGGTTGTGGAGGTCAACAACCGTTCCTCCACCTCCACCAGTAGCTGCTCTCTGGACCCCTCAGGTGGAGCTTAGACTGGCAAATGGTCAATGTGTCACCAGAAGGGCTGTGCAGAAGGTAAGTGTTTGTCCCAAGTATGCCTTAAGCCCTTTCTAAAGCTCCAGTTTCTAGTTAAACGCTGCATTCTTCCTCAGGGGACGAGGCGTACACGTCCTACTACAGTGATGCTGATTATCCAGTTACAAAAGTCCTGCGGGAGCTGTGGTATGTTGAGGTGCACATTTTGGAGAGGACCGACCCCAACATTGTCCCCTGATGCTGGGACATTGCTGGGCGACATCAACCCCCAGTCCACTCAGTCCTACCCCAATGGGATCTTCTGGTTGATGGGTGAGTAAGGCCAGTCTTTATCCATCTAGTGTGCTGTAAGGCATTTCTGACTGCCTCTTTGCCTTTCAGATGCCCTTACCAGGATGATCGTTACCTGACCGCATTGGTTCCAGTGGCTGGATCATCTGGTCTTCAGTTCCCGACCCACTACAAGCGCTTTGTTGTGAAGATGTTCACGTTTGTAGATCCAGCATCACTGGCTCCTCTGCAGGAAACCGTATGCTCTGCAGCCTTACCTCAACCCTTAATATTAGTGCTTTTTACAGTGAATTCTATGGCTTAACCCTTTCCCCCTCTGTTAGATCTTCATCCACTGTAGTACAGCGGTGTGCCATCCCTCCTCTGGCTCCTGTGAGCAAAGTTGCACTAGGAAAAGTGAGTGCTTGCTGTAAGTTGACTTCAGGAACTGAGAATTTATTGAAATGCCCCTCACGCTTCTACCACTTTTTACAGGAAGAGACGTGCACGTCAAGACCATCTCTAGTGGGCAAACTGTGGTGTCTAGTGGACAAGTTAACCTGGTCAAGTGAATTTTAGTCTTTTAATAAACTTATGAAACTCACAACATGTTTCTTCTTTGGTATGCATTTCTGTCTGGAGTTGGATGTTTCGTGACTGTTTCTCAGTTTGACTTCTGCACTACTAAACCTTTTTCTTTTGTGCATTGAGATTCTTGACTTGAACTAAACAAAGCCAAGTTTCTGCTTAAGTCATCTAACTTTACTATTTGCCAAGTTCTAGTTGTTAACTTGGGCCCTGTTCATAGTTCACATATCAAATGAAGGATTTAGCTTCTGTCTGTTTGAGGCTTTACATACGACTTTGGCTGGACTACATAACTGCATATATTGATGCCCAAACCCCTCTGAGGTCACTCGTTGGCTTTTTGGAATGCTTTTTTACAGTCACGCAAGTATAGAATCATATTGGGATAAAGGATTGGTTGATACTGAATAATATATATTTTTAATTTCAGCTAGTCCCAGTAATGTAGACTGCTTTCATTTAAGCATTAATCCTTTAACTGTTGTACTATCCCAACTAGGTAGCTTTGTTTACAGACCTGGTACTAAGAAGCATTTTTGTAAATCGATCACAAGTGGACTGTGGTAAATGAAGGTGTAAAAAGGGGCTATTTTTTTTGAGCTTGTCTATTTTTGTCCACTTCTAGAGGTAGTCCAACACATTCGGCCCAGATTGCTTTCAGAGAGTAGATGCTCATGTGGTTGAATGTGGTCAAACAGGCCGCAAAACGTGTACTCTGATATCTACCGCCTACTGACCTAGTACGTAAACATTTAAAGGGATACTTCACCTCTGGAAGATGAATCTGTATTTAAAATGGGTCATTTATGTAGTAGAAATGTGAAATTATTTTAAATTTTGGAGCCTTCTAGACTGAGAAGAAAGCCAGAAAATGTATTTTTGCTCATGTGGATGAAAGACAACTCCCAGAATGCACTTGCTTTGCTGCCCACGAGGCCACTCCCAAGCCACGCCTACCGGTAAGAGCGCAGTTAAACAACTAGGCTAGGCTACTAGTTGACCTCGTAAAAGACGCTGTTTTAATCGTGAGTTCTCCGTGACGAGTCTGCCCGGGATTTCGAGATCGCCCAAAATGTCCGGGATTTGCTTTTGCGTTCTACAGTCGCCATTCATTATGTTTACTGTGGCGAGCAGGACGAGGCTGAGGGCCGTGAGAGGCCGGTGCGTGATTACTAGATGAGCGACACCTGTGAGACGCACCGGTCTTGTAGGCTATCTCTCACGGAGGAGCGGGAATTTTTCTTAGCAATGCTAAAACGCACATCTACCGAACACTTGTTTAGCGTTCATGTAAACTCTACATTTCAGATTCACCAATTGGAATGAATTCAGTTAGATTGAAACAAAAGGTGTGCATGTAAACAATGAATGCGACTGTAAGTAAGCAAAAGCTGAATCCCGGACATTTTGGACGATCTCGACGGTCGGACATGTCCGGGTAAAAGAGGATGGTAAACCTACTACTCAGCTTTCCTCCACAGAGCAGAGAGCCTGTTAGCTTAGCTCTTCCAAAAAAAGATGGCTGACACTATTGTACATTCTGTAGTGAGATCCCACCCCCTATGGGCGGGGTTGAAAACATGCGGAACTAGCTTAACAAAAAATACATAATCTCTCGTCTCAGGGGGATATGAGGGGAGGGAAGCACGGTAATTCCAAAATACTACAGGTTTTCTACTGATACAAAGCTTAATGCTAAATGCCTGAAGTATACCTTTAAGAAGTGCACTAGCAGGTGTTATTTAAACTTTCTTAAAATACACAGGCCTGTTGCCATGAGAAAACTATGATGTGTTTTCAAAGAAAAAAAAACAATCCAGATAGCTAAAACATCTAATATTAAAAAAGGCTGAATTCAAAATGGCAGAAATAGTATTCTGAATTCAGCTCAATGTGGTTTTATGTATGTTCAAAAGGGAAAAATTTACTTTTAAGAAACAATAGAATCACCTAGTTGCATAAACTCCCACTCGTGCAAGTCTGGAGAATCATGACTGTTAATGAAAGGGATTATCATTAATTTAGCCAAAGTCTGTAGAGTACAAAAGGACCAAAGGGCAGCACCTCAGCAGTGTGACTAGCTGTTGAACAATGGCAGGAAGTTGGTGTGCTGTTCAGGTCTCTGCACTTTGTGTTTGGTTCTGTGCTTTCAGTCATGCTTGTTCCGAAGTGGAGTGATCTGCCCAGAATCCTCAAGCTCTGACGTTCCAGCAAACTGACCAGTGGTTTCAAAAGCCAGTTTCAACAGCAATCTAGTCAATGGTTTCCTCAGCAGTTCATAAGCCAGTTCAACAGCATTCTAGTCAATGGGTTTCCTCAGCAGGTTCCAAAGCAGTTCAACAGCAAGCTAGTCAGCAGTTTCCTCAGCAGGGTTCAAAAGCCAGTTCAACAGCAAGCTAGTCAATGGTTTTCCTCAGCAGGGTTCAAAAGCCAGTTCAACAGCAAGCTAGTCAACAGATTCTTCTTCACAGGTTCAACAGCAAGCTAGTCAATGGTTTCCTCAGCGTTCAAAAGCCAGTTCAACAGCAAGCTAGTCAACAGTTTCCTCAGTCAGTTCAACAGCAAGCTAGTCAACAGTTTCTTCAGGAGGTTCAAAAGCCAGTTCAACAGCAATCTAGTCAATGGTTTCCTCAGCAGGTTCAAAAGCCAGTTCAACAGCAAGCTAGTCAACAGTTTCCTCAGTCAGTTCAACAGCAAGCTAGTCAACAGTTTCTTCAGGAGGTTCAACAGCAAGCTAGTCAACAGTTTCTTCAGCCGGTTCAAAAGCCAGTTCAAACAGCAAGCTAGTCAACAGTTTCCTCAGTCAGTTCAACAGCAAGCTAGTCAACAGTTTCCTCAGCAGTTTCAGCCTAAGCAGCCAGTGGCACAGGCAGAGCCCCTTGACAAATGTACTGTAGCTGATTATGAGCAGATTCAATGTGGACCACCTGATATCAGTGGTGCTGAGTGTGCTGCTATCAACTGCTGCTTTAATGGACAGCAGTGTTACTATGGGAAGGCAGGTAGTGTAGAGTCATGTGGAGGCATCATGTTAAACTGATCCTCAGCAGTAACCCTGCTCTTTGTAACTCGTTCCAGTGACTGTCCAGTGTATATGAGATGGTCAGTTTGTGGTAGTGGTGGCTAGAGATGTTTACGCTGCCCTCGATTGAGCCTGGATTCAGTCCGTCTCCTGGGTGGAAGTGATCCAGCTTGCAGTTCCTGTGGATCCACACCTTTCTTTGCTATATACCAGTTCCCTGTCACTGCATGTGGCACAAGCATGATGGCGAGTATCTGCTTGTGGTTTTGTTCTGCATGGCTAAGAATGGATTGGATGCCAACAATGTTACTATTTGCAGGAGGACAGTGGATATGTGGTGTATGAAAACAGAATGACCTCCTCATATGAAGTGGGTATCGGACCACTTGGTTCCATTACAAGGACAGCCATTTTGAGTAAGTGATGTATGCTTTATCATAAATGAGAATCATTGACAAAATGCTACAAGCTCCACTTTGTTGTTGTCCAGGCTTCTCTTCCAGTGTAGGTACTCTGGTACCTCTGTGAAGCTCTGGTTGTGGAGGTCAACACCGTTCCTCCACCTCCACCAGTAGCTGCTCCTGGACCCCTCAGGGTGGAGCTTAGACTGGCAAATGGTCAATGTGTCACCAAGGCTGTGCAGAAGGTAAGTGTTTGTCCCAAGTATGCCTTAAGCCTTTCTAAAGCTCCAGTTTCTAGTTAAACGCTGCATTCTTCCTCAGGGGACGAGGCGTACACGTCCTACTACAGTGATGCTGATTATCCAGTTACAAAAGTCCTGCGGGAGCCTGTGTATGTTGAGGTGAGTGTTTTGGAGAGGACCGACCCCAACATTGTCCTGATGCTGGGACATTGCTGGGCGACATCAACACCCAGTCCACTCAGTCTACCCCAATGGGATCTTCTGGTTGATGGGTGAGTAAGGCCAGTCTTTATCCATCTAGTGTGCTGTAAGGCATTTCTGACTGCCTCTTTGCCTTTCTGCCCTTACCAGGATGATCGTTACCTGACCGCATTGGTTCCAGTGGCTGGATCATCTGGTCTTCAGTTCCCGACCCACTACAAAGCGCTTTGTTGTGAAGATGTTCACGTTTGTAGATCCAGCATCACTGGCTCCTCTGCAGGAAACCGTATGCTCTGCAGCCTTACCTCAACCCTTAATATTAGTGCTTTTTACAGTGAATTCTATGGCTTAACCCTTTCCCCCCTCTGTTAGATCTTCATCACTGTAGTACAGCGGTGTGCCATCCCTCCTCTGGCTCCTGTGAGCAAAGTTGCACTAGGAAAAGTGAGTGCTTGCTGTAAGTTGACTTCAGGAACTGAGAATTTATTGAAATGCCCCTCACGCTTCTACCACTTTTTACAGGAAGAGACGGTGCACGTCAAGACCATCTCTAGTGGGCAAACTGTGGTGTCTAGTGGACAAGTTAACCTGGTCAAGTGAATTTTAGTCTTTTAATAAACTTTATGAAACTCAACATGCTCTTTGGTATTCATTTCTGTCTGGAGTTGGATGTTTCGTGACTGTTCTCAGTTTGACTTCTGCACTACTAAACCTTTTTCTTTTGTGCATTGAGATTCTTGACTTGAACTAAACAAGCCAAGTTTCTGCTTAAGTCATCTAACTTTACTATTTGCCAAGTTCTAGTTGTTAACTTGGGCCCCTGTTCATGTTTCACATATCAAATGAAGGATTTAGCTTCTGTCTGTTTGAGGCTTTACATTACGACTTTTTTGGCTGGACTAGCATAACTGCATATATTGATGCCCAAACCCCTCTGAGGTCACTCGTTGGCTTTTGGAATGCTTTTTTTACAGTCACGCAAGTATAGAATCATATTGGGATAAAGGATTGGTTGATACTGAATATATATATATTTTTAATTTCAGGCTAGTCCCAGTAATGTAGACTGCTTTCATTTAAGCATTAATCCTTTAACTGTTGTATCCCAACTAGGTAGCTGTCCAAGGCCTTGTTTACACCTGGTACTAAGAAGCATTTTTGTAAATCGGAGCACAAGTGGACTGTGGTAAATGAAGGTGTAAAAAGGGGCTATTTTTTTTTTTTTTGAGCTTGTCTATTTTTGCCCACTTCTAGAGGTAGTCCAACACATTCGGCCAGATTGCTTTCATAGAGTAGATGCTCATGTGGTTGAATGTGGTCAAACAGCCGCAAAACGGTGTACTCTACCGCCTACTGACCTAGTACGTAAACATTTTAAAGGGATACTTCACCTCTGGAAGATGAATCTGTATTTAAAATGGGTCATTTATGTAGTAGAAATGTGAAATTATTTTTAAATTTGGAGCCTTCTAGACTGAGAAAAGCCAGAAAAATGTATTTTTGGCTCATGTGGATGAAAGACAACTCCCAGAATGCACTGCTTTGCTGCCCTAACGAGGCCACTCCCAAGCCACGCCTACCGGTAAGAGCGCAGTTAAACAACTAGGCTAGGCTACTAGTTGACTCGAAACTTAAAAGACCTGTTTTATCGTGAGTCTCCGTGACGAGTCTGCCGGGATTTCGAGATCGCCCAAAATGTCCGGGATTTGGCTTTTGCGTTCTACAGTCGCCATTCATTATGTTTACTGTGGCGAGCAGGACGAGGCTGAGGGCCGTGAGAGGCCGGTGGCGTGATTACTGATGAGCGACACCTGTGAGACGCACCGGTCTTGTAGGCTATCTCTCACGGAGGAGCGGGAATTTTCTTAGCAATGCTAAAACGCACATCTACCGAACACTTGTTTAGCGTTCATGTAAACACTACATTCAGATTCACCAATTGGAATGAATTCAGTTAGATTGAAACAAAAGGTGTGCATGTAAACAATGAATGGCGACTGTAGTAAGCAAAAGCTGAATCCCGGACATTTTGGACGATCTCGACGGTCGGACATGTCCGGGTAAAAGAGAATGGTAAACCCTACTACTCAGCTTTCTCCACAGAGCAAGAGCCTGTTAGCTTAGCTTCCAAAAAAAGATGGCTGACACTATTTGTACATTCTGTGAGTGAGATCCCACCCCCTATGGGCGGGTTGAAAACATGCGGAACTAGCTTAACAAAAAATACATAAATCTCTCGTCTCAGGGGGATATGAGGGAGGGAAGCACGGTAAATTCCAAAATACTACAGGTTTTCTACTGATACAAAGCTTAATGCTAAATGCTGAAGTATACCTTTAAGAAGTGCACTAGCAGGTGTTATTTAAACTTTCTTAAAATACACAGGCCTGTTGCCATGAGAAAACTATGATGTGTTTCAAAGAAAAAAAACAATCCAGAATAGCTAAAACATCTAATATAAAAAAGGCTGAATTCAGAATAGCAGAAATAGTATTCTGAATTCAGCTCAATGTGGTTTTATGTATGTTCAAAGGGGAAAAATTTACTTTTAAGAAACAATAGAATCACCTAGTTGCATAAACTCCCACTCGTGCAAGTCTGGAGAATCATGACTGTTAATGAAGAGGGAGGGATTATCATTAATTAGCCAAAGTCTGTAGAGTACAAAAGGACCAAAGGGAAGCACCTCAGCAGTGTGACTAGCTGTTGAACAATGGCAGGAAGTTGGTGTGCTGTTCAGTCTCTGGCACTTTGTGTTTGGTTCTGTGCTTTCAGTCATGCTGTTCCGAAGTGGAGTGATCTGCCCCAGAATCCTCAAGCTCTGACGTTCCAGCAAACTGACCAGTGGTTTCAAAAGCCAGTTCACAGCAATCTAGTCAATGGTTTCCTCAGCAGGTTCAAAAGCCAGTTCAACAGCATTCTAGTCAATGGTTTCCTCAGCAGGTTCCAAAGCCAGTTCAACAGCAAGCTAGTCAGCAGTTTCCTCAGCAGGTTCAAAAGCCAGTTCAACAGCAAGCTAGTCAATGGTTTCCTCAGCAGGTTCAAAAGCCAGTTCAACAGCAAGCTAGTCAACAGTTTCTTCAGCAGGTTCAACAGCAAGCTAGTCAATGGTTTCCTCAGCAGGTTCAAAAGCCAGTTCAACAGCAAGCTAGTCAACAGTTTCCTCAGTCAGTTCAACAGCAAGCTAGTCAACAGTTTCTTCAGGAGGTTCAAAAGCCAGTTCAACAGCACTCTAGTCAATGGTTTCCTCAGCAGGTTCAAAAGCCAGTTCAACAGCAAGCTAGTCAACAGTTTCTTCAGGAGGTTCAAAAGCCAGTTCAACAGCAATCTAGTCAATGGTTTCCTCAGCAGGTTCAAAAGCCAGTTCAACAGCACTCTAGTCAACAGTTTCCTCAGTCAGTTCAACAGCAAGCTAGTCAACAGTTTCTTCAGGAGGTTCAACAGCAAGCTAGTCAACAGTTTCTTCAGCAGGTTCAAAAGCCAGTTCAACAGCAAGCTAGTCAACAGTTTCCTCAGTCAGTTCAACAGCAAGCTAGTCAACAGTTTCCTCAGCAGTTTCAGGCCTAAGCAGCCAGTGGCACAGGCAGAGCCCCTTGACAAATGTACTGTAGCTGATTATGAGCAGATTCAATGTGGACCACCTGATATCAGTGGTGCTGAGTGTGCTGCTATCAACTGCTGCTTTAATGGACAGCAGTGTTACTATGGGAAGGCAGGTAAGAGTGTAGAGTCAATGTGGAGGCATTCATGTTAAACTGATCCTCAGCAGTAACCTGCTCTTGTAACTCGTTCCAGTGACTGTCCAGTGTATAAGAGATGGTCAGTTTGTGGTAGTGGTGGCTAGAGATGTTACGCTGCCTCGATTGAGCCTGGATTCAGTCCGTCTCCTGGGTGGAAGTGATCCAGCTTGCAGTCCTGTGGGATCCACACCTTTCTTTGCTATATACCAGTTCCCTGTCACTGCATGTGGCACAAGCATGATGGCGAGTATCTGCTTGTGGTTTTGTTCTGCATGGCTAAGAATGGATTGGATGCCAACAATGTTACTATTTGCAGGAGGACAGTGGATATGTGGTGTATGAAAACAGAATGACCTCCTCATATGAAGTGGGTATCGGACCACTTGGTTCCATTACAAGGCAGCCATTTTGAGTAAGTGATGTATGCTTTATCATAAATGAGAATCATTGACAAATGCTACAAGCTCACTGTTTGTTGTCCAGGCTTCTCTTCCAGTGTAGGTACTCTGGTACCTCTGTGGAAGCTCTGGTTGTGGAGGTCAACACCGTTCCTCCACCTCCACCAGTAGCTGCTCCTGGACCCCTCAGGGTGGAGCTTAGACTGGCAAATGGTCAATGTGTCACCAAAGGCTGTGCAGAAGGTAAGTGTTTGTCCCAAGTATGCCTTAAGCCCTTTCTAAAGCTCCAGTTTCTAGTTAAACGCTGCATTCTTCCTCAGGGGACGAGGCGTACACGTCCTACTACAGTGATGCTGATTATCCAGTTACAAAAGTCCTGCGGGAGCCTGTGTATGTTGAGGTGCACATTTTGGAGAGGACCGACCCCAACATTGTCCTGATGCTGGGACATTGCTGGGCGACATCAACCCCCAGTCCACTCAGTCTACCCCAATGGGATCTTTGGTTGATGGGTGAGTAAGGCCAGTCTTTATCCATCTAGTGTGCTGTAAGGCATTTCTGACTGCCTCTTTGCCTTTCAGATGCCCTTACCAGGATGATCGTTACCTGACCGCATTGGTTCCAGTGGCTGGATCATCTGGTCTTCAGTTCCCGACCCACTACAAGCGCTTTGTTGTGAAGATGTTCACGTTTGTAGATCCAGCATCACTGGCTCCTCTGCAGGAAACCGTATGCTCTGCAGCCTTACCTCAACCCTTAATATTAGTGCTTTTTACAGTGAATTCTATGGCTTAACCCTTTCCCCCCTCTGTTAGATCTTCATCCACTGTAGTACAGCGGTGTGCCATCCCTCCTCTGGCTCCTGTGAGCAAAGTTGCACTAGGAAAAGTGAGTGCTTGCTGTAAGTTGACTTCAGGAACTGAGAATTTATTGAAATGCCCCTCACGCTTCTACCACTTTTTACAGGAAGAGACGTGCACGTCAAGACCATCTCTAGTGGGCACTGTGGTGTCTAGTGGACAAGTTAACCTGGTCAAGTGAATTTTAGTCTTTTAATAAACTTTATGAAACTCAACATGTTTCTCTTTGGTATTCATTTCTGTCTGGAGTTGGATGTTTCGTGACTGTTCTCAGTTTGACTTCTGCACTACTAAACCTTTTTCTTTTGTGCATTGAGATTCTTGACTTGAACTAAACAAGCCAAGTTTCTGCCTAAGTCATCTAACTTTACTATTTGCCAAGTTCTAGTTGTTAACTTGGGCCCCTGTTCATGTTTCACATATCAAATGAAGGATTTAGCTTCTGTCTGTTTGAGGCTTTACATACGACTTTTGGCTGGACTAGCATAACTGCATATATTGATGCCCAAACCCCTCTGAGGTCACTCGTTGGCTTTTTGGAATGCTTTTTTACAGTCACGCAAGTATAGAATCATATTGGGATAAAGGATTGGTTGATACTGAATATATATATATATTTTTAATTTCAGGCTAGTCCCAGATGTAGACTACTTTCATTTAAGCATTAATCCTTTAACTGTTGTATCCCAACTAGGTAGCTGTCCAAGGCCTTGTTTACACCTGGTACTAAGAAGCATTTTTGTAAATCGGATCACAAGTGGACTGTGGTAAATGAAGGTGTAAAAAGGGGCTCTTTTTTACTTTTTTTTGAGCTTGTCTATTTTTTCCCACTTCTAGAGGTAGTCCAACACATTCGGCCAGATTGCCTTCATAGAGTAGATGCTCATGTGGTTGAATGTGTTCAAACAGCCGCAAAACGGTGTACTCTACCGCCTACTGACCTAGTACGTAAACATTTTAAAGGGATACTTCACCTCTGGAAGATGAATCTGTATTTAAAATGGGTCATTTATGTAGTAGAAATGTGAAATTATTTTTAAATTTGGAGCCTTCTAGACTGAGAAAAGCCAGAAAATGTATTTTTGGCTCATGTGGATGAAAGACAACTCCCAGAATGCACTTGCTTCGCTGCCCTACGAGGCCACGCCTACCGGTAAGAGAGCGCAGTTAAACAACTAGGCTAGGCTACTAGTTGACTCGAAACTTAAAAGACGCCGTTTTATCGTGAGTCTCCGTGACGAGTCTGCCCGGGATTTCGAGATCGCCCAAAATGTCCGGGATTTGGCTTTTGCGTTCTACAGTCGCCATTCATTATGTTTACTGTGGCGAGCAGGACGAGGCTGAGGACGGCGCGAGGCCGGTGGCGTGATTACTGATGAGCGACACCTGTGAGACGCACCGGTCTTGTAGGATATCTCTCACGGAGGAGCGGGAATTTTCTTAGCAATGCTAAAACGCACATCTACCGAACACTTGTTTAGCGTTCATGTAAACACTACATTCAGATTCACCAATCGGAATGAATTCAGTTAGATTGAAACAAAAGGTGTGCATGTAAACAATGAATGGCGACTGTAGTAAGCAAAAGCTGAATCCTGGACATTTTGGACGATCTCGACGGTCGGACATGTCCGGGTAAAAGAGGATGGTAAACCCTACTACTCAGCTTTCTCCACAGAGCAAGAGCCTGTTAGCTTAGCTTCCAAAAAAAGATGGCTGACACTATTTGTACATTCTGTGAGTGAGATCCCACCCCCTATGGGCGGGTTGAAAACATGCGGAACTAGCTTAACAAAAAATACATAAATCTCTCGTCTACTTTTAAGAAACAATAGAATCACCTAGATGCATAAACTCCCACTCGTGCAAGTCTGGAGAATCATGACTGTTAATGAAGAGGGAGGGATTATCATTAATTAGCCAAAGTCTGTAGAGTACAAAAGGACCAAAGGGCAGCACCTCAGTAGTGTGACTAGCTGTTGAAGAATGGCAGGAAGTTGGTGTGCTGTTCAGTTGCTGGCACTTTGTGTTTGGTTCTGTGCTTTCAGTCATGCTGTTCCGAAGTGGAGTGATCTGCCCCAGAATCCTCAAGCTCTGACGTTCCAGCAAACTGACCAGTGGTTTCAAAAGCCAGTTCAACAGCAATCTAGTCAATGGTTTTCTCAGCAGGTTCAAAAGCCAGTTCAACAGCACTCTAGTCAATGGTTTCCTCAGCAGGTTCAAAAGCCAGTTCAGCAGCACTCTAGTCAATGGTTTCCTCAGCAGGTTCAAAAGCCAGTTCAACAGCAAGCTAGTCAACAGTTTCTTCAGGAGGTTCAAAAGCCAGTTCAACAGCACTCTAGTCAATGGTTTCCTCAGCAGGTTCAAAAGCCAGTTCAACAGCAAGCTAGTCAACAGTTTCTTCAGCAGGTTCAAAAGCCAGTTCAACAGCAAGCTAGTCAACAGTTTCTTCAGGAGGTTCAAAAGCCAGTTCAACAGCACTCTAGTCAATGGTTTCCTCAGCAGGTTCAAAAGCCAGTTCAGCAGCACTCTAGTCAATGGTTTCCTCAGCAGGTTCAAAAGCCAGTTCAACAGCAAGCTAGTCAACAGTTTCTTCAGGAGGTTCAAAAGCCAGTTCAACAGCACTCTAGTCAATGGTTTCCTCAGCAGGTTCAAAAGCCAGTTCAACAGCAAGCTAGTCAACAGTTTCTTCAGGAGGTTCAAAAGCCAGTTCAACAGCAATCTAGTCAATGGTTTCCTCAGCAGGTTCAAAAGCCAGTTCAACAGCAAGCTAGTCAACAGTTTCTTCAGGAGGTTCAAAAGCCAGTTCAACAGCACTCTAGTCAATGGTTTCCTCAGCAGGTTCAAAAGCCAGTTCAACAGCAAGCTAGTCAACAGTTTCTTCAGCAGGTTCAAAAGCCAGTTCAACAGCACTCTAGTCAATGGTTTCCTCAGCAGGTTCAAAAGCCAGTTCAACAGCAAGCTAGTCAACAGTTTCTTCAGGAGGTTCAAAAGCCAGTTCAACAGCAAGCTAGTCAACAGTTTCCTCAGTCAGTTCAACAGCAAGCTAGTCAACAGTTTCTTCAGGAGGTTCAACAGCAAGCTAGTCAACAGTTTCCTCAGCAGTTTCAGCCTAAGCAGCCAGTGGCACAGGCAGAGCCCCTTGACAAATGTACTGTAGCTGATTATGAGCAGATTCAATGTGGACCACCTGGTATCAGTGGTGCTGAGTGTGCTGCTATCAACTGCTGCTTTAATGGACAGCAGTGTTACTATGGGAAGGCAGGTAAGAGTGTAGAGTCAATGTGGAGGCATTCATGTTAAACTGATCCTCAGCAGTAACCTGCTCTTGTAACTCGTTCCAGTGACTGTCCAGTGTATAAGAGATGGTCAGTTTGTGGTAGTGGTGGCTAGAGATGTTACGCTGCCTCGATTGAGCCTGGATTCAGTCCGTCTCCTGGGTGGAAGTGATCCAGCTTGCAGTCCTGTGGGATCCACACCTTTCTTTGCTATATACCAGTTCCCTGTCACTGCATGTGGCACAAGCATGATGGCGAGTAGCTGCTTGTGGTTTTGGTCTGCATGGCTAAGAATGGATTGGATGCCAACAATGTTACTATTTGCAGGAGGACAGTGGATATGTGGTGTATGAAAACAGAATGACCTCCTCATATGAAGTGGGTATCGGACCACTTGGTTCCATTACAAGGGACAGTCATTTTGAGTAAGTGATGTATGCTTTATCATAAATGAGAATCATTGACAAATGCTACAAGCTCACTGTTTGTTGTCCAGGCTTCTCTTCCAGTGTAGGTACTCTGGTACCTCTGTGGAAGCTCTGGTTGTGGAGGTCAACACCGTTCCTCCACCTCCACCAGTAGCTGCTCCTGGACCCCTCAGGGTGGAGCTTAGACTGGCAAATGGTCAATGTGTCACCAAAGGCTGTGCAGAAGGTAAGTGTTTGTCCCAAGTATGCCTTAAGCCTTTCTAAAGCTCCAGTTTCTAGTTAAACGCTGCATTCTTCCTCAGGGGACGAGGCGTACACGTCCTACTACAGTGATGCTGATTATCCAGTTACAAAAGTCCTGCGGGAGCCTGTGTATGTTGAGGTGCACATTTTGGAGAGGACCGACCCCAACATTGTCCTGATTGCTGGGACATTGCTGGGCGACATCAACCCCCAGTCCACTCAGTCTACCCCAATGGGATCTTCTGGTTGATGGGTGAGTAAGGCCAGTCTTTATCCATCTAGTGTGCTGTAAGGCATTTCTGACTGCCTCTTTGCCTTTCAGATGCCCTTACCAGGATGATCGTTACCTGACCGCATTGGTTCCAGTGGCTGGATCATCTGGTCTTCAGTTCCCGACCCACTACAAGCGCTTTGTTGTGAAGATGTTCGCGTTTGTAGATCCAGCATCACTGGCTCCTCTGCAGGAAACCGTATGCTCTGCAGCCTTACCTCAACCTTTAATATTAGTGCTTTTTACAGTGAATTCTATGGCTTAACACTTTCCCCCTCTGTTAGATCTTCATCCACTGTAGTACAGCGGTGTGCCATCCCTCCTCTGGCTCCTGTGAGCAAAGTTGCACTAGGAAAAGTGAGTGCTTGCTGTAAGTTGACTTCAGGAACTGAGAATTTATTGAAATGCCCCTCACGCTTCTACCACTTTTTACAGGAAGAGACGTGCACGTCAAGACCATCTCTAGTGGGCAAACTGTGGTGTCTAGTGGACAAGTTAACCTGGTCAAGTGAATTTTAGTCTTTTAATAAACTTCATGAAACTCAACATGTTTCTCTTTGGTATTCATTTCTGTCTGGAGTTGGATGTTTCATGACTGTTCTCAGTTTGAGTTCTAGGGCTGCACTAAACCGTAGTTGCGTTTTTGCTATAGCATTGTTTATTCTGACTAGGGTGCTTGACTTGAACTAAACAAGCCAAGCTTCTGCCCAAGCCATTTAACGGAACTACTTGCCAAGCTCCATTTGCTAACTTGGTCACCTATGCTTCTGTACAGGTCAATATTTTTTTGCAGGGTGCAGACTCTCGCAATTCTGTTTTTCCAACCATTTAATTTAGTCAAAGAATAACACGTATAAAGGTAATTGACTTTCACAATTCTTTTCTTGCAATTGCCAGTTTCTGGCAATTCTGAGTTTACATTTCAAAATTGAGTCATAATCAACTTATCTGGCAAATAAACCCTGCATATGAGTTGACTTTCTCTTGGTCAAATGAATGTGCAATAATTCTGATGAACTAAATTATCAGTTTAACCATTATTTTGGAGCCTCCTTTAATGTGAAGGACTTTTAAATTGCTAATCCAGGTTCACTTGCATGATGTTAATGAGCTCAGTTGGCCCATGAGGAGCTGGAATGGAGAGCTTGAGCTGGCTGTCGGTCACAGAGGGCTTCGCTCTAACACCGCTCTCATGATAGTGTGCATCTCCAGACCACAGTGAACACAGTCGGGGAAGTGAGTCACAATTTCAGTCACAAACTCAATGCCAGTAGACAGGGTCAAAGCAAATTCCCTCTGTGGTATAGGCCTAGTCATTAATTCATATAAGGGCCCGTCCACACGGAGAGGCGCTTCGCTGTATACGTATACATTTTTTATCGTGTTGGCGTTTCGTCCACACGGATCCGGCGTTTTGGGAGACTGAAACCGCTATTTTTTGAAACCGGGTCCCAAAATGGATAAATCTGAAAACGACACCCTTGCGGCTAGCTTTATTACAGCAAAATCTATTGCTTCTCTGCAACTGTGGTGAGCAAAAAGCGATAATCTTTGTCTTCTTCTTGGTTCGTATACAGCGCGCAAGGTTATGCGCATGCTCAAAGTCGCCTTCTCCGTGTATAGTGTATCTCTGTGGCAGAATTACAGTGCCCCATACTGGTCTGGCATATATACTACACCGTTTTCAGTCGGTTTCAGTGGTTTCGTGTGTACGCAGATATTTCTTGAGACGACGCCGTGTTTACGGAATTTTTTTTTAGAACGAGGAAAAAAAAAAATCGGATCGGGAACGCACCGGCTTCGTGTGGACGTGGCCTTAGTATACTACCAGTCAAAAGTTTGGAATAAGATTGTTGTAGCATTTATTTGATAAAAAAAAGTGTACAATATTATTACAATGTAAAACAGCTGTTTTCTAGTGAATAGTAAATATAGTAAACTTTAATTAGGGGCCAAGCCCCTATTCTAATTTTTATTTTTATTATTCCTAACGAATGGGAGTCTATGGCAGCCCTATTAATGGAACATAGGAAAACTATGGAATTTGGCACACGAGTCTCTAGGACCAACTCTATAGCGCCACCACCAGTTCAAAATTCAATTTTGAAATGGTTATAAGTTTTGAACCTTTTGTTCTAGAAAAATGAAACTTATTACACCTGATTTCTCTCATTATGCAGATCACATGTAATATATTACATTAAGACTCTGCCCAATACAGTAGTTGCCATTTTAAAAAAGTACAGTATTCTGTTTTCTTCACTACTAAACTTTGCTAATTTTTGATGATCTTTGGACTGAGCCGCACAGAAATAACTGAACAGATTTATTGTTTTAATTCATCTTTGTTCAAAAGTTATGATGTCAGAAACGAGGTCGACCCAAAATTGGTTCTGAGGCTTTATCTTGGCTAAACTTTGATCAATCGAAACGAAAATTGGTACGCTTTATCAGAACCATGATCTGAGAGACCATTCCAATTTTGGGAACAGCACCACCAACAGGTCATGAGATCTGACAAATAATTTTTAAAACTATTTATTTAACTATTTTTACTCATAACTTTTGAACAGTTTGTCAGAAAATCATAATCTTTTGTGTCTATGGATTCCTTGTGTCATGACAGGATTGGATGAACCACGTGTCCACCATTTTGAACAGTCCACCATCTTTTAAACAATTTGACATCTTCACTTAATTTGGTAGGGATCATCAAGGCTATGTCCTGAAGGTACCCGAGAAGTTAGAACACAGTGCCACCTTGTGTTCCAGAGATATAATGACGCCCAGTTCCAGGAATGCACTAATATTTTGTTGGTAGTACCAGTTTGCAGCAATTATTAGTTAACACTAAGTTGTTCACACTTCGGAAAAAATTATAATTCGTCGTTACACTACATCCTTATGCATCGCTTTCTGCCAGGACTTTTACAGGCTTTTCCCAAACCACTGAAATGACGTCGACGTTGGGGTTAGCGGTAGCATGAGCCGTCAGGCAAGTGTTATTTAAACTCCTGATGATGAATATGACGCTTTATATGATGAACAGATTTAATTTAGTCTTTTCTTCACATTTAAACATTGATTAGCGAAAATAAACAGAAGCTCAACCGAACATGCTTGACACGTGAGAGCAAACCTCTCTCAAACGTGCTGCGCAACACAGGAGAATGAACCTCGTTTGTTCTCGCATGTCAAGCGAACATGCTTGAGCTTCTGTTTACTGATGTTTAAGCTGACAGCTTAGCTGTCTGTGGGGGGGTCAGAAAGCTCTCAGATTTCATTAAGATCTTCATTTGTGTTCCTAAGATGAACGAAAGTCTTACAGGTTTGGAACGACATGAGGGTGAATAATTAATGAAAGAGTTTTTATTTTTGGGTGAATTAACCCTTTAACATGTTCAAGCTAAAATTGTAGCAAAATTATCATTTAAATGATAATTATCTTAATTGCATTTACACTCACAACTAAGACACTTACGATTGCATTTTTATTAAATACCCGCGATGAACGTGGCAATTCAATGTGGATTTGAAAAAAGGATTCCGAGCCGATCACATCCCCGCCCTGTCAATCACTGCATCAAGTGCCTTAACTTTGAGTGTAAATGCTAGGAAAAATAACTTGTGAACGAGTGATCAACTGTTTTATATGTGCACTGTACGGTGGCGTTCAATCACGTTGTTCAACAACTGCATACAGTATTGTGGACTAATGTAAAGTACACCAGCATGGCACCTCTGGTTAAGCATTCATTTACAATAATTACGTATTAAATGTGTACTTACGACACAGAAACTCAATTGCTTTAAAATATATATTTGTAAGTTACCTAATTACGCTATTTACACTCGCTAATGTCATGTTGAGTGGCTTTTACATTTTTTATTTGGTTAAACATAAACATAAAACCCACCTTTGAATTTCCTCTTCCTCTTCTTGGGCGATCCGTTTCATGTTGCTGTGCCTAATAGCAAAGTTAACAGTTAAGCTATAGTGGGCAATGGAGAACATTGGAGAGCCATATTATGTACACGCGATGACTTAATACTAGTCAATAATTGCATTAAAAAGAATAAAAAGTGTATACAAGTCAAATAGCTAAAAAGCATTTGATGCTAAGCTAATTCACTAAATTAACGTTAAGTGGCTGGAACATTTATATTTTCGACTTGTGAACTAAATATAAACATAAATGATCAGAACTCACCTTTAAATTTGGTCTTCTTCAAGTTTTATATCTAAAATAAGCCCTAGACCATGCTGCAGTCCTGTAGCCTGCTTCCCGTGTCTGAAGTGATTTCGACCAATCAGCGTCTTGTTGCTATGCCAAATACTCAACACAGCAACCAATCATGAATGAAACAGTAATTTGACCTATCACTGTACCCTTGATGTGAGAACAATTATGTACCTTAATTTCAAAGGTACCAAACAGTATTGTCAGAGGTCTTTCCTGTACCATTAAAGATACTATTATTGAAAAGGTACAAAACTGTTCTTTGAGGAATATTATTTGTAGCATCGTGTGTACTACAATGTACATTTCCTGAAGAAAATGTGAGTGGTGCTTGCAGTGGCAAAACTCGCCACTCGGTTGCTAGGGTGTTTTGCACGATTGCATACGAGCCAACAAACATTTCTGTACAATATTGTGGTCCTGAAATATGGCTTCTACATGTTGCAATATGGTTGCTAGGTGGCTCTAAACGGTTGCTAGGGTATTCTGGGTGGTTGGTATGGTGTTGCTAGGTAGTTGCTAGGGTATCCTGGGTGGTTGCTAGGTGGTTGCTAAGGTGTTCTGGGCAGTTAGCTAGGCAATTGCTAGGGTGTTCTGTATGGTGTGACTAGGCGGTTGCTAGGGTGTTCTGGGTGGTTGCTATGGTGTTGCTAGGCGGTTGCTAAGGTGTTCTGGGTGGTTTCTAAGCAGTTGCTAAGGTATTCTGGGTGGTTGCTAGGGCGTTCTGGGTGGTTGCTAGGTGGTTGCTAATGTATTTTAGGTGGTTTCTTGGCAGTTGCTAGGGTGTTCTGGATGGTTGCTATGGTGTTGCTAGGCTGTTGCTAGGGTATTCTGGGTGGTTGCTAGGGTGTTGTGGGTGGTTGCTAGGCAGTTGCTAAGATGTTCTGGGTGGTTACTAGAGCGTTTCTAGATGGTTGCTAGGGTGTTCAGGGTGGTTGATAAGGTATTTTTGGTGGTTGCTATGGTGTTACTAGGTGGTTGGTAGTTGTCACAGATGGTTACAATGTCGTTTTTATAGAGTTCTTAAAATCTTTAGTAACGAGTGCCTTTAGTACGGTACTCGGCCTGCGCGGCCTCGTGCCTACAGTCGAATCACAGCCGTGCTGATACACAGCGATATCGCACGGCTATGAGTATCCATATTTGTACTTTTTTTCTGAGAGTGTAGTAAAACCATGGTTCATTTTGTAGTTACTATGGTTTTACTACAAAACCCATAGTTAAACCATAGTTACTACAACAACAAAAAACCTTGGTTAATTTTCTTAAGGGCTACCCAAGGGATTTACAGTGCATATGCACCAAAAAAAAAAACAACACATTTTAGGCGTATAAATGGCATGGCACGAGAAATAAAATTCGTGGTATAGATATATGCACTTGAGACCGTGTTGGATGAGTGAAACAGCTTTCACATGCCAGCCTGTGATGACCCAGTTATGCGGCATTAGGCTACTCACGCTGAGAGTGCATGATCACTCCAAACAAAGACCGGGAACGGTGAAACTTTTGCCAAAAAGGAAAACGCCGTTTGGGATTTTTAGGCACCTGTAGATTATTTTAAGGAGTTACTGAGATTATTTGTGCGGTATGTAATTAAACGATTGTTCAGTGTATGATCCATTAAGATGCAGTGTGGCTCGGGTGCGGTTGGTGTGTGGTGGCTCCGGCTCATTCTCCGCGCGCTCGACATGAGGAGATGCATCGGTGTGTCGCAGCTCTCCGCGTTCCTGCTCTACATCCCTCTTCTTCAGGTAACTGCGATGGCCCTTACAACAGTTACGACAGTTATTCAAGTCAACTGGCTTAAATTAATGTGACACTGGACCACAAAACCAGTCAAAAGGGTCAATTTTTTGAAATTGTGATGTAGACATCATCTGAAAGCTTTCCATTGGTGTATAGTTTGTTAGGATAGGACAATATTTGGCTGAGATACAACTAAGATCTGGAATCTGAGGGTGCAAAAATAAATCTAAACATTGAGAAAATCGCCTTTAAAGTTGTTCATTTATGTAAATTTACAAAATATCTTCATGGAACATGATCTTTACTTAATATCCTAGTGATTCAGGGTCACATATGATCCTTTAAACAGTTTAAGATGCTTCAAGAGTGTTCAATGCTTCATTTCTGCAAATAAATGTAACTGCCTTGGTTATATTTGTCAGTGATGGCTAATATCAAGTTATCATAATTTAAAGTAACAGCTATTCAGGAGATGATACATTTATGATAAACTATATTGTAAGGAATAATTCTGCTTCATGAGTTTATGTTAGTGAACCAACCAAATAGCAATAACAGAAGGAGATCTGTGTTAAACTGGATGCTTCAAATCTGAATGTTTTAATGATCATCATCATCATCAGTATTGCTTGACTGCATAATATTTCTAATCGGTCAACATTGCATTTCCAAAAGGGATCAGTTGACTTAATTAAAACAAATTGAGGAAACCTATTGCCTTAAAATTATTAAGTAAATAAACTTCATGCTTAATGAAAAAATTAAGTAATGTGGAATTGTCAAGTTAATTATTAAAAAACTAGATTTCTTATTGTTCTTATTAAGCATTACGTTTATTTACTTAATAATTTTAAGGCAACGGGTTTACAAAAAAAAAAAATGTGAGTGAGTGAACTGAACACTTTTTACATTATCTTAAAGCACTGGATTCTTTGGCAGTGCTGTCCATTAAACTACACAAAAATATAAAATAAAATAAAGATTATTTATTGGCATTGATGGTTCTATGAAGAACCCTTAAAGGGGTCATATAATGCCATTTTTGTATGTTATTATGATTCTTTAGGTCTTTTATGGTCTGAATGAAAAGTTTGTAATACACTTTAATTAAAAACTAGTATTGTAAGAAAACACTCATTTTACCTGGTCAAGAACAGCTGTTTTCAGCACGCCGTTTAAGTGCATGTGTCTTTAAATGATAATGAGCTTTGCTCCCCCCGCCCCTCTGTTCTGTGCGGACACCGTTTTTAATAATAGCACAATAACCATAATGCGTTGTTCATTATAAACGTGGGATTATGAATTATATTGAGAACGTCGTACATAGAAAACATGCCGTAATGTACCCTGAGTGTAAACCTTAGCCGCATTCATCGTGAAGCGTGCAGCTAGCGATTTGCAAAGATTAATATAAAGGTTAATAAAACGTTACACTCACTTCTTCTTCTGGAGGTGCAGCAGGAACAGGAATAGTTGGTACCGAACCTTTTTTCAGGAGCAGCTTCTTAGCAAAACCAGCTTTACACTGACCCTCGTGTGTAAAGCAGTCTGGTGTGAGAAATGATTCGCGCAAACATGAAAGCATTGACGTTGATCGTGGGGAATATTCCCTTCGAAAACACACTCAGCCACTGCGTCTTCAGCGGTTCGGCTTTAGGAACATCAACATGATGCTGTGTTCGTTATTACACCCGAGAACACCACAATCACTGAGACGCCATTCTGCTCATAGACAGTGCTCCAGCGTATCAACTATGGCGGACTATGATTGACAGCTCGCTCAGGGCGGGTCTGCCTCGAAACGCTGCTGTCAATCAACAATCGTGGGAGGGGCGTCTGACCGTGTGACGTCACAAGATCGAACGGCTTGATTTGAGACGGGGAAACATATAAGAAGATTAAAAAAAAAAAACACTGGATGGATTTTTATCATTTTATGATGGTTGTGTACAGGCACTGCCAACACACACTTCAGTACAACCAACTTGTAAAAGTGCATATACCATTATATGACCCCTTTAACGTCCATGGAACCATCCCGTCGCTCTTTACGGTGAAAAAAGGTTCTTTAGATTATTAAAATGTTCACAAGCACGAACCGATCACTGAAAGGTTCTTTAGAACCAAAAGTGGTTGTTTGGTTCTATATAAATAAAACTTATTAAACTTATTTTGTGACATCGCTGTGGATTAAATAAATAAATAAACCTTTTACAAAGATATAGTCTTTATATTAGAGGCCTGTCATTTATAAGAAGAGTATCTGACGGATCTAGACTCTTCAAACCAGCTTGTATCCAGACGTTCGCTACGGTCCGCTAATGTGCATCTGTAGTTTCTGTGTTTTGGGTTTGTAGTCCATAATCTGCAGATGGAAATCATTATGTCATCATTTATGTTGCATCAAAAAATATGATGTTCTTCCTCAGTGTTTCTGTCTCGTTTTCCAGCACAAATATCTAAACATTCTTAAATCAAGAGACATTTACTAGAGAAGCACAATGAAGATATTAAGTGTTTTCTGAGAAATGAAGTGAGTTTAGAGTTTAAAACAAGAACAAATATCTGCCAATGTGGTCAGAAAAATAAACTTGTTTTCACTTTGAATTAAACAATTAGTTTGACCCCATTGGAAGGTATTTTTGTTGTTTAAGCATTTTGATGATTTATTTCAGAAAACAATGGATAAATGTATTAAATTTGAGTATTTTTAGATATCTTTAATGCAAACCGAGACAAAAATACTAATCACATGCAGGACACTTTTGTTTATGTGCATGACTTAAAAAAGCCCTGACGTTTGTCTTCTGACATCGGATGAGGAACAGACTCAAATTAAGTCTTTATTCCTTTCCATTTGGATGAAGACATTAAATACAACTTTCATTAATGTTTGGTAAAGGTTATGTTAATGTTAAGAGAAAAAGTTCTTCAAAAAAACATTTTCTAAACATCCTTATGATGAATAAGGATCTCTACTTGATGAATGTTAACGGAGCTGATGACGAGAAACGTTGAAGAATAATTCATTAGTTAGCCGGGCTGCTGGTCGCATCATAAATAAAAGTGACACTAATTTGAATAAGTGCAATGAAGATGATCGTTTATTATTCTTTCATGGTGTTGTCTCTGTGAATGATAGGCCTGCTTTCCTTCACTTTACCTCAGTACAGATAAAACATTATCAAAATGATTCCGGTTCGCATGGATCCGCGGAAAACGACTAGAAATAGTTTTGTCATTTTGTCAAGAAAGACACACGCCTGCGCACATACTGTATATACAAACGTGCATATCTATAGACTAAACACGTGATACTAGGGTGACCATATTTTAGTTTTCAGAAAACAGGACGGGGGCGTGGTTTGGGAGGCGTGGTTAAGGGGTGGGGGCGTGGTTTGGGAGGTGTGGTTAAGGGGTTGGGGGCGTGGTTGGGGTGAATGCATCAAAAAATACTTGACAAATGCATTCACAACCTTGCAACTATGTTATTGTACTTGAATACATAAAGTAATACATCCTTTCCATTCAATGTTTGGCCCGCAACAATAGAATACTATTAAAAAAAGTTCAGCTTTTAACACCTTTTACATGACACTATTTCTTTTCATGGCCATAGCAGGTTAAAAATCTACTACTAAAATAAAAAATCTAATACACTATTTCAGTAAAAAAAAACAATTTCAATCCTCCTGATGTTCTCTTGTAGCATTTACTTTCTTTATGTGGGCTTCTACTTCGCTAGCACCTTTATTTGACACACGTACGTTCCAGCTTTGCAGTTAATGCATTCTGCTTTACACGGATCCCGACCGAAAAAAAAGAAAACGGGAATTTCCTCTGTAAATCATCTGTGAATTTACATTTGGGCTTTTTTTTTTTTTACGCTGTTAGCTACTTACATTTTATATCTCGCACTTGACCGTAAACTGAAGCGTCGACCGTCGAGTCCTGGTCGAGTCACGCTGCTAAAATTGAAATTCTGTGTCTGTGAATGTGAAGTCCGCCTACTTTGATTTGATTGGTCATTTCAAATATTCTGACATTGACGAGCAGTGTGACAGACCAATGAGGCTGAGATGAGCACACACACACACACAGGCCTCTGTATGTATTCTGACGTGCTCTCTCTGCTTGCCGGTTTCATATGTTTTGTGTGCAAAGGCAAGCATGTATTTAAAGTACACGCTTAATGGCCCAATGAAAAATAATGAAAACCAGGACATTTTCATCACTTTATAAAAAACAGACAGGATGGCCAGGACAGGACGTGAAAACAGGACATGTCCTGGGAAAACAGGACGTTTGGTCACCCTACGTGATACGCATGAGCACGCCGTTCAGATCCACGTTTTTAACGATCCAAGTTTTGATCACGTTTTTCAAAATTTGACAAAACTTGCACCTTGGATCCTGTTTCAGAGTGCGTGTTCTCGATCACAGACACTGACGTGTGAATGAACGGCCAGAACACACTAGAGGTTTCTGTTTCCTGTGAGAACGGTGTGTGTTAATCACTAATGATCTTTACAACGGAAGTGAGTCAATCAAACTAACTTTATCTGGACAATAACTTTATTCTAGATCTGCTGTAAAGCCTAACCCATCTCTGTTACTGTAATCTCCTGTTATCACTGTAAAGCTGCTCTGAAACGGTCGCTGTATAAATGAAGTGACTCGACTTGCTGCCATGGAAAAGAGCTGCGTGAAGATTATCGATGATTGTTTAATGGTGTGGGACAGCGTGAGCGAGCGATGAAAGCTTCAGTACTGCACGTCTCCTGGCTAAAGTTAGTTTGCGCCCCTCTCGTCCCTCTCTCACTGAGATCTGAGACCCGCGTTCCCCAATTACCGTCCAGCACATCCAGGCCCTTCCGTCAGGTGCGGTCCAGCGCACAAACACAACGGGACGGTCTCATTCTGCGGCTCCTGCGGGACGTGCCTTTCCCGGAGCACACAAACATAAAAATAAACCCTCTGTGCGGCGACAGACCCAGTTTTACGCTCCCAGTCAGAAACTGGTGATGAGAGAAGAATAAAGCTTAGAGGTCACACGTCTTGGGAACAACAAACACTTGCAAACACTAGCTTTTCTTTTTCATTTAATACCACGCTTTATTTCTTGTTGTGAATGATGACTGTGCATTTTGTTTTATTGTTTATTTTTTATTATAAAACCTTTTGAGCAGAATTTTTTGTATGAAATGTGCTAGTTTATAATAAGGCTTCATTTGTAAGTCACATTAGTTAACATGAACTAACAGTGAATAATACTTTTACAATATTTTTAAATATTAGTTAATGATCATTTTTAGGGCTGGGTGTCGTTTAAATTTTATCGATTCCGATTCTTATCGATTCCTAATTTCGATCCCAATAAAGTAAAAACAACTTCGATGTCATTCACATTTAGTCTTATTGCCAAACATTTAATTGTATCTGAATATCATGATCAGAAATGAAAGTTTTACTGTCACTTTGACCGAAACTATGTTGATGACATCACACATCACGTCGATGAGCATCGATACCCCCAGCCCTCCTTTTGTAATCGAGGAGGATGAGGTTAGGCTTTTACTATGAAAGCAGAACTGCAGGAAAGCTGCTATTAAACACTGTGCAGATGAACTGGCCCCAGTCCTCACAGACATATTTAACTGGTCCTTGAGGGAATGCACTGTCCCTCAATGTTTCAAGTCCGCTGTCATAATTCCTGTGCCCAAAAAGCCCATCATAAGTTGCCTGAACGACTACCGACCTGTAGCACTAACATCTGTTATAATGAAAATCTTTGAGAGAATAGTATGTAAACATCTGTCCAGTGTGGTCAGGCTGGACCCCTTCCAATCTGCCTACAGGGCAAACAGGTCTGTTGAGGACACCGTCTGTCTCCATCCCATTCTACAGCACCTGGAGGCCCCAGCCAACTATGCAGAGCTATAACCTTTTTATAGATTATAGCTCTGCTTTTAATACAGTCCTACCCAGCAGACTTTTTCTGAAACTTCAACAAATTGGGGTCCATAATTCCTTATGTCTCTGGATCTTGGATTTTGTGGTGCAGAGAACACAAGTGGTCAAAATAGGTAACAACATCTCCAATGTTAAAGGAGAAATCCGGCGGTCAATTTTAACATTGAGCTCATTTTTTTGTAAATTTGGAGTGCACCGTGTTATCCTCGTTTTAAAATGTGCACCCTGTTGACTTCAATGGGGCAGGTTTTAAACCTGCGTTTACCTGCTTTAACATCCTTGATTTGTCATTACAAGTGCACAGCCATGTGAGTGAGTTTATTCAGAGTGAACACGGTGAATCTGACTGCAGTAGATGTGAAAGAAATGAATAAAAATAATAATAATTCAGCCAGCGAAAATACCTGTATTTACATCCTGGTTTCGGTCGAAGTCCAAAGTAATCGATTGTCGAGTTCACGCGCATAGGTTTAGTACCTATGATCACGCGCGTGAACTCGACAATCGACTACTTTGGACTTCGACCGAAAACAGGATGTAAATACAGGTATTTTTTCGCTTGCTGAATTATTTTTTAAAATTTTTAAAAAGAGGATAACACGGTGTAGGCAACACCGATTTTTGTCGTTGTTCTCGGTACTGACAGCACTCCAAATGTACAAAAAAATTTGCTCAATGTTAAAATTGACTGGAGTTCTCCTTTAAGCACATTAACACTGGAGCCCCCCAGGGGTGTGTCTTGTCACCTCTCTTATATTTGCTATACACAAATGCCTGCACGTCACACACTGATTCACAGATGATACAACAGTAGTGGGGCTCATTTTTGGGGATGATGATGTTGCCTACAGAAAAGAGGTCCTCTCATTGATTGAATGGTGTTCCAACCACAACTTATACCCCTTTTCCACCAACAAGAACCAGGTGCTGGTTCGGAGCTAGAGCTAGTGCCGGTTCGGAGTTGGTTCGACTGACGAGCCTCCAAAGAACCGGTTTGCTTTTCCACAGGCTAAAAGAGCCACAACAGAGCCAGGTCTTACGTCACAGCTACGTCTCATCTTTTCAGCAACGTTAGCGCGGCGGCGCCAAACACAAACACATCGTCAACAATGGCGCACGTTGCTTTGCTATTGATGTTCATGGCTTTGCGGACCTACATCGGCATCCAAACACGGCGGATCCAACGTGTTCGCGTGGCTCGCCATTATTTGTACAGACGGAGATTATAAGCGAGAGTAACGGCATGTACATAACATTTATTTTTAACAATAAGATGCCGACTTTAGCCTTAGATTTATATTTTAGATCGCGTCCATCGTGTTTAGCTGCTGTTAGCTCGATTAGCTGCTATTTGAAAATGGCGGTCACAAGTTTCTCTTCAGTCTTGTTGGCCACGGTAACCCCGCCCCCAGCCTCTGACGCAAGCGGTTCTTTCTTGGCTCCGTTCTAGACCCTGCAATGATTTGGTGCTACTTAAGAACCAGTTTTACTGGTTCGGAGCTGGTGCTTTGGCGGTGGAAAAACAAAGAACCGATTTGAAACTAGGCTCTGGCTCCGAACCAGCACCAACTCTGCCTTGGTGGAAAAGGGGTATTAGAGTTAAATGTCTCCAAAACTAAGGAGCTAGTGGTTGACTTGCGCAGAAGGGGGAAGTCGTCCCAGCCCTTGCACATCAATGGGGAGGTGGTGGAGCGGGTGGACAGGTTTAGGTTTTTAGGTACAACAATATCATCATCTTTAAAATGGGATGATAACATAACCAACATTACCAGAAAAGCCCATCAGAGGCTTTTTTTCCTTCGCCAGCTGAGGAGATTTGGGGTAGCCTGTAAGGGTATGTTGCAGTTCTACCGAGCTGCCATCGAGAGTGTCCTTGCTTTTTCTATTACTGTCTGGTTACTGGTATGGCGACTCTATTGTCCAGCAGAGGTCGCAGCTAGACAGGATAGTCAATACAGCCTCAGAAATCATTGGCTGCCAACTCTCCCCCATCTGTGAGATCTACGAGGCCGTATTCACCGGAAAGGCCTAAAGATCCTACAAGATGATACTCACCCTGCCAATTCCCTTTTCTCCATACTCCCATCAGGGAGAAGGATGAGAGCTATTAAGACTAAAACCTCCCGCTTCCTCAACAGCACATACTGCAGAGCCATTCACTCTCTAAACCCCTGAACCAGTTCCTCATGAAAAAAGGTTCTCTTAACGAGTCTGCACAATTTGCACATTTCTTTATAATGATTTTATTATACCTTTTTATATGTTTTATCCCAACCATACTAGTGTTATTTTATCTATTTATTTATTGTAAAGTTGTGGATTTGTGCTCTGTATCCTTATGCAAATTGTCACTTCTACCTGACATCAGCCACTATAGCCTCCTGGACTGCCATCCAGGTATGTGGTGAGCGGTGTGTTCCCTTTAGTTTTATCTGCCTGTGTCAGGTGTCATCCCGTGCGGGATACCGTCTGTGTATATATTTGCTCTATGTTTTTGGTTGTATCTTGCTGATGTCCTGTTATGAGCACACTGAAGCAAATCCCTAACAACTTGCACCGAGTTGTATGGCAATAAAGGATTGAGTCCTTGAATCCTTAAAGAACACTTACACAAGTTTGCCTGTAGTTTAAAAACACCAGAAGAACAACTAGCCTAAGTAATATCAAGCATTATTAAAGACAATAAGCACTCAGTAATTAAAAAAGAACAAATAAAAAAATTAGCAATCGCAGCAAATAAATACAACTGAACAAATATAAGATTGAAATAAACAGTGTTTTAAGATTTTCAGGTACAGAAACTGTAATCAAATGTAAAATTACACTGCGCTTTATAAATAAAATACATTACAAATATAGTTACAACAGTTATTAAGCGTGCAGGGCAACCACCCAGTAGAGCACTACAGTAATCTAGCCTTGATGTCATGAACTAATTGTTCCGCATTTGTCAATGAGAGCATATGCCGTAATTTAGATATATTTTTAAGATGGAAGATTGCGGTTTTACAGATACTAGACACGTGACTTTCAAATGAAAGATTAGTATCAAAGAGCACACACACGCACACACACACACACACCCACACACACACACACACACACACACACACCCACAGGTTCCTAACCGACGACGAAGACTTAACAGAGCAGCCATCAAGTGTTAGACAGTATTCTAGATTATTACGTGAGGACGTTTTTTGTCCAATCATTAGAAACATCAACGGTCCTAGTGCTGAGCCTTGTGTTCAAGTTCAAGCTTAAAGTGCTTTATTGTCATTCCAACTATACAGCAATAGTATTCAGCAGAACGAAATTGCGTTTCCACAGCTCAAATGTGCAAAGTAATTCAAGCATGAAAAAGAAAAAGAAAAATAGGAGTAGTACAAACAGGACAAACAACAGGTGTTATAACATGCACTATAAATAGACCAAATAATAAATCAACATGTAAGACCAACACAAACTAAATGTATACTGAAAGTATAGTTGTGGTACGCCATACTGAACTTGTGATCGATGAGACATCTCTTCATTTACTGCTACAAACTGATAACGGTCAGATAAGTATGATTTAAACCATGCTAGTGCTAAACCACTAATGCCAACATAATGTTCTAGTCTATGTAAAAGAATGTTGTGGTCGATAGTGTCAAATGCAGCCCTAAGATCGAGTAACACTAATAGAGAGACACAACCACGATCGGATGATAAAAGCAAATCATTTGTTACTCTAACGAGAGCTGTCTCAGTACTATGGTACGGTCTAAATCCAGACTGGAAATCCTCGCAGATATCATTTCTTTCTAGAAAGGAACATAGTTGTGAGGATTCTGCCTTTTCTAGTATCTTTGGCAGAAAAGGTAGATTCGAGATCGGCCTGTAATTGACTAATTCTGAAGGATCAAGTTGCGTTTTTTTAACAAGCGGTTTAATCATAGCCATCTTAAAAGTTTTTGGTACGTATCCTAATGATAAAGATGAATTAATGATATTAAGAAGAGGATCTATGACCTCTGGAAGCATCTCTTTCAGTAGCTTAGTCGGTATAGGGTCTAACATACATGTTGTCGGTTTAGATGATTTAACGAGTTTAACGAATTCTTCCTCTTCTATAGCAACGAATGAATGTAATTTTCCCTCAGGGAGACTACAGTGCTCTGCCTGATGCGATACTGTAGTAGACGGCTGCATAGTTATAATTTTGTCCCTGATATTATCAATCTTATAAGTGAAGAAGTTCATAAAGTCATTACTGCTGTGCTGCTTGGAACCTTCTGTGTTTGAAGCTTTCTTTTTCGTTAGTTTAGCCACTGTTTCAAATAAATACCTAGGATTATGTTTATTTTCTTCTAATAGGGTTGAAAAATAAGCAGATCTAGCAGCTTTTAAAGCCTCTCTGTAAGCAATCGAGCTCTCCTTCCATGAAATGCGAAATACCTCTAGTTTTGTTTTCTTCCAGTTGCGCTCCATCTCTCCGGCTGCTCGAGGGCCCGAGTGTGCTCGTTGTACCACGGCGTTGGACTATTTTCTTTAATCTTCTTTAAGCACAAAGGAGCAACTGTGTCTAAAGTGCTGGAATAGAGAGAGTAAAAAGTTTCTGTTGCAATATCTAGTTCTTCTAAGCTATCTGGGATGCTGAGATGATGAAACTGATCTGGAAGATTATTGATAAAGCAATCTTTAGTAGCAGAAGTGATAGGTCTAACATATTTGTAACACGGAGTCGGCTTTGCAGCCTTGGCTAAATGAAGTTTACATGAGACTAGATAATGATCTGAGATGGCATCGCTCTGCTGCAGAATTTCAACGGCATCAACATTGATTTCATTCGATAATATTAGATCTAGGGTATGATTACGACAATGAGTAGGTCCTGACACGTGTTGTCTAACTCCAATAGAGTTTAGAATGTCTTAAAATGCCAATCCCAATGCATCTTTTTCGTTATCTATATGTATATTAAAATCACCAACAATTAGGACTTTATCTGCAGCCAGTACTAACTCTGATAGAAAATCAGCTAATTCTTTGATAAAGTCTGTATGGTGCCCTGGTGGCCTGTATACAGTAGCCAGCACAAATCTCAAACGTGATTTATCATTTACACTATATAGTGTTACATTAAGCACCAACAATTCAAAATAATTATATTTAAAATTAGACTTCTTAGTAATTCTAAAAGTATTACTATAAATTACAGCAACACCTCTCCCTTTGCCTTTCAGACGAGGTTCATGTTTATAACTGTAATCTTGCGGGTTGGAAAGTAATGTAATCATTTGGTTTTAGCCAGATTTCTGTCAAACACAGCACATCTAGATTATAGTCTGTAATCATATCATTAACAATGAGTGCTTTTGGAGTAAGGGATCGAATATTCAGCAACCCGAGCTTTATCATTTGCTCATTTGTATTATATCAGTTTTTTATTTGTTGAACATCAATTACATTTACCCTTAGATGGGTTTGGGAGTTTTTTGTAAGTCCTAATTCAGGGAACAGACACAGTCTCTATGTGATGATATCTAGGTGAAAGAGGCTCTATGTGATGGGATTTATCTGACCTCAGTGACGTGAGACAGCTAGCAGACAGTCGGTTTAGCCAGTCTGTCTGCTTCCTGACCTGAGCCCCAGATTGTCATGTTTGAGCTCTAAGACTATGAACCAATTCTGGAATACACTGAAATTCTGATATACATGAAAACAGAAAACAGTGAGTCGTCTCACGCTTCAATGGTTTAAAGTCATATTGAAATGTTCACAAAGGAATCAATAAGAGGAATCAAAATGTCTATTTTATAACAAGTATCTGATTCTTGACCTCAAGTATTCAATTCCAGAATATTATTCCAGAGTATTGTTAATTAAGTTTTTCTTTAAACAGGTTTCTACTATTCTGGCCAATTCCCACTCCAAAGGTAAAATAATTTTACTTTGTTATTTTACTATTATTCATATACTATAGTTTTTATACATTTGTATTAAATTTTAGGTGCTTTTATCATTTTTATAATTAAAAAAAAATTGCTATTAAGCTTTAGTGTCAGTTTTAGCTTTTATTTATTTCATTAATTCTAATTTAAGCTTGCTTCAGTTAGTTTTTCATGTAATATTTGGTATTTTACTGCAGCTATTCTTCAGTTCTAGTGAGCAGTTGTTGTAGTGAGCAATTGTAGTGTTCAGCCTTCCTGTAGCTCAAACAGTAGAGCGTTGGCGCTAGCAACGCCAAGGTCATGGGTTCGATTCCCAGGGAAAGCAAGGACATGATAAAATGTAAAATGTGTTCCTTGAATGCAATGTAAGTCGCTTTGGATAAAAGCGTCTGCCAAATGCATAAATGTAAATGTAAATGTATTCAGTTGCAGTGAGCAGTTGTTGTAGTGTTCAGTTGCAGTGAGCAGTTGTTGTAGTGTTCAACTGCAGTGAGCAGTTGCAGTGAGCAGTTGTTGTAGTGTTCAGTTGCAGTGAGCAGTTGTTGTAGTATTCAGTTGCAGTGAGCAGTTGTTGTAGTGAGCAGTTGTTGTAGTATTCAGTTGCAGTGAGCAGTTGTTGTAGTGTTCAGTTGCAGTGTTCAGTTGTTGTAGTGTTCAGTTGCAGTGAGCAGTTGTTGTAGTGAGCAGTTGTTGTAGTATTCAGTTGCAGTGAGCAGTTGTTGTAGTGTTCAGTTGCAGTGTTCAGTTGTAGTGTTCAGTTGCAGTGTTCAGTTGTAGTGTTCAGTTGCAGTGAGCAGTTGTAGTGTTCAGTTGTAGTGAGCAGTTGTAGTGTTCAGTTGCAGTGAGCAGTTGCAGTGAGCAGTTGTAGTGAGCAGTTGTAGTGTTCAGTTGCAGTGAGCAGTTGTAGTGTTCAGTTGTAGTGTTCAGTTGTAGTGTTCAGTTGCAGTGTTCAGTTGCAGTGTTCAGTTGCAGTGAGCAGTTGCAGTGAGCAGTTGCAGTGAGCAGTTGTAGTGTTCAGTTGCAGTGAGCAGTTGTAGTGTTCAGTTGTAGTGTTCAGTTGTAGTGTTCAGTTGCAGTGTTCAGTTGTAGTGTTCAGTTGTAGTGTTCAGTTGCAGTGAGCAGTTGTAGTGTTCAGTTGTAGTGTTCAGTTGTAGTGTTCAGTTGTAGTGTTCAGTTGCAGTGAGCAGTTGCAGTGAGCAGTTGCAGTGTTCAGTTGTAGTGTTCAGTTGCAGTGAGCAGTTGTAGTGTTCAGTTGTAGTGTTCAGTTGTAGTGTTCAGTTGCAGTGAGCAGTTGTAGTGTTCAGTTGTAGTGTTCAGTTGTAGTGTTCAGTTGCAGTGAGCAGTTGTAGTGTTCAGTTGTAGTGAGCAGTTGTAGTGTTCAGTTGTAGTGAGCAGTTGTAGTGTTCAGTTGAGCAGTTGTAGTGTTCAGTTGAGCAGTTGTAGTGTTCAGTTCAGCAGTTGTAGTGTTCAGTTGCAATGAGCAGTTGCAGTGTTCAGTTGTAGTGAGCAGTTGTAGTGTTCAGTTGAGCAGTTGTAGTGTTCAGTTGAGCAGTTGTAGTGTTCAGTTGCAATGAGCAGTTGCAGTGTTCAGTTGTAGTGTTCAGTTGTAGTATTCAGTTGCAGTGAACAGTTGTAGTGTTCAGTTGTAGTGTTCAGTTACAGTGAGCAGTTGTAGTGTCCAGTTGCAGTGAGCAGTTGTAGTGTTCAGTTGCAGTGAGCAGTTGTAGTGAGCAGTTGTAGTGAGCAGCTGTAGTGTTCAGTTGCAATGAGCAGTTGCAGTGAGCAGTTGTAGTGTTCAGTTGCAGTGAGCAGTTGCAGTGAGCAGTTGTAGTGTTCACTTGTAGTGAGCAGTTGTAGTGAGCAGCTGTAGTGTTCAGTTGCAGTGAGCAGTTGTAGTGAGCAGTTGCAGTGAGAAGTTGTAGTGAGAAGTTGTAGTGAGAAGTTGCAGTGAGCAGCTGTAGTGTTCAGTTGCAGTGAGCAGTTGCAGTGAGCAGTTGTAGTGTTCAGTTGCAGTGAGCAGTTGTAGTGTTCAGTTGTAGTGAGCAGTTGCAGTGAGCAGTTGTAGTGTTCAGTTGTAGTGAGCAGTTGCAGTGAGAAGTTGTAGTGAGAAGTTGCAGTGAGCAGCTGTAGTGTTCAGTTGCAGTGAGCAGTTGCAGTGAGCAGTTGTAGTGTTCAGTTGCAGTGAGCAGTTGTAGTGTTCAGTTGTAGTGAGCAGTTGCAGTGAGAAGTTGTAGTGAGCAGTTGCAGTGAGCAGTTGTAGTGTTCAGTTGCAGTGAGCAGTTGTAGTGTTCACTTGTAGTGAGCAGTTGTAGTGAGAAGTTGTAGTGAGAAGTTGCAGTGAGCAGTTGTAGTGTTCAGTTGCAATGAGCAGTTGTAGTGTTCAGTTGCAGTGAGCAGTTGCAGTGAGCAGTTGCAGTGAGCAGTTGTAGTGTTCAGTTGCAGTGAGCAGTTGTAGTGTTCAGTTGTAGTGTTCAGTTGTAGTGTTCAGTTGCAGTGAGCAGTTGTAGTGTTCAGTTGCAGTGAGCAGTTGTAGTGTTCAGTTGCAGTGAGCAGTTGTAGTGTTCAGTTGTAGTGAGCAGTTGTAGTGTTCAGTTGTAGTGAGCAGTTGCAGTGAGCAGTTGTAGTGTTCAGTTGTAGTGTTCAGTTGTAGTGTTCAGTTGCAGTGAGCAGTTGTAGTGTTCAGTTGTAGTGAGCAGTTGTAGTGTTCAGTTGTAGTGAGCAGTTGCAGTGAGCAGTTGTAGTGAGCAGTTGCAGTGAGCAGTTGTAGTGTTCACTTGTAGTGAGCAGTTGCAGTGAGCAGTTGTAGTGAGCAGTTGCAGTGAGCAGTTGTAGTGTTCACTTGTAGTGAGCAGTTGCAGTGAGCAGTTGTAGTGTTCAGTTGTAGTGTTCAGTTGCAGTGTTCAGTTGTAGTGTTCAGTTGCAGTGAGCAGTTGTAGTGTTCAGTTGTAGTGAGCAGTTGTAGTGTTCAGTTGCAGTGAGCAGTTGCAGTGAGCAGTTGTAGTGAGCAGTTGTAGTGAGCAGTTGTAGTGTTCAGTTGCAGTGAGGAGTTGTAGTGTTCAGTTGTAGTGTTCAGTTGTAGTGTTCAGTTGCAGTGTTCAGTTGTAGTGTTCAGTTGCAGTGAGCAGTTGCAGTGAGCAGTTGCAGTGAGCAGTTGTAGTGTTCAGTTGCAGTGAGCAGTTGTAGTGTTCAGTTGTAGTGTTCAGTTGCAGTGTTCAGTTGTAGTGTTCAGTTGCAGTGAGCAGTTGTAGTGTTCAGTTGTAGTGTTCAGTTGTAGTGTTCAGTTGTAGTGTTCAGTTGCAGTGAGCAGTTGCAGTGAGCAGTTGCAGTGTTCAGTTGTAGTGTTCAGTTGCAGTGAGCAGTTGTAGTGTTCAGTTGTAGTGTTCAGTTGTAGTGTTCAGTTGCAGTGAGCAGTTGTAGTGTTCAGTTGTAGTGTTCAGTTGTAGTGTTCAGTTGCAGTGAGCAGTTGTAGTGTTCAGTTGTAGTGAGCAGTTGTAGTGTTCAGTTGAGCAGTTGTAGTGTTCAGTTGAGCAGTTGTAGTGTTCAGTTCAGCAGTTGTAGTGTTCATTTGCAATGAGCAGTTGCAGTGTTCAGTTGTAGTGAGCAGTTGTAGTGTTCAGTTGAGCAGTTGTAGTGTTCAGTTGAGCAGTTGTAGTGTTCAGTTGCAATGAGCAGTTGCAGTGTTCAGTTGTAGTGTTCAGTTGTAGTATTCAGTTGCAGTGAACAGTTGTAGTGTTCAGTTGTAGTGTTCAGTTACAGTGAGCAGTTGTAGTGTTCACTTGTAGTGAGCAGCTGTAGTGTTCAGTTGCAGTGAGCAGTTGTAGTGAGCAGTTGTAGTGAGCAGCTGTAGTGTTCAGTTGCAATGAGCAGTTGCAGTGAGCAGTTGTAGTGTTCAGTTGCAGTGAGCAGTTGCAGTGAGCAGTTGTAGTGTTCACTTGTAGTGAGCAGTTGTAGTGAGCAGCTGTAGTGTTCAGTTGCAGTGAGCAGTTGTAGTGAGCAGTTGCAGTGAGAAGTTGTAGTGAGAAGTTGTAGTGAGAAGTTGGAGTGAGCAGCTGTAGTGTTCAGTTGCAGTGAGCAGTTGCAGTGAGCAGTTGTAGTGTTCAGTTGCAGTGAGCAGTTGTAGTGTTCAGTTGTAGTGAGCAGTTGCAGTGAGCAGTTGTAGTGTTCAGTTGTAGTGAGCAGTTGCAGTGAGAAGTTGTAGTGAGAAGTTGCAGTGAGCAGCTGTAGTGTTCAGTTGCAGTGAGCAGTTGCAGTGAGCAGTTGTAGTGTTCAGTTGCAGTGAGCAGTTGTAGTGTTCAGTTGTAGTGAGCAGTTGCAGTGAGAAGTTGTAGTGAGCAGTTGCAGTGAGCAGTTGCAGTGAGCAGTTGTAGTGTTCAGTTGCAGTGAGCAGTTGTAGTGTTCACTTGTAGTGAGCAGTTGTAGTGAGAAGTTGTAGTGAGAAGTTGCAGTGAGCAGTTGTAGTGTTCAGTTGCAATGAGCAGTTGTAGTGTTCAGTTGCAGTGAGCAGTTGCAGTGAGCAGTTGCAGTGAGCAGTTGTAGTGTTCAGTTGCAGTGAGCAGTTGTAGTGTTCAGTTGCAGTGAACAGTTGTAGTGTTCAGTTGTAGTGTTCAGTTGCAGTGAGCAGTTGTAGTGTTCAGTTGCAGTGAGCAGTTGTAGTGTTCAGTTGCAGTGAGCAGTTGTAGTGTTCAGTTGTAGTGAGCAGTTGTAGTGTTCAGTTGTAGTGAGCAGTTGCAGTGAGCAGTTGTAGTGTTCAGTTGTAGTGTTCAGTTGTAGTGTTCAGTTGCAGTGAGCAGTTGTAGTGTTCAGTTGTAGTGAGCAGTTGTAGTGTTCAGTTGTAGTGAGCAGTTGCAGTGAGCAGTTGTAGTGAGCAGTTGCAGTGAGCAGTTGTAGTGTTCACTTGTAGTGAGCAGTTGCAGTGAGCAGTTGTAGTGAGCAGTTGCAGTGAGCAGTTGTAGTGTTCACTTGTAGTGAGCAGTTGTAGTGAGCAGCTGTAGTGTTCAGTTGCAGTGAGCAGTTGTAGTGTTCAGTTGTAGTGTTCAGTTGCAGTGAGCAGTTGTAGTGTTCACTTGTAGTGAGCAGTTGTAGTGAGCAGTTGTAGTGTTCAGTTGCAGTGAGCAGTTGCAGTGAGCAGTTGTAGTGTTCAGTTGCAGTGAGCAGTTGTAGTGTTCAGTTGTAGTGAGCAGTTGCAGTGAGCAGTTGTAGTGTTCAGTTGTAGTGAGCAGTTGCAGTGAGCAGCTGTAGTGTTCAGTTGCAGTGAGCAGTTGCAGTGAGCAGTTGTAGTGTTCAGTTGCAGTGAGCAGTTGTAGTGTTCAGTTGTAGTGAGCAGTTGCAGTGAGCAGTTGTAGTGTTCAGTTGTAGTGAGCAGTTGCAGTGAGAAGTTGTAGTGAGAAGTTGTAGTGAGAAGTTGCAGTGAGCAGCTGTAGTGTTCAGTTGCAGTGAGCAGTTGCAGTGAGCAGTTGTAGTGTTCAGTTGCAGTGAGCAGTTGTAGTGTTCAGTTGTAGTGAGCAGTTGCAGTGAGAAGTTGTAGTGAGCAGTTGCAGTGAGCAGTTGCAGTGAGCAGTTGTAGTGTTCAGTTGCAGTGAGCAGTTGTAGTGTTCACTTGTAGTGAGCAGTTGTAGTGAGCAGTTGTAGTGTTCAGTTGCAGTGAACAGTTGTAGTGTTCAGTTGTAGTGTTCAGTTGCAGTGTTCAGTTGTAGTGAGAAGTTGCAGTGAGCAGTTGTAGTGAGAAGTTGCAATGAGCAGTTGTAGTGTTCAGTTGCAGTGAGCAGTTGTAGTGAGCAGTTGCAGTGAGCAGTTGTAGTGTTCAGTTGCAGTGAGCAGTTGTAGTGTTCAGTTGCAGTGAACAGTTGTAGTGTTCAGTTGTAGTGTTCAGTTGCAGTGAGCAGTTGTAGTGTTCAGTTGCAGTGAGCAGTTGTAGTGTTCAGTTGTAGTGTTCAGTTGCAGTGAGCAGTTGTAGTGTTCAGTTGTAGTGAGCAGTTGTAGTGTTCAGTTGTAGTGAGCAGTTGCAGTGAGCAGTTGTAGTGAGCAGTTGCAGTGAGCAGTTGTAGTGTTCACTTGTAGTGAGCAGTTGCAGTGAGCAGTTGTAGTGAGCAGTTGCAGTGAGCAGTTGTAGTGTTCACTTGTAGTGAGCAGTTGTAGTGAGCAGCTGTAGTGTTCAGTTGCAGTGAGCAGTTGTAGTGTTCACTTGTAGTGAGCAGTTGTAGTGTTCACTTGTAGTGAGCAGTTGTAGTGAGCAGTTGTAGTGTTCAGTTGTAGTGTTCAGTTGCAGTGAGCAGTTGTAGTGTTCACTTGTAGTGAGCAGTTGTAGTGTTCAGTTGTAGTGTTCAGTTGCAGTGAGCAGTTGTAGTGTTCACTTGTAGTGAGCAGTTGTAGTGTTCAGTTGTAGTGTTCAGTTGCAGTGAGCAGTTGTAGTGTTCACTTGTAGTGAGCAGTTGTAGTGTTCAGTTGTAGTGTTCAGTTGCAGTGAGCAGTTGTAGTGTTCACTTGTAGTGAGCAGTTGTAGTGTTCACTTGTAGTGAGCAGTTGTAGTGAGCAGTTGTAGTGTTCAGTTGTAGTGTTCAGTTGCAGTGAGCAGTTGTAGTGTTCACTTGTAGTGAGCAGTTGTAGTGTTCACTTGTAGTGAGCAGTTGTAGTGAGCAGCTGTAGTGTCCAGTTGCAGTGAGCAGTTGTAGTGAGCAGTTGCAGTGAGCAGTTGTTGTAGTGAGCAGTTGTAGTGTTCAGTTGTAGTGAGCAGTTGCAGTGAGCAGTTGTAGTGTTCAGTTGTAGTGTTCAGTTGCAGTGAGCAGTTGTTGTAGTGAGCAGTTGTAGTGTTCAGTTGCAGTGAGCAGTTGTAGTGTTCACTTGTAGTGAGCAGTTGTAGTGTTCAGTTGCAGTGAGCAGTTGTAGTGAGCAGTTGCAGTGAGCAGTTGTTGTAGTGTTCATTTGTAGTGTTCAGTTACAGTGAGCAGTTGCAGTGAGCAGTTGTTGTAGTGTTCAGTTGTAGTGTTCAGTTGGAGTGAGCAGTTGTAGTGTTCAGTTGTAGTGAGCAGTTGTAGTGAGCAGTTGCAGTGCGCAACTGTAGTGTTCAGTTGTTGTAGTGAGCAACTCTAGTGTTCAGTTGTTGTAGTGAGCAACTGTAGTGTTCAGTTGCAGTGTTCAGTTGTAGTGAGCAGTTGTTGTAGTGTTCAGTTGTAGTGTTCATTTGCAGTGAGCAGTTGCAGTGAGCAGTTGTAGTGTTCAGTTGTAGTGAGCAGTTGCAGTGAGCAGTTGTTGCAGTGAGCAGTTGTAGTGTTCAGTTGTAGTGAGCAGTTGCAGTGAGCAGTTGTAGTGTTCAGTTGTAGTGTTCAGTTGCAGTGAGCAGTTGTAGTGAGCAGTTGCAGTGAGCAGTTGTTGTAGAGTTCAGTTTTAGTGAGCAGTTGCAGTGAGCAGTTGTTGCAGTGAGCAGTTGTAGTGTTCAGTTGTAGTAAGCAGTTGCAGTGAGCAGTTGTAGTGTTCAGTTGTAGTGAGCAGTTGCAGTGAGCAGTTGTAGTGTTCAGTTGTAGTGTTCAGTTGCAGTGAGCAGTTGTAGTGAGCAGTTGCAGTGAGCAGTTGTTGTAGTGTTCAGTTGTAGTGAGCAGCTGTAGTGAGCAGTTGTTTTAGTGAGCAGTTGTAGTGTTCAGTTGTAGTGTTCAGTTGTAGTGAGCAGTTGCAGTGAGCAGTTGTTGTAGTGTTCAGTTGTAGTGAGCAGCTGTAGTGTTCAGTTGTAGTGTTCAGTTGTAGTGTTCAGTTGTAGTGTTCAGTTGTAGTGTTCAGTTGCAGTGAGCAGTTGTAGTGTTCAGTTGTAGTGAGCAGTTGCAGTGAGCAGTTGTAGTGTTCAGTTGTAGTGAGCAGTTGCAGTGAGCAGTTGTTGTAGTGTTCAGTTGCAGTGAGCAGCTGTAGTGTTCAGTTGTAGTGTTCAGTTGTAGTGTTCAGTTGTAGTGAGCAGTTGCAGTGAGCAGTTGTAGTGTCCACTTGTAGTGAGCAGTTGTTGTAGTGTTCAGTTGCAGTGAGATGTTTGTGTTGCAGTGATGCTGTTCCCGGAGGCCTGGAGCCGCAGTCTGTGTCACTCCACGGAGAGGATGGTGGAGGTGGATCAGGAGTATCCCGGAGGCGTGGAGCACATGTACAGTCCCGGCTGCGTCCCATTGCTGCGCTGCTCCGGCTGCTGCAACGACGAGAAGCTGGCCTGCTTCCCCATCCGCACGCGCAACCTCACCATCCAGGCAAGACCTCCCAGCAATAGTATATAATAATACTAATAGATAAATGACATACTAACATACTAATAGATATAGTCCGGCTATGAGTAGGTTAACTATAGACCCGATATAGCCCGGCTATGAGTAGGTTAACTATAGACCCGATATAGCCCGGCTATGAGTAGGTTAACTATAGACCCGATATAGCCCAGCTATGAGTAGGTTGACCTGATAAAATATTTTTAAATAAGTGTATTTTGTAAACATGAATACATTTTGATTTTGATGGCTGCAATAGACTCCGAAAACGTAGAGACAGAGGCAAAATAAAAGTGAAAAGCTTATCCAGCTAGCTGGCGCCGCTATTTTTGAAATATAGTGTGTTAGTTTTCCGGTAAGCTTCCGCTAATCGTAGTTGTATCGTGAACCCGTAGTTTTGCGTCGACTGTAGTTTTGACTGGCTAGCTAACTTTTCATATGGACTGCAGACACACTGGCGTCCGTTGCACAGGTTAGGGTGTGATGTAATATTAAATATAATAGCTCAAGTGGAAAAGAACTATTACTTTATGTCTGAAAGTTAAATCAGCTGTGTGTGTGTGTGTCTCTCTCTCTCTGTGGGTGGGTGTGTGTGTGTGTGTCTCTCTCTCTCTGTGTATGTCTGTGTGTCTCTCTCTCTCTGTGTGTGTGTGTGTGTATGTCTCTCTCTCTCTCTCTCTCTCTCTCTCTCTCTGCGTGTGTGTGTGTCTCTCTCTCTCTCTCTCTCTCTCTCTCTCTGCGTGTGTATGTGTCTCTCTCTCTCTCTCTCTCTCTCTCTCTCTCTCTGCGTGTGTGTGTGTCTCTCTCTCTCTCTCTCTCTCTCTGCGTGTGTGTGTGTGTCTCTCTCTCTCTCTCTGTGTGTGTCTCTCTCTCTCTCTCTCTCTCTCTCTCTCTCTCTCTCTCTCTCTCTCTCTCTCTCTCTCTCTCTCTCTCTGTGTGTGTGTGTGTGTGTTCTCCACCAGCTGCTGAGGATCACTCCAGCAGAGAGGAGCAGAGATTATGTGCTTCTTTCCTTCCAGGAACACCAGAGCTGTGAGTGCAGGTATGATCCGCCGCTTCACTCCTCTGCTCTTCATCTATCCTAACCCTAACCCTAACTCTTTGTCCTTCAGGCCCAGACGACACCACTTGAGGAATCAGCAGTGAGTATTAACTCCTTGATTTATTTTCTTGCATCTAAATGACACAGAAAAACCACTCAGAGAATGTTGTTCCTCAGCAAACGGAGACGGAAGGGGAAGCGCAGGAGGAGACGGAGAGGGAGAAAACTCCGGGATTGAGACGCCGCCGGTGTCAGGTGACTCTCTCACCGTCATCTACGTCTGCATTTATCCGGATACACTTGAAAACAGTGTTTTCGTTTAAAAACGCTCTCCGTCCACACCAGCGTTTCTGAATCCCCCTGTACAGCGCGTGTGTAAGCCCTCACAGACGCTCACTGACTGAGACGATACAGACGGAGGAATAACTCATAAAGTTACCGCATCTCTTCTGACAGGATCATGTTAGCAGAGTATCTCCTCATCCACTGATGGTCCAGCTCTCTCTCACTGTCATATGTTTGGTCTAAAACACTGACACTGCTCATGTTTCACCGCAGGAAATGCGAGTGTGTGTTCTGTTGTGTGTGACTGTGATATGAAGAGTGTGTGAGGGAACATATCTTTAGCATCAGTGTGAGAGTGAACAGCACACAACAGGCACAATACCACTTTACATTATATATGGGTACAATATGCGTCACATGACTAAACGTACGTCATCGTTTTTAAACTCCTCAGTTTTGACAGTCCACACTACAACACGGCAACAGCGTTTAGTAAAGTTTAGTTACACCGTGTCAGTGTGGACTGAAGACTAAACAGAGAGAAAAAGATGTGGACATGGTAAAGTTAGTCTTCTCTGTGGTGCTGTATATCGAGTGAAACGCTTCAGGAACGAGAACACATGTGGGCGGGGCTTGATTGTGTCTGTGGGGAATTGATTGGATGGTTGTGGTTTGCTATTGGCTGAACTCAAGTGAGTGACAGGTTATAGCCCCGCCCACATCATCAGAGAAGAGAAGAGATGCTGCAAGAGGAACTGATTCTGATTCAAGATTATTAACACAATAATGATGTGCACATATTTGGTTTATTTTATTTTTTAAATGATCCATTTACGGTGTGTCTCTGCTGCAGGTGTGACGATCGCTATGGCAACCTTCATTTTCCTTCATCATCATCATCATCATCATCACACAAGCACTTCTGGACATTATGTGGACGCTATGTGTGGTTAACGATCAAGAATCGTTTTTGTTTATATTGCATTGACTATAATGACATCAGTTGATCTGACACATTAAATCTATTTATAGGCATGTTTGGATTGTCATTAAGAAATGTGTGTTACAATAAACATAATCTGCCTAACTGAAGGAGATGATCAGGCTTAATCAGGGAATAGACACTTGAGCAAATGTTAAATACTGTACTTTGGTGTTGCTCACGAGTTCAACGGTCTGGATTCTTTATAAGAAAATTGTAAAAAAAACAAAAAAAAAAAACACTTGAGTTAGTAAATACAGTGATTGTACATGTCCCCATCAAATGTGTCTTAATATATGTTATAAAGCTATAAACTCACAATATTTAAAGAAATATATCCGATTTGTTTCATCAGAATGCCGTGAGTGTATTCCTCATGTTTGTTGTCTCCAGCTGCTGGAAAACTACATGCTTTTCTAAATCAGAATTATGACAGAAATTTTGAATTATGACATACTAATTCATATTTATGAGATAATTTTTTTTAATTATGATATAAAAAGTCAAATTTGTGACTCGAGTCCCGTTCCTGTGTTGGTGTGAACGGGCCTTTCGTGTGTCTATTATCCACAGCGTGATTGTGTCCTCCACTTCTGCTTGATGTGAAATGTGTTTGTATATTTCTGTTGAACACAGAAGAAGATATTTTGAAGAATGTCAGTATTCCCAATGACTTCTCTGGGTTTTTTTTCCCCATGCTATGAAAGTCATTGGGGTGCATCAACTGTTTGGTTCCCGGCTTTGTTGGAAATATCTTCCTTTGTGTTCAGCTGAAGAAAGAAATTCATACAGGGTTGGAACAGCTTGAGGGAAAGTAAATGATGACATAAAAAATGTGTTTTTGTGGGAACTATCACTTTAAGGCCGCACATAGACCTTATTCACAGCAGCGCCATCTTTAGTTTTTAACGGGAATGAAAGCGATGCTTTGATGGACAGACATAAATCTCTTCAGCGGGTTATACTGTTATTTAATGTGCTTTTGGCTTGTTCTGCTGACGAAACGCTGCAAAATATATATATTTTAGAGAAATGTCAGTATTAGACAAAAAACAAAAAAACCCTCCAGACAACATGATCATTATACAGCTTTTTTTGCCATTGAAATGAGTAAGTGTATCCCTCACAGTCTGGCTCTGCTCTGAATAAGGTCTATTAGCGTTACATAACACAACTAACGTGTTTGAGTTTCAGCGGTTTATCATCAACACGCCTCACCGCGGTCACAGTTTACAGCTTAGTGCTCGACGACCAATGGGATGCGACCGTGGAGAATGACGCAGACAGCCCCGCCCACCTTTTCCATAAAAGGAAAAGCCCCGGCCTAAACCAAAACAGTTTTCCCCCTTACGACAAGCCCCGCCTCCTGTGACAGGATTTGCCAATCGGTGCGACTTAGTATCTGTGATTGGCTTAGATCAGTCAATACGTAGACGTTGGCAAACGTTAGATCGTCAAATATAATATAACGATCAGCGTAAATATAACGAAATAACAAAGCGAACGCGTTTTTAAGGTCAACGTACATTTATTTAGGCAAATAAATAGGTGTCAATAAAGTTGAGCGTTCCGTGTGGGCGGGGCTTGTGGGGAATATTTCTCAAGTCACGTGTACCGCACCGTGTAGCCGTGTGTGTGAACGTGTTTTGCGTGACGGGAACGAGCAGGGCGTCTGACTGACCGACGCAACGCGCTCAAAACACGGTAAATCAGCATTACATGAACTGTTATAATACATTAAAACTACCGGATTTGAGGAAACCTGCAAATATAGTCGGTGTTTCGCCGTCTTTAGGGATTGATTTCGCTCTGGATGAAGCCACGGTCATCGCGACACACAGGTAACTTAAGCTGTCACGACCTTCTCTGACTGGATGAATGTTGTTCGGATATAAAGTTAAACTAAACGGATAACGTTATAAAGTTTGCGTGTTTTCCTGCAGCAACTAAACGACAGTTCTGCTGTAAACGTCATTGGTTTCTGTGCTTCAGGCTGCAGTGCGATAGTGTGTGTGAAAGCCTGCTGAAGTTTCAATATACAACTTTTGTGAAAACGTACTAGTACAATAAGGACCATAAGAGGACAAGTAAGCACTTTGAAAGGTAAAACGAGTAATTGTGAGGATCAAGAGCTGCTGGAGCTCAGCTGTCAGCTGTTTACGTCATAGCTTGAGCCGATGACGTCATGACGTTGGGCTTAAAATAATTGTAAAAATGCTAATAAGGGAAATAAGTTTTTGTTTATTTAAAAACAATTTTAGGTTTGAAAACGATTTTATTTGTGCTTGTTTACTTTTCCTAATGTGGCCCTTGGCTGCATCTATCTGTCTGTCTGTCTGTAATGATAATAATGTGTAATTCATAATAATACCATTTGCTTGAATACTTAAAGATCAGTTATAAATATAAGAGGTTTAACAGAAACATAATAGTATATAATATGAAGATAATGAGTGACATGATTGAGTTATGATTAATATTCCACATTTAACAGTTCAGCTGGTGACTTCATCTGATGATGTGACTAAACACCCAATCCTAGTTTAATAGTTTGAACACGTAATGTGAAACGTTCAGTCTCATGAGCTGATCTTGATGATGTCATGATGTTTCAGGCTCAAGCGGGGGAAGAGGATGAAGGATGAAGAGCGGATGAGAGCGATGGCCAAGTTTAGGAACAGAAGGATGGAGAAGTCGAAGCCGGAGTCGGAGAGGGATTCGGGATTCT
>JAJAQA010000014.1:745000-767500 GCA_021464565.1 Rutilus rutilus | reverse complement strand
TTCTTCTTCAAAGAATCGACTCTAACGAATCAGAGAATCAGGCATCATTCGAAAGAATCCCCATTAGTGATGGCCTGACTCGCGAGCCTGACTCGCGAACCGATTCTTTCGCATTCAATAAGCGCGTCGCTCACTGAAATGCAGCTCTTTGTTTGCTAAAGTAAATCAGGCTTTCCAACACTAGTTTCCATTATAATCTACTGCCTAGTCAGTATGCAGATCAATAGTTTTTCACCCAGAAGTACATCTCTCACAGCCCGTGCGTGACCCGGAAGTGCTCGCGATCTGTCTTTGTGTTTGTGTTTTGCTTCTCACTGTCAAACATCAGCGGCGATGAAGGTTAAGAGACTTTATAAAGATAAATGTATATCATAGTCATCTATCAGGTAAGTTTAAGATGTCTAATTTTATAAAAGCGAAAGAAAAGCGAGCAGGACGATGGTGATCTGTGCTCTTGCTTACGGTGGCTCATACTGTCTGCTTTATTAATGACAAATGCTTCATATTTATAACACTTTATCATTAATAATATCGCACCTCTGTGTACAGTATGACTTGAGCTTGGCTGAGCCTTGTGAAAGCTTTAAAAGCATGTCAACTTAATATTCATTCATTCAGTTATTCACACGTACTTAATTTAAATAATTTGATATTCATTTGGTGAATATGTGATTAATATATTTAGCGTAATTCATGTTTCATATTTTAAATGTTCTGTGTGTTTTATTCTTGCAGATGATGGACGAAACCTTCTCTCTCTGACCGCCTGAACCTGGTTAGTTTCACTTAGTAATCGATCATACTTTTGACCTGTTAACTGTGAAAATCTAAATGCCTGTTTTATTTTATATAAAATATATATTTTAGAAAATAATTTGGACTTTAAAATTGCTATAAAACTAAAGCCGTTGTCATGATAAATCGCGGAATCGGGTCTCCTTTAGGACCCAGGCGGTAATGCCTGATCAAAAGTTGTTATCGCGATGTCTTGATTAACTTATTTAACTATTATATGATGTTTATAACAATGTTTTGTTTTTCGACATACTATGTTCTGTAAAAGTAATTTAATATTTATGTTACACAATAATAGTAATGTGGTACAGTATATAATAATACTATAATACATTTTTAATAAATTAATTGTCACATAACCGTAATTAATTTGAAACATGTATTTGGGAACTATTTTGGAAGCAAAAAACATGCCTAATATAAGCTAGGCTAGCAGGCTAATCGGTTAGATGTATGCTATGCTAGTACGTAAGCTAACTAAAAAAACAGTAAGAACCAGAAATGCTTGATTTCACCACCTATAGCTTCAGTTATATAGTATATGAACCATGTAATTTAAAAAGACATTAATGGTCATTATAACACATTTTAAACAATATAAATCATAACGTTTGGGTCCTAAAGGAGACCCGATTCCGGGGGGGACTCGATTTCTCAACACACCGTACGTCTAACAAAGTTGTGTTCCGAATTTAAAGTTGATATCACAAAAATTGGTTGAATTATGAAGCTTTCATGATACCTCACTGATGATGATTAAAGGCAATAAAAAAGTTAAAAATAGCTGATATATTGATGATGTCATCATATGTTTATGCATCTCTCTCTTGTTGACAGATCACATTACGCTGAATCCATGCTTTCTGATGAACTTGACTCCAAACCTGAGGTATTACTGTCCGAGAAGATTACAGATACTATATTACTGATAATATTAAGGGTTATTTGTGTTATACACAGGGCCTAAAACCATCTTTTTGCCACTCCTGCCAATGGCCGGTGACTCAAGATAATGTAACGGCCATAAATATATTTTACCGGCCATGAAACTGATTTAGCAAAAACAGGCAGTAATGACTGCAAAATCTCAGATACCAGTGAAAATGCTCAATTCTCTATTCCAGTTTCGATACAGCTACTAGCCAAACTAATATAAATTAAAAACATAATTAAAGACAAGTAAACAGTCAGTATTAAAATAAGAACAAATAATCAAACTACAAGCAAAAGCACAAATAAATATAATATAACAGTAGTTTTCAGCTACAGAAATGTAATAAAGTAAACAAATGTAAAATAACACCACAGATTCTTACTGTATTTTTTGATTAATCCTTATTAAAGTTATTCAGTCAAGAGCAGCGAGTGATTCTTCTTTGACTTTTGTGTGATTAACATTAACACAGACCGCAGGAATATTAGGCTGCTGTCACTTTAAGAGCGAATGCACCGATCTAATACACTGATACACGTTTACTTTATCAAATGTTTACGTTCACTTAAGTCATAACCCACTGTGTTTACTGGGATATCCGCGAATTTTTTTTTTTTTACATCTCTGAGACGTGGATCTCTGTGCGCGCTTCGGATGCGTCCACACTAAACCTCCCACTGAATCGAGAAATGATTCTGGGTCGATTCTGAGAGTGACTGAATGCGTCGCGATTCTCTCTCGAACCGATTCTGAGCTTAGTTTTTAACGGCAGATCGCACACACCTCTTGAACCTTCGATAAAATAATCATTCATAATGTTCAAAAAGGTTGAAGCAAATCACAAGGGTCATGTTATCTAGCATGATTAAAGCATTCTGAGGTGCGAGTATTATTATTATATTAGGATTGTTGTAACTGTGTTGTTCTTATGGCAACTGAATAAATAGAGAAGTGTGCAAGTATTGGCCCTTAAATACGACCTCACGTGATGTCAGTCACGCTCACACACTGCCTCCGAAACTTGTCCGTCATAAAAAAAATTCTGATCGGGTTCGATTCTCTGCGTTTTCCGCATCCGTAGCTCAAGCATTTTGAATGGTGTTTTGGCAATTCAGAGCCACCGAATCACGAATACAAAAAAACCCGCATACGAGCATTTCGGACTCCGTGTGCAAGGACCTTCAGTCTCTAGGTTTGATGATGATTGACACCTGTGTTGTGTGTTCCTGTGCAGCTGTTGGTTGAGTTTGTGCAGAACGCGTCGATCCCGCTGGGCCAGAGTCTGGAGGAGTCGGACCTCAAGCCCTCATGTGTCCCGTTGCTGTCGCCCACACACACCTCCTCCACACACACCTCCTCGTGTGGCCCGTTGCTGTCGCCCACACACACCTCGTCATGTGGCCCACTGGACCTGCCAGGTGAAGCTCACGGATCAGCACCAGCCTTTACATATAAGCTTTTAGTTTCGCCTATTTTAGATTTAAAGGTGCAGTGTGTAATATTTAGGAGGATCTGTTGACAGAAATGCAAAATCATATACAGAACTATGTTTTCAGTGGTGTATTCACCTTATTTTTAACGGAAATACGGACGCAGCCAGTTGACGGTATTTTGTGCGAGACTTCCGGTCAGGCACTTCCGGTCACTGGCGAGCGTTGTTCGTAACAACAAGGTGAATAGAGACCTTACTTAATGAAGCGTTATGTTTTTATTACATTGCATCCGGAGAGTATTCACAGCGCTACACTTTTTCCACATTTTGTTGTTAAAGCCTTATTATATAAAACCATATATATATTCCAAAATGGATTAAATTCATTATTTTCCTCAAAATTCTACAAACAATACCCCAACTAGGGGTGTCGCAATATACCGGTATTGACGATAATCGTGATATTCAAAGCATGAAATATCGACATCGTGTTAATTTAGAGCAATACAATATACCGGTATTGGCGATATTGGCGTTTTCTAGACGCAGCGCTCGTCCGCGCCCGCGCAGCTAGAGTGAAACACTCTGTCCACACCCGAAAAAAGTAAGCTGAGCTCGCCAGTATTAACAACAGAGTTCTTCGGCTTCAAAGAAAACAGCACCTTAGAGGTGGTCGCACACCGGTGTTGCGATGGGTCACAGTTTTTGGTGCAACACCGGACGAGAAGCGCAGCGCCACGTCTTTAAAATGCGAACACATTCTGTATGAGTGTACACACACCGGACGAGAAGCGCAGCGCCACGTCTTTAAAATTCGAACACATTCTGTATGAGTGTACACACACCGGACGAGAAGCACAGCGCGGTTCTATTCGGCGTCTGTCCGCGGCGCCCAGCAACGGCTCAGGACCTTGTTCAAAATCCTGCCGCGACACAGAGCGCAGAAAAAAGTGTTCAGATCACAGACTCAGCAACTATTGTTTTTAATTGTACAGTATAATCATAACATAGTACAGACATTATCTCAATTCCATAATGTCCTTAAACATAATGATATTGCTGGCCATAAACTGAGAAAGTGCGTGTCCGGTGTGCAATACCTGGAGTTGTCATAGACGCGACGCGGCTATTATTTTACTAGTCATCATGGAATGGGAAACGTGACATTAACTGTTAACAGGGGGTTTCTGTGTTCATATATTTAATAAAGGGTGATTATTAAAATTAAGAACCCCGTTTTCTTTACTCATCTTATTTTTGTATTTGTATTTGCACTTGATTTTTTTATTCAAATCTGCTATCTGCATGACTTTATTGGCGCCAGTGCAACAACAGGTTTAAGAGCTTTTCAGTTCTTCAGGAAACCTTCAGACAGTGTTTGGCTTCAGTTTGAAACCAGATAAACTTCACATGCTTGTCTTCCTTCACAAAAATTTGCCATAGATTGAGTACCCCCCCATAGATTCTATAGATATCGCGATATATCGATATCGTGAATTCTTTTGGCCACAATAACCGTGGTGTGAAAAATCTAACATCGTGACAGCCCTAACCCCAACGTGAAAGAAGTTTGTTTGAAATCTTTGCAAATTTACATAAGTATTCACAGCCTTTGCCATGACACTCAAACTTGAGCTCAGGTGCGTCCTGTTTCCACTGATCATCCTTGAGGTGTTTCTACAACTGGATTGGAGTCCACCTGTGGTAAATTTACTTGATTGGACATGATTTAGAAAGGCACACACCTGTCTATATACAGTTAACAGTGCATGTCAGAGCACAAACCAAGCCATGAAGTCCAAGGAATTGTGTGTAGACCTCTGAGACAGGATTGTGTCAAGGCTCAGATCTGGGGAAGGGTACAGAAAAAGTTCTGCAGCATTGAAGATCCCCATGAGCACAGTGGCCTCCATCATCCGTGAATAGAAGAAGTGTGGAACCACCAGGACTCTTCCTAGAGCTGAGCGATCGCGGGAGAAGGCCCTCAGTCAGGGAGGAGACCCAGAAACCGATGGTCTCTCTGACAGAGCTCCAGCGTTTCTCTGTGGAGAGAGGAGAACCATCTCTCAGCACTCCACCAATCAGCAGAAGCCACTCCTCAGTAAAAGCACGACAGCCCATCTAGAGTTTGCCAAAAGGCACCTGAAGGACTCTCAGACCATGATGAAACAAAGATTGAACTCTTTGGCCTGAATGGCAAGTGTCATGTCTGGAGGATCACCTGGCCAATACCATCCCTACAGTGAAGCATGGTGGTGTGGGGATGTTTTTCAGATGAGGAACTGGGAGACTTGTCAGGATCGAGGGAAAGATGAGGAACCGGGAGACTAGTCAGGGTCGAGGGAAAGATGAGGAACCGGGAGACTAGTCAGGGTCGAGGGAAAGATGAGGAACCGGGAGACTAGTCAGGGTCGAGGGAAAGATGAGGAACCGGGAGACTAGTCATGATTGAGGGAAAGATGAGGAACCGGGAGACTAGTCAGGGTCGAGGGAAAGATGAGGAACCGGGAGACTAGTCAGGGTCGAGGGAAAGATGAGGAACCGGGAGACTAGTCATGATTGAGGGAAAGATGAGGAACCGGGAGACTAGTCAGGGTTGAGGGAAAGATGAGGAATCGGGAGACTAGTCAGGGTTGAGGGAAAGATGAGGAACCGGGAGACTAGTCAGGGTCGAGGGAAAGATGAGGAACCGGGAGACTAGTCAGGGTCGAGGGAAAGATGAGGAACCGGGAGACTAGTCAGGGTCGAGGCAAAGATGAGGAACCGGGAGACTAGTCAGGGTCGAGGGAAAGATGAGGAACTGGGAGACTAGTCATGATTGAGGGAAAGATGAGGAACCGGGAGACTCGTCAGGATCGAGGGAAAGATGAGGAACCGGGAGACTAGTCATGATTGAGGGAAAGATGAGGAACCGGGAGACTAGTCAGGGTCGAGGGAAAGTTGAGGAACTGGGAGACTCGTCAGGATCGAGGGAAAGATGAGGAACTGGGAGACTCGTCAGGATCGAGGGAAAGATGAGGAACCGGGAGACTAGTCATGATAGAGGGAAAGATGAGGAACCGGGAGACTAGTCAGGGTCGAGGGAAAGATGAGGAACCGGGAGACTAGTCAGGGTCGAGGGAAAGATGAGGAACTGGGAGACTAGTCATGATTGAGGGAAAGATGAGGAACCGGGAGACTAGTCATGATTGAGGGAAAGATGAGGAACCGGGAGACTAGTCAGGGTTGAGGGAAAGATGAGGAACCGGGAGACTCGTCAGGATCGAGGGAAAGATGAGGAACCGGGAGACTAGTCAGGGTTGAGGGAAAGATGAGGAACCGGGAGACTCGTCAGGATCGAGGGAAAGATGAGGAACCGGGAGACTAGTCATGATTGAGGGAAAGATGAGGAACCGGGAGACTAGTCAGGGTCGAGGGAAAGTTGAGGAACTGGGAGACTCGTCAGGATCGAGGGAAAGATGAGGAACTGGGAGACTCGTCAGGATCGAGGGAAAGATGAGGAACCGGGAGACTAGTCATGATAGAGGGAAAGATGAGGAACTGGGAGACTAGTCAGGGTCGAGGGAAAGATGAGGAACCGGGAGACTAGTCATGATTGAGGGAAAGATGAGGAACCGGGAGACTAGTCATGATTGAGGGAAAGATGAGGAACCGGGAGACTAGTCAGGGTCGAGGGAAAGATGAGGAACCGGGAGACTAGTCAGGGTCGAGGGAAAGATGAGGAACCGGGAGACTCGTCAGGGTCGAGGGAAAGATAAGGAACCGGGAGACTAGTCATGATTGAGGGAAAGATGAGGAACCGGGAGACTAGTCAGGGTCGAGGGAAAGATGAGGAACCGGGAGACTAGTCAGGGTCGAGGGAAAGATGAGGAACCGGGAGACTCGTCAGGATCGAGGGAAAGATGAGGAACCGGGAGACTAGTCATGATTGAGGGAAAGATGAGGAACTGGGAGACTCGTCAGGGTCGAGGAAAAGATGAGGAACCGGGAGACTAGTCATGATTTGAGGGAAAGATGAGGAACCGGGAGACAAGTCAGGATCGAGGGAAAGATGAGGAACCGGGAGACTAGTCAGGATCGAGGGAAAGATGAGGAACCGGGAGACTAGTCAGGGTCGAGGAAAAGATGAGGAACCGGGAAACTAGTCAGGATCGAGGGAAAGATGAGGAACTGGGAGTCTCGTTAGGATGAAGGGAAAGATGAATGTACAGAGATGTCCTTGATGAAAACCTGCTCCAGAGCTCTGGATCTCAGACTGGGGCGACGGTTCATCTTCCAACAGGACAACGACCCTAAGCACACAGCCAAGATAACAGGAGTGTCTATGGGACAACTCTGGGAATGTCCTTGAGTGGCCCACCAGAGCCCAGACTTGAACCCGATTGAACATCTCTGGAGAGATCTGAAGATGGCTGTGCACCGACGCTCCCCATCCAACCTGATGGAGCTAGAGAGGTTCTGCAAAGAAGGTGCTTCAACAAAGTATTGAGCAAAGGCTGCGAATACTTATGTACATGTGATTTTTATTTTTATTTGATTTTTAATAAATTTGCACAGATTCCAAACAAACTTCTTTCATGTTGTCATTATGGGGTATGTTTGTAGAATTTTGAGGAAAATAATTAATTTAATCCATTTTGGAATAAGGCTATAACATAACAAAATGTGGAAAAAGTGAAGCGCTGTGAATACTTTACGAATGCACAGTTCAGTCAAACCAAAAATTATTCAGACACCAGATATAATTTTCGATTTTTTTTTTTTTTTCACTAGTGTGTGCAGGACACTGTAGTTCATTAATGTAAGTGAGGAGAGCAAAATAAAGTAAACTGTGACATATTATACCCAAATATTCTTCATACAGTGACTACCAGTGACATAACCTAACCCTAACCCTACCAGTGACATTAATAAACATTTGGGAGCTGATTTATTTTATCAGCAAAATAAACTGATAATGTGAGAAATGTTGAAGGTTTCTGAATTGGTTTGACTGTATATGTGATGTGTGTGTGTGTGTGTGTGTGTGTGTGTGTGTGTGTGTGTGTGTGTGTGTGTGTGTGTGTGTGTGTGTGTGTGTGTGTGTGTGTGTGTGTGTGTGTGTGTGTGTGTGTGTGTGTGTGTGTGTGTGTATGTTTTTCAGAGAGCGCTCTTAGCCATGCCGGGTCTCCAGCGATGTCAGAGTTCGGGCCCGAGCGAAGCCCGCTGGTGGTTCATCTGCATCAGCCGTCTCCCTCGCCTCCAGCACACACACACACACACACCCCCACAATCCTCCAGGACCTGCAGAACCACGACAGCACGTCCTACGTCCTGCTCAACCTGGCCAAAGGTCCGATTATCAACCCATCACTCCATCACACAGCAGACTGGACAAAAATGCTTTTCTTACTCAGTATTTTTGTCTTGTTTCCAGTCCATATATCAAAAAATTCTTAAATCAAGATGCATTTACTAGATGAGTGAAATGCCATTAGATTTTATGTCTTGTTTTCTGGGGGAAAAATCTCAATGAAATGAGTTTTTGCTTAAAACAAGCAAGATTTTCTGCCAATGGGGTCAGAAATATAATCTTAATTCAAATGGAAAATAAGATTATTTCTCTGACCTTATTGGCAGATCATTTAACTTGTTTTAAGCAAAAACTCATTTCATTTAGATTTTTCCCCCAGAAAACAAGACATAAAATCTAATGGCATTTCACTCATCTAGTAAATGCATCTTGATTTAAGAATTTTTAGTTGTTTGGACTGGAAACAAGACAAAAATACTGAGTAAGAAAAGCATTTTTTGCTGCGTAGACATCTGACATCAATTAATGAATACTTGTGATGTCCCAGACAGCAGCATAGGCTGCGTTTAAACTGGCACAAAAAATCACTCACTTTTACTCACATCTGACACAGATCGGAATTTGTTGCACACATGTAAACACTAAAATCTGCACAATTTGTTCACATCTGATATGAGCCACTTCCAAATGTGGTTTTACATCAGATCCACATCCGATATCTGGACTAATATATCGGTCTAAACACGCATATCCCATTCCACTTTGAATTCCAAGCCACCACAAGGCGAGGACGACACGTTTATTCACAAAAGATAGCTTTTTAATGTTGTGTTATGAGGCGTGCCTGTGTGCGCTCGCTCCATTTTCTAAACTATAGCGAATAAACTGTGATAATGTGAGAAGTGTTGCAGGTGTCTGGTTTGACTGTGTGATGATGTAATGATCCACACACACTCTCTGTGCTGTAGGGTTGTCGTCGTCGGCCGAGCCGCTGGTGTTCGTTCAGGATGACGTGGATGAGGCGCAGGAGGAGATTTCTTCGGGAGACGGTGCGGATGCCGGCGCTCCATGGTACCTGCGGGTCCAAGAGCTCGCTCACGATAGCCTGATCGCCGCCACACGCGCACAGCTAGCCAAAGAAGCCCGAGCCGGCGGGAACGGTACCTGACTCACTCACTCACTCTCACTCACTCACTCACTCACTCTCACTCACTCACTCACTCACTCACTCACTCACTCACTCACTCACTCACAGTCACTTACTCACTTACTCTCTCTCACTCACTCACTCACTCACTCACTCACTCACTCACTCACTCACTCACACACACACTCACTCACTCACTCACAGTCACTTACTCACTTACTCTCTCTCTCACTCACTCACTCACTCACTCACTCATACTCTCACTCACTCACTCACTCACTCACTCACTCACTCACTCACTCACTCACTCACTCACTCACTCACTCACTCACTCTCACTCACTCACTCATACTCTCACTCACTCACTCACTCACTCACAGTCACTTACTCACTTACTCTCTCTCTCACTCACTTACACTCACTCACTCACTCACTCACTCATACTCTCACTCACTCACTCACTCACTCACACACTCACTCACTCACTCACTCACTCACTCACTCACTCACTCACTCACTCTCTCACTCTCTCACTCACTCACTCACTCACTCATACTCTCACTCACTATTTTGCACGCACTCCACTCCAAATGCGGTCTTCATTTCATTCCAAGTCTTAGCATTCAAAGTATTTGATTCCTGACCTGTCACTCTCTGCTGTTGCCTAGGTGACCACATTCACAGCTGTCAATCAGAGGGACCTAAAAAAGATCAGGTTCCTCGTGTCGTTTGCTCGCCATCAGAGAAGATCCACCGGTGTCCGTATGAGAACTGCCAGCGCACCTTCACCTATCCTGCACACCTGAAGTACCACCTGAAGACTCACAGGTAACACGCTCACTCACGGCTAACATGCGCTCACATGTAACACGCACACTCACGGGTAACACACACGCTCACGGGTAACACACACGCTCACGGGTAACACACACGCACTCACAGTAACACACCAGATGTTTCAAACACAAAAGTAGTCAGTTATATGTTGTGGAATGAAAATGAAGCCTTTTTTAGGATCATTGAGGAGAATTAAATGTGTTCATTCCCAGATCTCATTACTGTAATGCAGAAACACCAACCTCACCATAACATAAAGTGTTTAAATATATTTTTTAGTGCTGGGCGACTATTAATTGCATCCAAAATAAAAGTTTGGGTTTACCTAATATTTTAGCCTTTTTTGGTGCTCATTTTCTAAAACATTTTGACTTTTTAAGTTTAATTAATTTAAAAAATGTTTTAGAAGAGATGTTTTATAGTCACTGTTTGTATGAATTGCATTCTAATATAATTTTGAACATGCATTATGACTTGGCAAGTTATGACTCCAATTCATTTATTTTTTTCTTGTAAATCACATCAAACTGAAGTGCAAAAAAAAACATTTAAATTGTGATTTATAATAATATTTAATCTTGTTGCACCCTGATGCTGAATGATTTAAAAAATATCTTACAGTAATGAAAACAAGATTTTGCAGGTTTAAATATGTTTAATTGTCATGAAAATAATGTCACAATGTAAAATAAAAATCTTTATAATTATGAAACAGGCTTTATTTTGTTTATGAAATTTTTTTTTTTTTTTTTTTGGGGGTGAAATGAAACCTGGACTCGTTTAAAGCAGGTGCTCTTTTTTAAGATGAAAACGTGTTCTGCAGGAAGTCACTCATGCAGGGTTTTAAAGATGAATGTATATATGAAAGGGAAGTTGTGATCATCTTTTCTTCCTCTATTGTTCCGTATATCTGAATGAAACGCTTCAGGAACGAGAACACATGTGGGCGGGGCTTGATTGTGTCTGTGGGGAATTGATTGGATGGCTGTGGTTTGCTATTGGCTGATCTCATGTGAGTGACAGGTTATAGCCCCGCCCACATCATCAGAGAAGAGAAAAGATGCTGCAAGAGGAACTGATTCTGATTCAAGATTATTAAAGGAATAGTTCACTTTAAAATGAAAATTCTGTCATCATATACTCACCCTCATGTTGTTTCAAACCTGTATGAATTTCTCTGTTCTGCTGAACACAAAGGAAGATATTTAGAAGAATGTCAGTAACCAGGCAGTTTCTGGGTCCCATTGACTTCCATAGTAGGAAAAAAATATACTATGGAAGTCAATGGGACCCAGAAACTGCCTGGTTACTGACATTCTTCTAAATATCTTCCTTTGTGTTCAGCAGAACAGAGAAATTCATACAGGTTTGAAACAACATGAGGGTGAGTATATGATGACAGAATTTTCATTTTAAAGTGAACTATTCCTTTAACACAATAATGATGTGCACCGATAAATAATTTATAATAAACACTGCAATATTCCATAAAAAACAAGAATTGTACATTTTTGATTTGGTGTGTTTCTGATATATTTCCAGCTGTAGAGAGTGTGTGTGTGTGTGTTTCAGGAATGACCGCACGTTCCGCTGTGGAGCCGAGGGTTGTGGGAAGAGTTTCTATGTTCTTCAGAGGCTTCAGGTTCACATGAGGATCCACAACGGAGAGAAACCCTTCATCTGCAGCGAGAAGAACTGTGGGAAGAGATTCACCACTGCTGGGAACCTGAAGAACCACAGACGCACACACACTGGTACACACACACGCAGCATTATTATATTCATACATGAGGATTTTTATTTATACAGTCAAACCAAACATTATTCAGACACCAGATATAATTTCTGATGTTTTTCACTAGTGTGATCAGGACACTATAGCTCATTAATGTAAGTGAGGAGAGCAGAATACAGTAAACTGAGACATATTATACCCAGATATTCTTCATACAGTGACTACCAGTGACATAACCTAACCCTACCAATGACATAACCTAACCCTACCAGTGACATAACCTAACCCTACCAGTGACATAACCTAACCCTACCAATGACATAACCTAACCCTACCAATGACATAACCTAACCCTACCAGTGACATAACCTAACCCTACCAGTGACATAACCTAACCCTACCAGTGACATAACCTAACCCTACCAATGACATAACCTAACCCTACCAGTGACATAACCCAACCCTACCAGTGACATAACCTAACCCTACCAGTGACATAACCTAACCCTACCAGTGACATAACCTAACCCTACCAGTGACATAACCCAACCCTACCAGTGACATAACCTAACCCTACCAGTGACATAACCTAACCCTACCAGTGACATAACCTAACCCTACCAGTGACATAACCCAACCCTACCAGTGACATAACCCAACCCTACCAGTGACATAACCTAACCCTACCAGTGACATAACCTAACCCTACCAGTGCTGAAGTGTGTTTGTCTTTAATTGCTAATGCTCTTTTTACACACAGACTGAACACAATGAAGCATTGCTTGGTGATTGGTTGAGCTAAACTGGTATTATCTAATTGTGTAGTTAAATTTAACAGCTGACAGATATTCAACATAATTCATGTGTGAGACAGTCTAACAGAAGGATGGACAAAACCAGTCAAATATCAGCTGAGTTCATAACTCTGAGTTCTGCTCATATTTTATCACCATTTTCTAAACTATAGCGAATAAACTAATGTGAGAAATGTTGAAGTTTGTCTGAATACATGTTGGTTTGACTGTGTGTCTCATAGAATGAAGAATCAATCAAAATGATAGATTTCCTATACAAAAATACACTATTGGTCAAAAGTTTGGAATAATTAAGATTTTTTAAATGTTTTTGAAAGAGTCATTAGTGAGAGTGCAGAAACTGTTGCAATGATAAGATCTTCATTCACGCGATCAACAGGCTGTCCTCTGCTCACTGCTCATCACTGCAACCTTTTATGTGATGGGAATAGATCTAAATACTTAACTTTTCAGACGATTCGTTACTCCCGATAGCTGTAATAGTAAAAGTTTTCGAGAGAGTTCCACATGTAATGCTAGATATTTCATATGCAAGCATGTCAGCCAATCACAGCAGTGGGCGTTTACACTGAAGTCTCACAGCAGCCAATCACAGCAGTGGGCGTTTACACTGAAGTCTCACAGCAGCCAATCACAGCAGTGGGCGTTTACACTGAAGTCTCACACAGACACGCCCCTTCAAACAGAGCGTTCAGATCAGAGGCTAAAATCAGGCTAGGAAATATGCCTTTTATTTCTAAATTATAACAACTTTTGATCTAAAAAACATACTAACATTATAAGGGCACCCCAGGAAACATTCTAAAATAATAAAATAATCCATGCAATGGGATAATAATATATTTAATAATATTTCACTGTTTGTACTGTATGTTTCGCGCAGCCTTGGTGAGCAGAAGTTCTAACACATTAACAAATCTTGATTATTCCAGTCTATGCTTACAAGTAATCATTTTTGTTAGTATTATTGTAAATATTGTAAGTAATGCTTGACATCATTGATGGTATTTTCAGGAGAAAAGCCGTTCCTGTGTGACGTGGACAGTTGCGGTCGATCCTTCGCCGAATATTCCAGTCTGCGCAAACACATGCTCGTACACTCCGGTACGGTCACATGACTTCATGCCTTATCGTAGTTTAATATCATATGTTTGTAATTGTAGTGTTGATGACTGTGAACAATATCACTTTGATTCAGTTGTTTTCATGTGGATTGCACATAATAACTGCAGTAATGCACATAATAATTCAGATAATAACTGAGATTAATAAGTGGGTCTGCACAGGAGAGAAGCCTCACGTTTGCTCGATCTGTGGGAAGACGTTCTCTCAGAGCGGAAGCAGGAACGTCCACATGAAGAAGAGACACAGCAGAGAAACCGGTAACATCATATTCATAACCATAACCATAATCATACATGTGTGACGTCTGTTTCATATATGCACACACTACCAGTCAGAAGTTCTGGATCGGTGAGATTATATATGTTTCTGAAAGAGTCTCTTCTGCTCATCAAAGCTGTATTTATTTGATCAAAAATACAGTAAAAATTGTGAAATATTATTCTACTGTAAATCAGCTGTTGTCTATGTGAATATACAGTAAAGTGTAATTTATTCCTGTGATCAAAGCTGAATGTTCAGCATCATTACTCCAGTCTTCAGTGTCACATGATCCTTCAGAAATCACTCTAATATGATGATTTGATGATCAAGAAACAGTTATGATGATTATCAGTGTTGAAAACAGTTATTTACATTTTTATTTCAGGATTCTTTGATGAATAGAAAGTTGAAAAGAACAGCATTTATCTGAAATAGAAGCTTTTGTAACATTAAACACTGATAATAATCATATAATAATATTTCACTGTTTTTACTGTATTTTTTATCAAATAAACGCAGGTTTGGTGAGTAAGAGACTCTTTCAGAAACATGTTAAAAAATCTTACCAATCCAAAACGTGTGTGTGTCAGTGTGTGTGAGTGTGTGACGAGCTCATGTCAGTCTGAGGGGGCGTGTCTCTGTGTGATTGACAGGTGAAGCGCTCACTCACAGCAGTTTGCTGGAGGCTGACGGCGGCAGCGACTCGATGGTGAACATGAATCTGCATCACGGCATGTTACGAACACAAGGTACAATCCTCTCGATGAGCTTCTGATTACGAGAGAACGCTTCAACACGCCAATGCTACACTCTTCTAAATCTCATGTGTTAAACAAGTATTCATTCCTTCTGTGAGCTCATTGTTTCTGCATTAAATTACTACATTATTTAAATGAATACATTTTTCGCTAACTGTGATTTTGTATATGTACATTTCTGAAATGCATAACTTAGTTTCCTCTGATGACAGATCACTGTAAATTGTAATATGGACTCGTGCACTTTCTGTAAAGCTGCTTTGAAACTGTGTGTTGTGAAAGCGCTGTACAATTAAATGTGAATTGAATTGAATTGTCGTCTCACTTCAGATTCGGCGGATCCGGTTCTGACTCCGCCTCCTGACCTGGTCACCATGACGACAGCACACGCCTACAGTGATGATGTGGTGGCGCTGTTGTAGTCCTTGTTTTTGTAAATAAACTATTTTAGGAAACTCATCGTTGTCAATTTCATGTTTATTTATCAAATTTTGTCACTAGAAAGATTTCATATTCAAGCGAACGGAGCGGTTTTGGAAATCTAAAATCTTAAAAAGAAACCAATAAAGAATGCATGAATGAATGAAGTCTCAAACGCCTCCAAATGAGAGAGAGAAAACTGACAATAAAGAAATATTTTATATAATATTACATCTGTCATATGAAGAAATGCCTTTAGGTCCCTTTATGACTCTGGGCTTTTAAAATAATGTATAAACTGAAAAGCCCAATCAAGGTTTTTTTTTTTTTTCTGGAAAAGTCCATATTCTTAAAATCAATTATGAGAATTTGAATTTGCATTCAGTTAAAAATCTGGTACTATTTATTAGAATTGTTTTGCAAGTTCCACTATTACATCATCAACTGTTGTACAGTTTTTATAAATGAAGGTTATTCCTGCTTATTTATTGGGGAAATCTTATTAAAGCCAAATGTATTGAAGATATATTTCAGGATTTTGAATAAGATGTAGCGTCCTAATCACATGAAATATAACATTTAATCTAATATTCAACAATATTATTGATCTCCTGCACTGACAGCATTATATGAGAACTGAGCTGAGCTGGACGATGACATCACGCTTTACTCCAGAGCCGCTATATAGATATAAATGACCTAAATTAATAACTTTTTTTACCACAGAAATGATCCATCACTGAACTGACTTGAGCTGGACTGTGACGATATTTTCTTCTGGAAACAAACTCTGTTGCATTATTCTCCTGTTATCTCTGTAAAGCTGCTCTGAAACACTCTGTGTAAATGAAGGAGACTAGACTTGACTATCAGCTTCTGACGATCCTGGAGTTTTGGACAAATGCATGCGATTCACTGTGTATAAAACACACAATATGCTTCAAATGATTATTCAGACATGTAAATATGCACGACTTTAACAACAATAGAAGATGATGCTGTTGTGGAAAAACTAATGAAGAACATCAGTCACAGCAGTCGTTCTCTCCGCCGCCACGCTGAACGTTTATGACTCGCGCAACTCAGGCAAAATGATCTCAGTGTTTCTCAGTAGTAAATACGACTTGAGAGGGCTAGGAACTAGGAAACTCGCATTTATGATAATTCCGCCAGCATGTGAAGGCAGCGTTAGTCTCGTGTAGTCAAATGTATACACGACGGATGTGACGTTCAGTGCCCGAGTTTTGGTTGTTTGAGGTCGACATTCAGTCATGAGATGCAGGTCACTGGTCACTGTTACTTACCCAGTTTCTGTTTAGAATATGTTTGTGTTTAAAGTGTTAAAGATAAAAAAATATACATCATGACTAATAGAGACAAACATTCATAAGCACGTTGTAACATTTTTTAATTGAAAAAAACAAACCAAAAAGAAATGCTCAGACATTAAAGACAGACTGATGCAAACATTACAACATTAGCTTCGTCATGTAAACAATGTTTCCAGAAACCTCCTGAGAGCCGTCAGCGCGTCTGCCAGACCTCGCATCGCCAGAGACGTGTTCTGCTCTCAGGCACACATTAACCTTTACTAAGAAGATTAAAGGGATAGTTCACTTTGAAATTAAATTTTGGTATGTTTTAGCTTACCTCAAGGGCATCCAAGATGTAGGTGTCTTTGTTTCCGCAGTAGTTTCAATTTTGATATTTTTAGGTCAAACCGTTCTTGTCTGTCAGTCATATAATGCAGGTCGATGGTCACTGTCTCAAAACACAAGCACAGAGTCCAAATTAAAACAATTCCCCATCGTCCAAATGAAACAATTCCCCATCATAAGTACACATTGATGGCCTAAGACACGAAACGAGCGGTTTGTGTGAGAAAACGAACAGTATTTATATCGTTGTTATCTCTTGAACACAGCACACGTCCAAATGATCTGACGGCGCGGGCGGGTATAGATATATAAATAGACGTCGCCTTCGCTACTGCAGTTCATTGGAACGAAACCGTAGCCAAGGCGACATCTATGTATATATCTATACCCGCCCGCGCCGTCAGATCATTTGGACGTGTGCTGTGTTCAAGAGATAACAACGATATAAATACTGTTCGTTTTCTCACACAAACCGCTCGTTTCGTGTCTTAGGCCATCAATGTGTACTTACGATGGGGAATTGTTTCATTTGGACGATGGGGAATTGTTTTAATTTGGACTCTGTGCTTGTGTTTTGAGCCAGTGACCACAGACCTGCATTATATGACTGACAGACAAGAACGGTTTGACCTAAAAATATCAAAATTGAAACTACTGCGGAAACAAAGACACCTACATCTTGGATGCCCTTGAGGTAAGCTAAAACATATCAAAAATTAATTTCAAAGTGAACTATCCCTTTAAAGGGTTAGTTCACCCAAAAATGAAAACTCTGTCAGTAATTACTCGCCCTCATGTTGTTCAACCGCGTCAGACCTTCGTTCATCTTCAGAACACAAATTAAGATATTTTTGATGAAATCTGAGAGCTGATCACTCCTCCATAGGCTTCTAGGTGGCCCAAACTTGCTGGCCCAGAAAAGTTATTAAAGAGATCGTTAATATAGTCCAAGTGACTCCAGTGGCTCAATCTAAAGTTTATAAAGCGACGAGAATACTTTTTGTGCGCAAAAACAACAAAAATAATGACTTTATTCCACTATTCATTTCCTTCTCTCTGGGCCTCGAATGAGTTCACGTAGTGTAATAGCGCAGCGCGTCTGTGTTACACGTCACACGCATCACACACATGACCAGCGTCGGCCAATAGTGAGCCTACGTGGTGACGTGCAACACAGACGAATTATGCAAAAACACTACGTGAACTTTTTTTGGTTGTTTTTGCGCACAAAAAGTATTCTCGTCGCTTGATAAACTTAAGATTGAGCCACTGGAGTCACTTGGACTATATTAACGATCTCTTTAATAACTTTTCTGGGCCAGCAAGTTTCGGTCACCTAGAAGCCTATGGAGGAGTGATCCAGCGCTCAGATTTCATCAAAAATATCTTAATTTGTGTTCCGAAGATGAACGAAGGTCTGACGGGGTTGGAACAACATGAGGGTGAGTAATTACTGACAGAGTTTTCATTTTTGGGTGAACTAACCCTTTAACATAATCTCCACAAGATTTAACAAATCTTAACCGAAACCGAAGCCTATTTTAATATCATTAAACTTTTACTTTCTTTTGACTCTCGGTGAAACGTTTCCGTGAGATTCACCCTGATAATGGATGAAAACGCTACAGTGAGATAAGTGGTGGTTAAACTGGTTTATGGGTGGTTTTTAATGAATCCTGAACTTCTGGAAGTGGTTTTTAGGTGGTTTTTAATGAATCCTAAACTTCTGGAAGTGGTTTTTAATGAATCCTGAACTTCTGGAAGTGGTTTTTAATGAATCCTGAACTTCTGGAAGTGGTTCATGGGTGGCTTTTAATGAATCCTGAACTTCTGGAAGTGGTTCATGGGTGGCTTTTAATGAATCCTAAACTTCTGGAAGTGGTTTATGGGTGGCTTTTAATGAATCCTAAACTTCTGGAAGTGGTTTTTAGGTGGTTTTTAATGAATCCTAAACTTCTGGAAGTGGTTCATGGGTGTTTTTTAATGAATCCTGAACTTCTGGAAGTGGTTTATGGGTGGTTTTTAATGAATCCTGAACTTCTGGAAGTGGTTTATGGGTGGTTTTTAGGTGGTTTGTAATGAATCCTAAACTTCTGGAAGTGGTTCATGGGTGGTTTTTAATGAATCCTGAACTTCTGGAAGTGGTTCATGGGTGGTTTTTAATGAATCCTGAACTTCTGGAAGTGGTTCATGGGTGGTTTTTAATGAATCCTGAACTTCTGGAAGTGGTTTATGGGTGGTTTTTAATGAATCCTAAACTTCTGGAAGTGGTTGATGGGTGGTTTTTAATGAATGGAAGTGGTTTATGGGTGGTTTTTAATGAATGGAAGTGGTTTATAGGTGGTTTTTAATGAATCCTGAACTTCTGGAAGTTGTTTATGGATGGTTTTTAATGAATCCTGAACTTCTGGAAGTGGTTTATGGATGGTTTTTAATGAATCCTGAACTTCTGGAAGTGGTTGATGGCGGCACCCAAAGCCCAGCTGGTTTCCACGTTCCTCACCTTCTTGGTTAGCTGTGTAAACACAAGCTTTGGCGTTAACCATCTAACCTCGAGTAAATCAAACACGGCAGAAACACTAACGTACCTGCAGAACGGTGCTTTCTTTAAAACCAAAGCCGTCTTTCAGCAGACAGATGATGTACGTGAGATCCATACAGAGGAACTCGTTGAGTTGACTGCGCTTCGACGGTCGGTTACACACTGCAACAAGTGAGTTCATTTTCAGTTTGTAGTTGTATAATATTAATTATATTGCACAAATCTGTCAACATGATCAAATATAAGATGAGAACATGTAAAGAAAGATTAAACGTAAAGCTCACCCTCTTTCGCTCGTTTCCTAAAGTCTCGGATCTTCACGGCTCCTCCTCTGGTTTCATCTGAGATTCATCATCAGCAAAAACAAACAAAAAGCAGAAACAGTTAAAGTGAGACGTATATTAAATAAGTGCTTAATTCAGGCATGTCGTGTTGTGTTGAGGATTCACTTGTTCCTTGAAGACATTGGACAAACTTACCGACAATCATTTCTTAATCAATTTTTTTGTTGTTTTAATCATTTTTGTAATTTTTTGTGCGTTTTTTCCCACCTTGCTACACTTGCGGTGTTCCGGGTCAAAAATGACCCGCCTTTTAAAAATGTCTTGTAAATCTCTGGTTATGCTAATTTATCACCAAATATTGGATTTGTATTTTTTGATCAACTTGTTTCCTTTCAGTTAGCACAGGTTTTGTATTTCTTTTATGGATCTGATTGATCGTAGGCCTCATGGATCTGAGTTTATGCAGCTGTTTTTTGAGGTGAAAAAACTTTGTTAAACTCCAAAAAACTGCATAAACTCAGATCCATGAGGCCTACGATCAATCAGATCCATAAAAGAAATACAAAACCTGTGCCAACTGAAAGAAAACGATAAAAAGATTAAATCCAATACAGTATTTGGCGAGAACATAGCATAACCAGAGATTTACAAGACATTTTTAAAAGGCGGGTCATTTTTGACCCGGAACACCAAATTAGGTAACGGATTTTAAGTACTGTGGGTGGAAATAAAAAAGCAGAACAAACAAGTTTGTAATCAAAAAGCTTATCATCATTTTACTCATTCTTTATTTTACCAGGTCAAAAACTCATTGAGATTAAAATCTCTTTTATAAGAGTGTCCCGGCCAAGACAGCAGCTTCAATAACACAGACAAACAAACACACATCAAAACACAATCAAGGATCACAACAGCAATTCACCAAAGGATAAAACACACAATCTGTTAAAAGTAACTTAAAAGATTATTGACTATCAAAGCCAGGTACTCAGGTACTTGCACAACACACAGGTACACAAGGTACGCAACACATTTTATGTTTGTTCCTTTGGAAGATATTGATGGTCTTACCGATGAGTCCGGCTTCGACAGCGTGATCGAAGTAATACGAGAAGGCGTAGAAGCTGGCGCTGTCCTTCAGCTCGAGAGGCTGTTTAATGAAGCCCTTCACCACCTTCAGCATCTCCTGGTAACACGTCCTGAAGCCCCGCACACCTGAACAACACAACAACACAACACATCAACACCAGAACACCTGAAGAACACCACAACGCATCAACACCAGAACACCTGAAGAACACCACAACACCTGAACACCACACCACCTGAACACCAGAACACCTGAAGAACACAACACATGAACACCACAACACATGAACACCACAACACATGAACACCACAACACATGAACACCACAACACATGAACACCACAACACATCAACACCAGAACACCTGAAGAACACCACAACACCTGAACACCACACCACCTGAACACCAGAACACCTGAAGAACACAACACATGAACACCACAACACATGAACACCACAACACATGAACACCACAACGCATCAACACCAGAACACCTGAAGAACACCACAACGCATCAACACCAGAACACCTGAAGAACACCACAACACCTGAACACCACACCACCTGAACACCAGAACACCTGAAGAACACAACACATGAACACCACAACACATGAACACCACAACACATGAACACCACAACACATCAACACCAGAACACCTGAAGAACACCACACCACCTGAACACCAGAAGAACACAACACATGAACACCACAACACCTGAACACCACACCACCTGAACACCTGAAGAACACAACACATCAACACCAGAACACCTGAACACCAGAACACCTGAAGAACACAACACCTAAACACCACAACACATGAACACCAGAACGCCACAACACATGAACACCAGAACACCTGAAGAACACAACACCTAAACACCACAACTCATGAACACCAGAACACCTGAAGAACACAACACCTAAACACCACAACACATGAACACCAGAACGCCACAACATATGAACACCAGAACACCTGAACACCACAACACAACACATGAACACCAGAACACCTGAAGAACACATCAACGCCTGAACACCACACCACCTGAAGAACACAACACCTGAACACCAGAACACCTGAACAACACAACACCTGAACACCACAACACATCAACACCAGAACACCTGAAGAACACAACACCTTAACACCACAACACATCAACACCTGAACACCACACCACCTGAAGAACACAACACCTGAACAACACAACACCTGAACACCAGAACACCTGAAGAACACAACACCTGAACAACACAACACCTGAACAACACAACACCTGAACACCACAACACATAAACCAGAGCACCTGAAGAACACAACACATGAACACCAGAACACCTGAACACTAGAACACCCGAAGAAC
>JAJAQA010000014.1:722500-735000 GCA_021464565.1 Rutilus rutilus | reverse complement strand
TACAGTACACTACCTCTACAGTACACTACATCCACTGTACACTACCTCTACGGTACACTACCTCTACGGTACACTACCTCTACTGTACACTACCTCTACGGTACACTACCTCTACGGTACACTACCTCTACTGTACACTACCTCTACTCTACAGTACACTACCTCCACTGTACACTACCTCTACGGTACACTACCTCTACAGTACACTACATCCACTGTACACTACCTCTACGGTACACTACCTCTACGGTACACTACCTCTACGGTACACTACCTCTACTGTACACTACCTCTACGGTACACTACCTCTACTGTACACTACCTCTACGGTACACTACCTCTGCAGTACACTACCTCTACTGTACACTACCTCTACTCTACAGTACACTACCTCCACTGTACACTACCTCTACAGTACACTACCTCTACAGTACACTACATCCACTGTACACTACCTCTACGGTACACTACCTCTACTGTACTCTACTGTACTCTACCTCTACTGTACACTACCTCTACTCTACTGTACACTACTGTACTCTACCTCTACTGTACACTACCTCTACTCTACTGTACACTACCTCTACTGTACACTACTGTACTCTACCTCTACGGTACACTACCTCCATTGTACACTACCTCTACTCTACTGTACACTACCTCCACTGTACACTACCTCTACTGTACACTACCTCTGCAGTACACTACCTCTACGGTACACTACCTCCACTGTACACTACCTCTACTCTACTGTACACTACCTCCACTGTACACTACCTCTACAGTACTCTACTGTACACTACCTCTACTGTACACTACCTCTACAGTACACTACATCCACTGTACACTACCTCTACTGTACACTACCTCTACAGTACACTACATCCACTGTATACTACCTCTACGGTACACTACCTCTACTGTACTCTACCTCTACTGTACTCTACTGTACACTACCTCTACTGTACTCTACCTCTACTCTATTGTACCTTTACTGTACTCTACCTCTACTGTACTCTACCTCTACTGTACTCCACTGTGCTCTACCTCTACTGTACTCTACTGTACTCTACCTCTACTGTACTCTACTGTACTCTACCTCTACTCTACTGTGCTCTACCTCTACTGTACTCTACCTCTACTCTATTGTACCTTTACTGTACTCTACCTCTACTGTACTCTACCTCTACTGTACTCTACCTCTACTGTACTCTACCTCTACTGTACTCCACTGTGCTCTACCTCTACTGTACTCCACTGTGCTCTACCTCTACTGTACTCCACTGTGCTCTACCTCTACTGTACTCCACTGTGCTCTACCTCTACTGTACTCCACTGTGCTCTACCTCTACTGTACTCCACTGTGCTCTACCTCTACTGTACTCTACTGTACTCTACCTCTACTGTACTCCACTGTGCTCTACCTCTACTGTACTCTACTGTACTCTACCTCTACTGTACTCTACTGTGCTCTACCTCTACTGTACTCCACTGTGCTCTACCTCTACTGTACTCCACTGTACTCTACCTCTACTGTACTCCACTGTGCTCTACCTCTACTGTACTCCACTGTACTCTACCTCTACTGTACTCCACTGTGCTCTACCTCTACTGTACTCCACTGTACTCTACCTCTACTGTACTCTACTGTACTCTACCTCTACTGTACTCCACTGTGCTCTACCTCTACTGTACTCTACCTCTACTGTACTCTACTGTACTCTACCTCTACTGTACTCCACTGTGCTCTACCTCTACTGTACTCTACCTCTACTGTACTCTACTGTACTCTACCTCTACTGTACTCCACTGTGCTCTACCTCTACTGTACTCTACTGTACTCTACCTCTACTGTACTCTACTGTACTCCACTGTGCTCTACCTCTACTGTACTCTACCTCTACTGTACTCCACTGTGCTCTACCTCTACTGTACTCCACTGTGCTCTACCTCTACTGTACTCCACTGTGCTCTACCTCTACTGTACTCCACTGTGCTCTACCTCTACTGTACTCTACTGTGCTCTACCTCTACTGTACTCTACTGTACTCTACCTCTACTGTACTCTACTGTACTCCACTGTGCTCTACCTCTACTGTACTCTACTGTACTCTACCTCTACTGTACTCCACTGTGCTCTACCTCTACTGTACTCCACTGTGCTCTACCTCTACTGTACTCCACTGTGCTCTACCTCTACTGTACTCCACTGTGCTCTACCTCTACTGTACTCTACTGTACTCTACCTCTACTCTACTGTGCTCTACCTCTACTGTACTCTACCTCTACTGTACTCTACCTCTACTGTACACTACTGTACTCTACCTCTACGGTACACTACTGTGCTCTACCTCTACTGTACTCTACCTCTACTGTACTCTACTGTACTCTACCTCTACTGTACACTACTGTACTCTACCTCTACTGTACTCTACTGTGCTCTACCTCTACTGTGCTCTACCTCTACTGTGCTCTACCTCTACTGTGCTCTACCTCTACTGTGCTCTACTGTACTCTACCTCTACTGTACACTACCGTGCTCTACCTCTACTGTACTCTACTGTGCTCTACCTCTACTGTACTCTACCTCTACTGTACTCTACTGTACTCTACCTCTACTGTACACTACTGTACTCTACCTCTACGGTACTCTACTGTGCTCTACCTCTACTGTACTCTACCTCTACTGTACACTACTGTACTCTACCTCTACTGTACACTACTGTACTCTACCTCTACGGTACACTACTGTGCTCTACCTCTACTGTACTCTACTGTACTCTACCTCTACTGTACTCTACTGTATTCTACCTCTACTGTACTCTACCTCTACTGTACACTACTGTACTCTACTGTACTCCACCTCTACTGTACTCTACTCTACCTCTACTGTACTCTACCTCTACTGTACTCTACACTTTTGGTGTAAAAAGACCTTAACATTTGCCAAATATAAAACTTTTTTTGTTGTTATTAAAAAACAAGCCAGCCCAGCCCAGCCCAGGTGAGAACAAGTAACGCGAAAGTAATGTAACGCATTACTTTTCATAAAAAGTAACACAATTAGTTATTTTTGGGGGGGAGTAACGCATAATTGTAATGCATTACTTTTAAATGTAACTTTCCCCAACACTGCTCCTCAAACACATGATGACAGCCACAACCAATAACAGCCATCAGTGACTCACGATCTCAGGGACGTCGGCGTACGCAGAGAGACCGGGCTTCATCGCCTGGAACATCTCGTTATCCAACACGGGCAATCCCTCTGAGTCCAGAACACACACACACACACACACACACACACACACACACACACACACACACACACACACACACACACACACACACACTCAGAGTCAGACATCAACAATACATACTTTACTTTACAAAACAAATATTCCTCATGTTTAAGTCATTAGAATCCGATTATTTTGCATTACAGTAATGAGATGTAAATAGAAAATGTGCTTAATTATCATAATGCAAAAATCTTAAAGCACCTTTTAAATATATTACTTTTCATTGCATTCTAATTAGTGTATCTTTTATTTAAATCAGCACAAATTTGCATTGTAATACATAAAAATGCAATGTATAAATAGATAGCAAATAAATCTGACATTAAACTCATTAGAATATAATTATTTTAAATTACAGTAATGAGATGTAGAGAGAAAATGTGTATAATTATCACAATGCAAAAATCTTAATGCACCTAAAAAGTTTAATTTTATTTAAGAAAAAATAATGATATTTTTCATTGGATTCTAATTAGTGTAATTGTTTTTGTATTTTAAATCTGCATACATATGCATTACAATAAAAACAAAGTATTTTACAATTTAATATAAAAATTACAAATAATCATACATTATCATCACAGATTATTTTGCATTACAGTAATGAGATGTAAAGGGGAAACGTGCTTAATTAGTACAATGCAAAAATCTTAATGCGCCTAATAAATCTTCATTTTCTTTACCTGATATTATATTAAAACACTTAATGAGGTTTACTTCTGAAGTTCTGCGTACAGAAAACAGTCAAAACTCATTTAATAACTATAAATCTCCCTTTAATGCATGTGATGATCAGAATCAGAAGTTTCAAACCCAAAGCAGGATCTGAACGCCTCATATTTGATGTGGAGCTGTGCAAGTTTGTGTTTATATTATATATATATATATATATATATGTGTGTGTGTACTGCATATAATTATTTTGTGTATATAAATACGCACACATGCATGTATATTTTTAGGAAATATTTGTATGTATATATTGTATATATATTTATATTATATAGAAATAACCCATTTTTCTTAAATGTAAACATGCATGTGTGTGTATTTATATATACAATAATTATAAGCTAGGGTTGGGTATCATTTGAATTTTAACGATTCCTATTCCAATTTCAATTCTGCTTATCGATTCCTAATTTCGATTCCAACAAGTAAAAAAAAAAAAAAAAAAAACGTAGATATCATTCATATTTAGTCTTATTGCAAAACCTTTAATAGTATCTGAACATCATGAGCAGAAATCATCAGCACTCTCACACGAGAAGCGTTTGCCTGTGGTTTAAAAACACCGTAGAAGAACAACTATATAAACTTCAAGCATTATTACAGACAATAAACACTCAGTAATTAAAAAAGAACAAATAAAAAATCAGCAATCGCACCAATAAAATACAACTGAACAAAGACAAGAGAAATAAACAGTGTTTTAATATTTTCAGGTGCAGAAACTGGAATCAAATATAAAATAACACCGTACTTTATAAATAAAATATATATTACAAATATAGTTACAAAAGTTATTCAGTGAAGAAGGAGTGAATTTTCTCGTTTAATTAGTAAGATGATATGGACATGGACACCTCGTCGGGCATTAACCCGCTTATACCATGGTCACTTGCCAAATAACACATTTTTAAAACATTAGTTTATATTTTAATTAGTTTTACAATCAAAATCTAAAGTTTTTACAAACAATAACTTGGTTTCCCTGGTTACGCCTGACGGTTTATTTAGCAACCGGAGATATTTATAGTCCGCTCGATTTATAGTCCGTATAGATACTTTGACTGCCTGTTGCTATGGTTACTCACAGCTGATGTAGCCAGCGCATTTATTTATTCATTTCCAACGGTAAACAGTCAGTTTCACCAGAACTCCTTTACTAGGTGTCCTCTATCACTTAATGGACACCCTGCAGCCAATCAGAATCGAGTATTCACCCAGACCATGGTATAAGTGTTATTATAGAGCGGGAATATTAGCGTTATTATAGAGCGGGAACATTAGCGTTATTATAGAGCGGGAATATTAGCGTTATTATAGAGACAGCAGGAATATTAGCGTTATTATAGAGCGGGAATATTAGTGTTATTATAGAGCGGGAATATTTGCGTTATTATAGAGCGGGAATATTAGCGTTATTATAGAGCGGGAATATTAGCGTTATTATAGAGCAGGAATATTAGTGTTATTATAGAGCGGGAATATTAGCGTTATTATAGAGCGGGAATATTAGTGTTATTATAGAGCGGGAATATTAGTGTTATAGAGCGGGAATATTAGCGTTATTATAGAGCGGGAATATTAGCGTTATTATAGAGCGGGAATATTAGCGTTATTATAGAGCAGGAATATTAGTGTTATTATAGAGCGGGAATATTAGCGTTATTATAGAGCGGGAATATTAGTGTTATTATAGAGCGGGAATATTAGTGTTATAGAGCGGGAATATTAGCGTTATTATAGAGCGGGAATATTAGCGTTATTATAGAGCAGGAATATTAGTGTTATTATAGAGCGGGAATATTAGTGTTATTATAGAGCGGGAATATTAGTGTTATTATAGAGCAGGAATATTAGTGTTATTATAGAGCGGGAATATTAGTGTTATTATAGAGCGGGAATATTAGTGTTATTATAGAGCAGGAATATTAGTGTTATTATAGAGCGGGAATATTAGCGTTATTATAGAGCAGGAATATTAGCGTTATTATAGAGCAGGAATATTAGTGTTATTATAGAGAGCGGGAATATTAGTGTTATTATAGAGCGGGAATATTAGTGTTATTATAGAGCGGGAATATTAGTGTTATTATAGAGCGGGAATATTAGCGTTATTATAGAGACAGCGGGAATATTAGCGTTATTATAGAGCGGGAATATTAGCGTTATTATAGAGCGGGAATATTAGCGTTATTATAGAGCGGGAATATTAGCGTTATTATAGAGCGGGAATATTAGCGTTATTATAGAGCGGGAATATTAGCGTTATTATAGAGCGGGAATATTAGCGTTATTATAGAGCCGGAATATTAGCGTTATTATAGAGCCGGAATATTAGCGTTATTATAGAGCCGGAATATTAGCGTTATTATAGAGCGGGAATATTAGTGTTATTATAGAGCGGGAATATTAGCGTTATTATAGAGCGGGAATATTAGCGTTATTATAGAGCGGGAATATTAGCGTTATTATAGAGCGGGAATATTAGTGTTATTATAGAGCGGGAATATTAGTGTTATTATAGAGCGGGAATATTAGTGTTATTATAGAGCGGGAATATTAGCGTTATTATAGAGCGGGAATATTAGTGTTATTATAGAGCCGGAATATTAGTGTTATTATAGAGCGGGAACATTAGCGTTATTATAGAGCAGGAATATTAGCGTTATTATAGAGCAGGAATATTAGTGTTATTATAGAGCAGGAATATTAGTGTTATTATAGAGCAGGAATATTAGTGTTATTATAGAGCAGGAATATTAGTGTTATTATAGAGCAGGAATATTAGTGTTATTATAGAGCAGGAATATTAGGCTGCTGTCACTTTAAGAGCTGCACGGATCCAATATACTGATACACATGAAAACCCTATGATGAAAACAGAGTCTCTCGAGCTTCAATGGTTTAAAGTCATATTGAAATGCTCACAAAGAAATCGATAAGAGGGATCAAAATTTTATAACACGTATTTGATTCCAGAAATGGATCGATTTTCGATTCCCAACTCTACGCAGAACGCACACATATATTATGTGGACACATACTTTTATTTTGGATGCGATTAATCGTTGCCTATCTCTAATTTGATGAAGTTTGCATCAGTGATTCTGTTATTTTCCTGTTTATTACTGTGAAGCTGCTTTGAAACGACCTGTAGAAATAACAGGTACACCTGTGAGTCTCACCTGGCTCTCTCTGGATGAAGGTGTAGACGTGGATGCGAGTGCCGGTGCTGCCCGCGTCAAACATGATGCTGTAGAAGATCTGACTAGCGTTAGCAGGACGACTGAGCGAAGGAAGAGCGTTCCCAAACCTCACTGAGAACTCAGCAGCAGAAGAAGAAGAAGAAGACACCTGGATCAGCATCATCATCATCATCATCATCATCATCTTCATCATCATCACTGGAGGAAGGAAAGACAGACTGTCAGACTCTGATGGGGTTTATATATCACACACACTCCCTGTTTCAGCAGATTATAACAGTGATTAACATCTGGCTTTCCCTGAGGGAGTTTCACAGATGATCTCAGCACACTTTTACATCCAGCAATAAATCGATCAGTCAAGTACAGGACTGAACATGAACAATAACCTCAGACATCACACACACACACACACACACACACACACACACACACACACACACACAGCATGTGCTTGAACAATAACCTCAGACATCACACACACACACACACACACACACACACACACACAGCATGTGCTTGAACAATAACCTCAGACATCACACACACACACACACACACCTCAGATGCAGCTTCAGCCGAAATCACTGGGTTTTCTTGCGTGTTTTGAAGCGCATGTTTAGTGTTTTTCTGCGGCAGAATCAGCATAAACTCTGCTGAACTCTCACATTCTACTCGTTTTTGCAGTCAGACGCTTTTAATCCGAGGTTTTAGACTTTATGTCGATGATTTACGGCGGTTTGTTGTTTGTTCATTAATGAACTGCTCGCTAACGCGCTAAAGTTACACCGACTTTTAAATAGTTTAGTTAAACCTTTAAAACACGAGTAGAAGGTTTGAATATGAATCAGATCATGAGTCCTGAGCGTCTATGTCGCGTTTATGTGTCGATTTATGATTTATTGATTGTAAACAGCTCGTGTTTTTTTTGTGTGGCTGAACTGGAGTTTGATTGACAGCAGCAGGCGATGACGTAGCAGCGTGTGGGCGTGTCCAGAAATAAGAGACAAACACGTGATGTTGATCCGCATGGAACCAGCAGCTTCTGATGATTAGTGTAATACATTTGTATTTGATTTATTAAATCAGCTTACATTTGCAGTACAATAAATACAGCATGATATTCTAACTTTAAAGTGTATAATTCAATGTTAGGCTGCATAGATCAGGTCAGCCGGAACCGGGAACACTTCCCATAAATCCTGATGTACTTCTTCCTCTCCTATAGCAATGAATGAATGGAATTTTTCCTCAGGGAGACTACACTGCACTGCCTGATGCCATACTGTAGAAGACGGTTGCATAGGTATAATTTTCTCCCTGATATTCATGAGAGTTATTCATGGATTTCTCTTTAGAATGTCAGTAAAGCATGTTTTTATTTGTACAACATTTCTGTTCATTCCCCACTCAGCTGAATATGAAAACGCCTGAAACATTGATATGAGGAGAGTTGTAAGAAAATATAATATCAGATGAACCTGTGCACTGTTCTATAAGCGTCCCACTGTTGCCATAGTAACATCTCTCTCTCTCTCTCTCTCTCTCTCTCTCTCTCTCTCTATTCAATTCAATTCAATTCAACTTGCTTTATTGGCATGAACAAAGAAACATGTTGTTGCCAAAGCAGTTTACAGAAAATACATTACAATACATATCACATATTAAAAAATACAAATAGAAATAGAAATACATATAGTAGGTGTCACATATATTGTATCTCTCTCTCTGGTTGGTTGACTGGGTCCCATAGCAACCCAACACAACATGGAGTTCCTGCACTGGAGTTGTCATGATGTGGCGCTCTGGATCGAGTCCATCGGATTCCCCCAGTATAAGGTCACAACTATTTCAACATATTATTATAAATATAGTGATTAGAGGAGGAGAGGTTATTTATAATGTCATTCACGCTGTTATCTAGTGTATTTAGTTGACGAACACACCATCTTCTCCTCCTCTTTACAGTTGATCTGTTTGTTGATATGATTATGAGCAGCAGAACGGGCGTGTCCTCAACATTACTCAGCTGTGCTGCGTTTGCATCATGTCAGCAGAGACACACTAGAAGAAGATTCACTGGCTCATCTTTAGATTTTATAAAAAAATAATCAGTATATAATAAGTGTATAGCTGAAATATCGGTCCCTCAGGCGTGTTTCACAGAGAACTTCATCACCGGCAGAAAGCTGATCCTCGTCTCCTGCAGGAGCCTGCCCAAACTGGGCATCAGCGACTTCCAGCACATGAAGGTACAGCAACACCATCACACAAGCACATTACTGAGTTAAAACTATTACTGAGTTAAAGTCAGGATGTTTTCACATAGTCATACATAAATGTCACATTTTAATACTGGAAATATGTTCTGAGATTTAAACTGCATGATGCATAAAAAATAATACATCAGTTTTGGGCAATTTATCAATGTATCTAGCAACCACCCAGAACATATTAGGAAAACATATAGCAACGCCCTAGCAACCACCCAGAACATATTAGGAAAACATATAGCAACGCCCTAGCAACCACCCAGAACATATTAGGAAACGCATAGCAACAGCCTAGCAACCACCCATAACATATAGGGAAACACATAGCAACGCCCAAGCAACCACCCAGAACATATTAGGAAAATACCTAGCAACGCCCAAGCAACCACCCAGAACATATTAGGAAAACACATAGCAACGCCCTAGCAACCACCCAGAACCTATTAGGAAACACATAGCAACACCCTAGCAACCACCCATAACATATAGGGAAACACATAGCAATGCCCAAGCAACCACCCAGAACATATTAGGAAAACACCTAGCAACGCTCAAGCAACCACCCAGAACATATTAAGAAACGCATAGCAACACCCTAGCAACCACCCAGAACATATCAGGAAAACACATAGCAACGCCCTAGCAACCACCCAAAACATATTAGGAAATGCAAAGCAACGCCCTAGCAACCCTCCAAAAACAGATTAGGAAACACATAGCAATGCCCTAGCAACAGCCCATAACACATTAGGAAACACGTAGAAATGCCCTAGCAACCAACCAGAACATATCAGGAAAACACATAGCAACGCCATAGCAACCACCCAAAACATATTAGGAAATGCAAAGCAACGCCCTAGCAACCCTCCAAAAACAGATTAGGAAACACGTAGAAATGCCCTAGCAACCAACCAGAACATATCAGGAAAACACATAACAACGCCATAGCAACCACCCAAAACATATTAGGAAATGCAAAGCAACGCCCTAGCAACCCTCCAAAAACAGATTAGGAAACACATAGCAATGCCCTAGCAACCACCCAAAACATATTAGGAAACACATAGCAACACCCTAGCAACCACCCAAAACATATTCGGAAACGCAAAGCAACGCCCTAGCAACCCTCCAAAAACAGATTAGGAAACACATAGCAATGCCCTAGCAACCGCCCATAACACATTAGGAAACACGTAGAAATGCCCTAGCAACCAACCAGAACACATTAGGAAATGCATAGCAATGCCATAGCAACCACCCAGAACACATTAGGAAACACATAGCAACACCCTAGCAACCACCCAGAACACATTAGGAAACACCTAGCAACCACCCAGAACTCCTGAAACTGCTCACTAGCATCATGGCGTTGAATTGTGCACACACACGCACACGCACACACACGCACACACACATCAGCAGAGACAGACATCTGTGTGTGTGTGTGTGTGTGTGTGTGTGTGTGTGTGTGTGTGTGTGTGTGTGTGTGTGTGTCTCAGACTATCTCCGCTCAGCTACGAGAACTGCTCGGGGTCTCGGAGCCGCGCTGGAGTCGTAGCGTAGCGGATCCTCCTCATGATGACCTGACAGGTTTCCTGAAGACGAAGAGCAGGACCGGCCAGCACACAGACTCCCTCACACTCCAGCAGTTCCTCATCAACAACAGCAAATAAACCCCGGACATGTGATTTCACCAGCAGCGTCTGCTATTAAACTGAGCATTATAACATTTTCAGGCTTGAGTCATCATAAAACAACTCATGAAACAGAAAAGAGTGTAAATGATGTACGGAAATAGAAATTACAATCAATAAATTGTTAAACTTAGGACATTTAAGACTGGTGATGTGAACAATATTGAAAAGAGGCTTTCATGTGTCAGTGTGTTTTACTCTAAAAATGATTATAATTTACATTTACATTTAGCATAAGCACTTACAAATGAGAACAATAGAAGCAGTGAAGCTAACAGTAGGACAACAATATGCAAATGATTTTTTATTTATTTTATAAATAGAATAGAAGAGACAGTGTTAGTATTATTGGATCAAGTGTTGCCGAATAAGATGCGTCTTCAGCCGCTCTGAAAATCTGTTTAAAAGCAACAAAACATGCATTTATGACTCAAACCTCACACTGAACTGACTGATCTCCCCTACAGTTATAATACTGCATATGCTTGAATGCTCAAATTCTGCAAGCCAGTGTTTTATTTAAACAAAACAAACCACAGTATTGATGGAGTCTTGATGGAGACGTTTGCTGTAATCTGTGGTTTGCCCTGAGGACCCACCACTGTAAACATCATGATCTCACAGGAGAACACACAGGATCTGAGAAATGCGCGAACACGTTTATTGATCTCAGATATGAGCTGATGATGATGTGTCTCCTGACATCAATCAATCAATCAATCACATCCATCTGACAACATCTGACTGTTTATCTCCGGTCTGAATCGGCGCATGTCTCTCTCCAGAAAGGCGTTTTCTCTGAGAAACCGCTGGAGAAAGAAAAGAACCCGCCGGCCCTACTATGGGGAAGGACTGGCACTCAATATTCATGAGCCCGCGCCTTGCCATTGGAGGAGAAGAACTCAACGTCAGCACGACTAGATTAATATTCCACATCCGCGTTTCCCCATTGGACGATAACAACGTAACGTCAACAACATCAAATTAATATTAATACAGTATTATACAATATCGGTAACATTTTAAAGTTGCTAAAAAAAAATTATTGCTAAAAATGTATTATTAAATGTTGAAATCATAGACATTAACTAAGTGTAATAAATGAAATATTGTTCAGTAATGATAAGTAGCAATGTTAACAAATAAACCTTATTGTAAAGTGTTACCAAATTATAAACACTAATAGGCTACAATAAATAACAATCTGTTATTATTTAGTATTCCAGATACCGCCAAAAAAACATACATCGAGTATATACTCGATGTATGTTCTTTTGGCAGTATCTGGTTGCATTC
>JAJAQA010000014.1:657500-717500 GCA_021464565.1 Rutilus rutilus | reverse complement strand
TAAAAATGAGTAGAAATGAGTAATAGTGAGTAATAGTGAGTACTAATGAGTAATAGTGAGTAATAGTGAGTACTAATGAGTAATGGTGAGTAATGAGTAAAAATGAGTAGAAATGAGTAATAGTGAGTAATAATGAGTAAAAATGAGTAGAAATGAGTAATAGTGAGTAATAAGGAGTAATAAGGAGTAATAGTGAGTAATAATGAGTAATAGTTAGTAATAGTGAGTACTAAGGAGTAATAGTGAGTACTAATGAGTAATAGTGAGTAATAGTGAGTACTAATGAGTAATAGTGAGTAATGAGTAAAAATGAGTAGAAATGAGTAATAATGAGTAAAAATGAGTAGAAATGAGTAATAGTGAGTAATAGTGAGTACTAATAAGTAATAGTGAGTAATGAGTAAAAATGAGTAGAAATGAGTAATAGTGAGTAAAAATGAGTAGAAATGAGTAATAGTGAGTAATAAGGAGTAATAGTGAGTAATAATGAGTAATAGTTAGTAATAGTGAGTACTAAGGAGTAATAGTGAGTAATAGTGAGTACTAATGAGTAATAGTGAGTAATAGTGAGTAATAATGAGTCTCTGTATGTTTATTCCTTGAAATGCAGTGGTTTATCTAGTCTTGCAGCTTCACTAGGTTTGTGAATGTTTTGGCTGTAAACGTGTTTGACATGTCAGACCCTAAATTTTGGAAACATTTGTTTCGTTTGAGATAATCTGGTATAATTAAACTAAATTCTGTAGATGTGGATGTAGGAGCAGAAATCATGTTAAAGGGACAGTCCAGCTAAATATGAATATTGTCATCATGTATGACTTTCCTTCTTCTGTTAAACACAAGAGGAGATATTCTGAGGATGTTGGGAATCAAACAGTTTTGATTGACTTCTGTCATATTTTTTGATCGTACAGTGGAAGTCAATGTGACCTGAAACTGACTTCAGTAAACATATATGAATGGCTGCACTGAACAAACGGGTGCTCTTCGGTCAAAACATTTTACATTTATTTATTTATTATTATTTTTCATCGGAATGTTATGAAACTTGGTAAAGGTTTTGGCACTTGCTGTGTGAACACACAAAAAAAAACAGGCTTAATGGTCCTGTAAAGAATAGTCCCACTTGTGCTCCTCGAGATCTAAAACGAGCGCATTGGAAATGAATGGAGACGAGTTTCCTCTAGTGGAAGCGTTTGGTACTGCAGCCCAACACACTCTCACTGAACGCTCAGTTTTTGAGATATCAACCTCAAATTTGGAACACAACTTGTTTAGATTTTTGGCTTTGATTTTCTTGCAGTTTTAGAGTAAAACGTGATTTAGAAAATATATATTTCATATAAAAAATGTAAATAGTTTTTTTGTGCATTTTTCATAATAAACGTAAAATTCTGTTACTTTTTTTATATTCACTTTCTAAAACTTTATTCACTTCAGCAATAATCCGCCAAGTGTCGTCTTTGAACAGAGATCAAACTTCAGTCTGTCGCTCTAAAGCATTCAAGATTTACCACAGTTTAATTTGGACATTACATTTTCAGGTCTATGCTCACAAAGTGAATAAATGAATTATAAATACAGCATAAATATAATTTAGTACCATAAATCCCCTAAAAATTTGTAAAAAAAATGTTAATAAATAAAAAATCTAACTAAAATATAGTGCATTCATTTCATTGAAAAAAAAAAAGTAAAAAAAATCGGTAATTTTTGACCGACACGCGAAGAGCACCAGAGTTTGTGAATCGCTCATTCGACTGTATCCTCACTGTCCTTCTCCAACGCGAGTGTGTCCACACACACAGGAGATCCGGCATGCGGTTTCTTTCATGGCTCAGTTGGCTTGGAAAAATGGGATATAAAATAGACACAAAAACAGCACATTCACAGCGACGCTTCTGAGGGGAAGCTGAACATCAGACGCTTTGCTAATGCTAATGCTGGCAGCTGGTCTGAAAACACCACACACACACACACACACACTCAATAAAGCGCTGATCGGAAGCTCATTTCATATGCAGAGAGTGTGACATCATCACACGCCTATTAAACACGGACAAAACTCAGTCGGTTTATTACAACATGATTCAATGCATGACACACACTACCAGTCAAAAGTTCTGGATCGGTGAGATTTGTAATGTTTTTAATGTCTTCTGCTCACTAAAGCTGCATTTATTTGATCAGGAATACAGTAAAAACAGTGAAATATTATTCTACTGTAAATCAGCTGTTGTCTATGTGAATATACAGTAAAGTGTAATTTATTCCTGTGATCAAAGCTGAATGTTCAGCATCATTACTCCAGTCTTCAGTGTCACATGATCCTTCAGAGATCACTCTAATATGATGATCTGATGATCAAGAAACATTTATGATTATTATCAGTGTTGAAAACAGTTATTTACAATTTTATTTCAGATTCTTTGATGAATAGAAAAGAACAGCATTTATCTGAAATAGAAGCTTCTGTAACATTAAACACTACCATTCAAAAGTTTGGGGTCAGTAAGAATTTATATTTAATTTTTTGGGGGAAATAAATAAAATAAATCAATACTTTTATTCATCAAGGATTAATTAAATTGATCAAAAGTGACAGTAAAAACATTTATAATGTTACAAAATATTATGTTTCAAATAAATGCGGTTCTTTTGATCTTACTATCCATTAAAGAATCCTGAAAAATAAAATGTATCACAGTTTTCACAAAAGCATGAACTGTTTCAACTGATAATAATCATAAATGTTTCTTGATCATCAAATCCTCATATTAGAGTGATTTCTGAAGGATCATGTGACACTGAAGACTGGAGTAATGATGCTGAAAATACAGCTTTGATCACAGGAATAAATTAAACTTTACTGTATATTCACATAGACAACAGCTGATTTACATTGGAATAATATTTCACTGTTTTGTTGTATTATTAATCAAATGAAGGCTTTGGTGAGCAGAAGAGACTCGTTTCCTCAGAATGTCATTCTTTAAAGCCTGGCGTTTTTATGTGACAAAGATGAATCGCTCTGATCTTTGGTGTGTTCGTGTTGCTTATTTCACACATTTTATAGTTAACACGCTCGTCTCCCCCCCCGCCGTCTGTCAGGGGTCGCTTGCATACTTCACCTTTATTGGCTGTTTTCACACGCAGTCTCACTCTATCGTCTGTGTAACGACCCCGACTCTCCCGATCACAGGCCTGATGTAGGGCAGGTTATTATCATGCGCTCTGAGCGTCCGCAACACCGCGACATTGTCACATCTTCAAAACACACATTCGACGATGGGAATTTCCAAGGTTACAAACGACGGACAGGATGAGAACTGATCTGATGTTTTAGATGTAGACATTCAAACCCCAGACTATAAAATGAAGCGAATGCTCAGGGTTTCTCAGTAGATGCACATCACAGAAAACAGGGAACGTTCTGTTAACAAATGTTCTTCCAGTAACGTTAATAGAACGTTCGTTCAAAGTGATCTGTTCTTTAATAATGTTCTCAAAACATTAGGACAAAAACATTATTTATACATCGTTTTTTTGTTGGACATTCATCAAACGATTTTAAATGTAGCCACTTGTTTCAGAACATTCAAAAGTAACATTCACATAAAGGTTGCAAAATGGAATGTTCACAGAATTATGGAAGCTTGTTTCCGTCACAGAATAAAAAAATAAAAAAGGTAATTGCGACTTTCTCTCACAATTCAGACTTTTTATCTTACAATTGCGTGATATAAAGTCAGAATTGGGAGATGTAAAGTTTCTGAGTTTCTGCAATTCTGACTTTATATCTCGCAATTCTGACTTTATATCTCGCAATTGTGACTTTATAACTCGCAATTCTGACTTTATAACTCGCAATTCTGACTTTATAACTCGCAATTCTGACTTTATATCTCGCAATTCTGACTTTATATCTCGCAATTCTGACTTTATATCTCGCAATTCTGACTTTATAACTCGCAATTCTGACTTTATATCTCGCAATTGTGACTTTATAACTCGCAATTCTGACTTTATATCTCGCAATTCTGACTTTATATCTCGCAATTCTGACTATATCTCACAATTCTGACTTTATATCTCGCAATTCTGACTATATCTCACAATTCTGACTTTATATCTCGCAATTCTGACTTTATATCTCACAATTCTGACTTTATATCTCACAATTCTGACTTTATATCTCGCAATTCTGACTTTATATCTCGCAATTCTGACTATATCTCACAATTCTGACTTTATATCTCGCAATTCTGACTATATCTCACAATTCTGACTTTATATCTCGCAATTCTGACTATATCTCACAATTCTGACTTTATATCTCACAATTCTGACTTTATATCTCGCAATTCTGACTTTATATCTCGCAATTCTGACTTTATATCACGCAATTCTGACTTTATATCTCGCAATTGTGACTTTATAACTCGCAATTCTGACTTTATAACTCGCAATTCTGACTTTATAACTCGCAATTCTGACTTTATATCTCGCAATTCTGACTTTATATCTCGCAATTCTGACTATATCTCACAATTCTGACTTTATATCTCGCAATTCTGACTTTATATATCGCAATTCTGACTTTATATCTCGCAATTGTGACTTTATATCTCGCAATTCTGACTTTATATCTCGCAATTCTGACTATATCTCACAATTCTGACTTTATATCTCGCAATTCTGACTTTATATCTCGCAATTCTGACTTTATAACTCGCAATTCTGACTTTATATCTCGCAATTGTGACTTTATATCTCACAATTCTGACTTTATATATCGCAATTCTGACTTTATATCTCGCAATTGTGACTTTATATCTCGCAATTCTGACTTTATATCTCGCAATTGTGACTTTATATCTCGCAATTGTGACTTTATATCTCGCAATTCTGACTTTATATCTCGCAATTCTGACTTTATATCTCGCAATTCTGACTTTATATCTCGCAATTGTGACTTTATAACTCGCAATTCTGACTTTATATCTCGCAATTCTGACTTTATATCTCGCAATTCTGACTTTATATCTCGCAATTGTGACTTTATATCTCGCCATTGTGACTTTATATCTCGCAATTGTGACTTTATAACTCGCAATTCTGACTTTATATCTCGCAATTGTGACTTTATATCTCGCAATTCTGACTTTATATCTCGCAATTGTGACTTTATATCTCGCAATTCTGACTTTATATCTCGCAATTCTGACTTTATATCTCGCAATTGTGACTTTATAACTCGCAATTCTGACTTTATATCTCGCAATTGTGACTTTATATCTCGCAATTGTGACTTTATAACTCGCAATTGTGACTTTATATCTCGCAATTGTGACTTTATAACTCGCAATTCTGACTTTATATCTCGCAATTCTGACTTTATATCTCGCAATTGTGACTTTATAACTCGCAATTGTGACTTTATATCTCGCAATTGTGACTTTATAACTCGCAATTCTGACTTTATATCTCGCAATTCTGACTTTATATCTCGCAATTGTGACTTTATATCTCGCAATTGTGACTTTATAACTCGCAATTCTGACTTTATATCTCGCAATTGTGACTTTATATCTCGCAATTCTGACTTTATATCTCACAATTCTGACTTTATATATCGCAATTCTGACTTTATATCTCGCAATTCTGACTTTATATCTCGCAATTCTGACTTTATATCTCGCAATTCTGACTTTATATCTCGCAATTCTGACTTTATATCTCGCAATTGTGACTTTATATCTCGCAATTCTGACTTTATAACTCGCAATTCTGACTTTATATCTCGCAATTCTGACTTTATAACTCGCAATTCTGACTTTATATCTCGCAATTGTGACTTTATAACTCGCAATTGTGACTTTATATCTCGCAATTGTGACTTTATAACTCGCAATTCTGACTTTATATCTCGCAATTGTGACTTTATATCTCGCAATTCTGACTTTATATCTCGCAATTCTGACTTTATATCTCGCATTTCTGACTTTATATCTCACAATTCTGACTTTATAACACGCAATTGCGACTTTGTTTCACGCAATTCTGACTTTATATCTCGCAATTCTGACTTTTTATCTCGTAATTCTGACTTTATAACACGCAATTCTGACTTTATATCTCGCAATTCTGACTTTATAACACGCAATTCTGACTTTATATCTCACAATTCTGACTTTATTTCATGCAATTCTGACTTTATAACACGCAATTCTGAGAAATAAAGTCAGAATTGCGAGATGTAAACTCGCAATTGTGAGATAAAAAGTCGCAATTATCTTTTAAAATGTTTTTTTTTGTGGCGGAAACAAGCTTCCATCTGGGTCTGGATTTCCAGGCTATAACGTTCACATAACCAAGCAAAAACATTTTTTTTTTACGTATACAAATTTTAAAATCTGGACGTTTTGAACGTTCAGATAACACTGAGAAATAATTATTGGGAAGGTCCTTAGAACACACTTTTGTTATCTGAGACGGTATAATACAATTCCACACATGATTAAACACTCCCCAATTAAACATTCATGATCTTTGCAAAGAACCATTCTAATCAGAACCGAAATGTTATATCTCGTCAAGGACTTTAGAGTCATTCAGAGAAGACGCTTCTCCTCCTGTGCAAGTTAATAAGAAACATGAGTAACTGAAGACCGAGCGAAATCAATGACGCGTCTCTCCATCTGTGTTGATGCTTTTTGTCTTTTGAGACATCAGAATAATTCTGATGAGTCTTTCATCTCAGCAAACACACAGATGAAAGCGTCAACATTATCATATCAAACACAGAGCATGAGCTTTAGTAGAAGTGTCCCCAGAAAGCTTCAGACATGATGTTCTGTGAGAAACATGTATTAAAGATAGCAGAAACACAAAGTCTTGTAGCTCATGTGTTACGCTCCTGAATACACATGTCTTCCTGTAAAATAGACTTATTAATGAATAGAAATTTAAATACATATCGACGACTTGTGGGGTCACATACACTTTTTTTTTTACACTAAAATGACTATTAAAAAAGCTAAATCTGCCCTAACGTTAAAAGGAAAATAAAGGAAATACTTCAATGCAAAACTGAAAAATAAACAATATTCGCTCTGAAACTGCTTGTACATTTCACAAATAATTACTAGGAACACAATGAATTAAAAATAAAGTACAAAAACTGAAATGTTTTTTTTTTTTTTTACAAAACATACTCTAAATCATTTTGTATAGTGTACACTACCATTCAAAAGTTTGATTTGAATTGTTTTAATGTTTCTGGAAGAGTCTCTTCTGCTCACCAAAGCTTCGTTTATTTGATTAAAAATACAGTAAAAACAGTGAAATATTATTCTACTGTAAATCAGCTGTTCTCTATGTGAATATACAGTAAAGTGTAATTTATTCCTGTGATCAAAGCTGAATGTTCAGCATCATTACTCCAGTCTTCAGTGTCACATGATCCTTCACAAATCACTCTAATATGATGATCTGATGATCAAGAAACATTTATGATGATTATCAGTGTTGAAAACAGTCATTTTTGTCAATGTCAATGCGTTTTATTTTTTCAGGATTCTTTGGGGAATACAAAGTTATTTATCTGAAATAGAATCTTTTGTAATGTCTTTACTGTCACAATGTAACGCTTGCTGAATTAAAGTATTCATTTCTTTCACACTCACATCTTTTCTCACGTTTGCTCCCCCACAGGTTGTTAAACCAACACCAGCGACCCAGATGGAGATGCTACTCGTTTATCTGATGGTTGTTGTAATGGCGTTGAAAGCCCAGAAGATCCAAGTCTGTCCCAAGCGCTGCATCTGCCAGATTCTGTCCCCCAATCTGGCAACCCTGTGTGATAAGAAGGGTCTGTTGTTCGTCCCTCCAAACATCGACCGGCGCACCGTCGAACTCAGACTGGGGGACAACTTCATCACGGGAATCAAGCGCAAGGACTTCGCCAACATGACCAAACTGGTGGACCTGACCCTCTCGAGGAACACCATAGGCTCCGTCACACCTCACGCTTTCAATGACCTTGAGAACCTGCGCGCGCTTCATCTGGACAGCAACCGCTTGACGCACATAACGAACGATACGTTTAGCGGCATGTCGAAGCTTCACCATCTAATCCTCAATAATAACCAGCTCACACACATTCACATAGGAGCGTTTAACGACCTCCTGGCTCTTGAAGAGCTCGATTTGTCCTACAACAACTTGGAAAGCGCGCCGTGGATCGCCATCCAGCTCATGTTTAGCTTGCATACGTTAAACATGGATCATAACATGATTAACTACATCCCTGAAGGAACGTTCTCCGGGCTTCAGAAGCTCAAGCGACTGGACGTCACGTCTAATAAGTTGCATAAGCTTCCGCCCGATCCGGTTTTCCAGCGCGCAGGAGTTCTTGCAACATCAGGCGTTTTGGGTCCGTCGTCTTTCGCGTTGAGTTTCGGAGGGAACCCGCTGCATTGTAACTGCGAGTTGCTGTGGCTTCGCCGGCTGCGCCGCGAGGACGATCTGGAGACGTGCGCGGCGCCACAACATCTCGCCGGACGCTATTTCTGGACCGTCTCCGAGGAGGAGTTCTTGTGCGAGCCGCCGCTAATCACTCGACACTCGCAAGAAACACGTGCGCTTGAAGGCCAACAGGTTTCTCTACGATGCAAAGCCCGCGGAGACCCGGATCCCGTCATACACTGGATCGCTCCCGACGGGAGGCTCGTGTTCAACTCCAGCCGAACCGTCGTCCACGCCGACGGAACGCTGGATATTCTGATTAGCACGGTGAAGGACTCGGGATCTTTCACTTGTGTGGCATCAAACCCGTCTGGGGAGGCTCAGCAAACGGTGGATCTGACCATCACTAAACTCCCGCATTTCACCAACGACACCAGTTTGGTCCAGGAGCCGGACCCGGGATCCTCCGACATCGCGACTTCTGCCAAGACCGAGGCCGGCTCTTCAATAGGCAACACTAAGGGAGGACAGGAGAAGAGAGTCCTGATCTCTGAAATCACAGCTTCTTCGGCTCTGGTGAAGTTCAACTTTCAGCGCAATATTCCCGGGATTCGGATGTTCCAGGTCCAATACAACGGCACTTACGACGACTCGCTAGTGTACAGGTAAGACTGTTGGTTTAGATACACCTGTTAGGCAAGACACTGCATGCAAAACTAGTTTTTTCATGCACTGGTCAGTTTTGAGTTTTGCTTTTATAAAATACACTTTTATCGCACTATATGTATTTGCTTCTGCAGATTTCCATCTTTAAAAGTTTCTATCTCCACTTCAGCAGCACTTATGAATAAACCTGTAAATGTTGGTGTGTATATCTATATTCTAAAGGATTTTACTGAGGGGTTTGTTTATATATCATTCACCTCATGTTTATTTAACATTTTATTCCTAAAAACATGGCGAATATGTATTTTTCTGTCAGTTGACAGTATTTTTTGATAAAAAGTGATAAAAAGAGAAATCCAAAATTCCCTCTATAAAAACTTTGAACTCTATTATGTCAACAAAATCAAACAAGAATGTTGAATCTGGCTTTATCCACTGTTCAGATTTATGTTCTGGAATTGGTGCATATTTAATTAGATAATGCCTCATTTGCGTATTTAGACGTAACATTTCAGAAAACTTGCAATACCAAATATTTTGCCATTCTAAATGCATTGAATCAACTAAAGAAGTAGAGAGATATCTATTCGTCAAGTCACCTTTATTTATACAGCGCTTTAACAATACAACAGGCCCTATTTTAACGATCTGAAACGCAAGTATCAAGCGCGAAACGCAAGTAACTTTGTGGGCGGATCTCGGGCGCTGTTGCTATTATACCGACGGGATAAATGACTCTTGCGCCGACGCAAATCTAAAATGTGTTGGTCTGAAGAGCTTCATTACTCATAGGTGTGGTTTGGGCGTAACGTGAAATAAACCAATCAGAGCGTCATCTCACATTCCCTTTAAGAGCAGGCGTGCTTGTTCCATGGCGGTTTGCTATTATAACGGCGGATTTGCCAGGAGCGGTTCACAGCCGAGGAGACCGACGTTCTCGTCAGGGCCGTAAAACACAGAGAAGTGACATTGGGGATGGAGAAACACACACAGATTAGCTTCGGTTAAACAGGCGTATGATCATTTGGGTAAATGTGTAAGCTAGATTTATGCCTATTTTTCACATCTTCATGGACACCACAATGATTTCCCTCGTGTGTTAATATTTTTCCTTGTAATAATGTATGATTTGCAAAAATGAAAACTGCTGCTTCTGTGTAGATGAGAGAAGCAAAGTGTGTGTGTGTTGTGCACACGCTACATTATGGCCAAGCATGCGCCCTTAAAATAGCATCTGAATAACGCGCCACTGACTTTAGACGAGGTTTCTCCTGGTCAGTGGAGGAATTGTTTTCTGAAACTGCAAAATAGCACCAGGGAACGTTTGCGCTGGATCACGCCTCCTCTTTTCCCTGAACCGCCCCCGGGAGCGCAAGTTCATTCCCTAATTTACCGACGTGCGTCTGTGGAGGGAAAAGTCCGCTGTGCGTCGGGTGCAGAATAGGAATGAAACATGCGTCGCTGTACAAAGTCGATTGCGCTGGGTGCGAGATAGGGCCCTGTGTTTCAAAGCAGCTTTACAGAGATAACAGGAAAATAAAGTTTGTTTCCAGAAGAAAATATCGTCCCAGTCCAGCTTAAGTCAGTTCAGTGATAGTTCATTTTTGCTGTAAAAAAGTTATTAATTTAGTTCAGTTATATATATATATATAGCGGCTCTGGAGAAAACCGTGATGTCATCGTCCAGCTCAGCTCAGTTCTCATATAATGGTGTCAATGCAGGAGATCAATAATATTGTTGAATATTAAATATTAAATGTCCCCAACTAAGCAAGACAAAAGCCAAAGGCGACAGTGAAGGAGCCGAAACTCCATCAGTTTTTCTAAAAGCCCTATTCACCTGTAGTCTCTTGCCTTAAATAATGCAGCGTTACAGAGAACTGTGAATATGGAGTCTGAGCTGCTAAAGCTTCTTTATATAACTTCCATAATTAGTTTGAGTCACGTACGACAGGTTTATGAAGTGTATTTGCTGAAACAGCCTTCTCGCCTCCCAAGCTGCTCAGCTGGCCATACGGGCTATAAAGATGATGTTGGAGGAAAGAAGAAAGAGCATAAACGGAGCAGCAGTAATATCAGCGGTGCGGAGGGTTCAGCGGCTCCGGGTTTGGGAAGGAGAGAGATGCTGTTGCTTTATGGCTTTATGACTGTATTCTGCAGATAAGCTTCACTTGATCACCCTCAGATGAGGAGTAGGGTTGGGAACATTTTATATTAATGAAGTTATATAAAGTTTTGCTCCGTTAATGTTCCTCACATGTGCATTCCTCTGCCGTCACAGACAGAATGCAGTGTCTCCTCAACTGCTACAGCGATTTTCCCGAATGAATGATTCTTATGAGTTGATTTGTTTTAATGATTCAAACACACACAGCGGGATGAGTGCAGTCTCCCCAATTCCTGAACGAATGAGATGTTTTTTTGGTAATTAAACCTATTTACTGTTGTCCCGTTGGACGCAGTTACTGATCGGTTTGTTCATGATAGCATGTAGGTAAAGATACACATTATTAGTTTTGTCTGTCGTACTTTCCTATGAGTTAAAGCCTATCATTGGACTGTATTTATGCTGCCGCTAAACAGATTAGGTGCGTTAACAGACTTTTTATGGAATTTATCCAACTAAAATGAAAAATTAAATGTTCAAGGCCTGTCTTCCCATCCTCGGCCACCCAATGCAAGACATTATAAATGCATCTTTATTTAGTATTTTTCTTTCTGGAATTTTCACTACTCACACAAAACGGTTCACGAATTGTGCCGTTCCTTCAGTGTTAAACTAGCTTTGCACTTTCATTAGTTCCAGCCGATGTGAAATGCATGTTTGTTGATGGCTGTTTCTCTCTTTGCAGAATGATTCCCCCGACCAGTAAAAGCATCACGGTCAACAATCTGGCGGCAGGCACGATGTACGACCTCTGCGTTCTGGCGATCTACGACGACGCCATGACCACGCTAACGGCCACGCGCGTGGTGGGCTGCGTTCACTTCTCCACGGAGCCGCAGTACATGCGCTGTCACTTCATGCAGTCGCAGTTCCTCGGCGGCACCATCGTGGTGATCATCGGCGGCGTCATCGTAGCATCAGTCCTGGCGTTCATCATCTTCCTCATCGCGCGCTACCGCGTGTGCCAGCCCGACGGCGCGGATAAGGGAGTGGAGCTAGGCGACATGCGCTCGCAGTCTCAGGTTTGCGGCGTCATCAAGTCCATGTCTAAGCAGATTCTGGGTCCGGATGCCTGTCGGAAAGTGTCGCCGGAGTCGGAATCCATCCCGGCTAAACCGTCGAATTGCACCGTTAGCACATCCGCGGCTAGCCATAGCTGGCATCCGGCGTCCCCGAGTCCATTGCGTTCGGTGCGCGACACGCAAATCAACATAGAGCCGCCGGACAACTCCAACAAGAACAACTCGGCTAAGGTTCATCACACGACCGTACGACCGTACTCGACCATGGAGACGCCGGATAACTCCAAGAACAACTCGGCTAAGGTTCGGCCCACGGTACGCGCGTACTCGACTATGGTGACGCCGGCGTCCCGAAGAGCAAAGCTCCAGAACCTGCACCAGTACAAGACGGTGCCGGTGGGATGTGTTCGGGTTAGCCGACGTCACTCCCTCAACGTAGAGACATGTAAACACCCGTATACGGGTCTGAAGCATCCGCCCGCGAGCCTGAGCCGCTCCAAACGCAGTTTATCCGTGAGCGGGGGGGATATTCCCAAGATGGCCGCCAGCGAGAGACCGAGATCGGCTCTGACCCAGTCGGAGTGGGTTCTGGAAAGCACATTATAATGGAGGATTTTGCACTTCACTTCTGTGGTTTGTGAGTGGCGTTCCAGGGACACCTGACGTGTGTATTACACTGCAAATGATCTGTCGTGTTTCTTTCAGCACAAATATCGAAACATTCTTAAATCAAGATATTTAGTGGAGAAGAAGCAAAATGGCTGAAAAATCCCTCAAAATTAAGTGATTTTAATTTTAAACAAGTTACACAATGTCAGTGCGAAAAAACTCTTAAAACTGTTTTGGGAGCAGAGACTTAAGTTTGGTCTCATTTTAAAGAAGATTGGGAGATTATTGTTGAAGTAAAAAAAAAAGGTTTAAAAGGTAAAACCAAACGTTATATAGGTTTAAGGTTATGAAAATGATTTATGAACATTATTTTATATCAAATGTATATTTTATGAAACATGTCAACTCTAAAACTGCTAGAAAATCAAAGCTGTAAATCTAAACAAGTCGTGCTCCAAATTTGAACTTAAATATCTAAACATTCTTAAATCAAGATATTTAAGAAGAAGCAAAACGACTGAAAAATCCATAATTCAAAGAGAAAATTATTTTTCTGACCCCATTGGTCGATATTTGTTCTTCTTTTAAGCAGATTTTCATACATTTTTAAAGGGGTGGTTGATTATGATTTGACTTTTCTAACTTTAGTTAGTGTGTAATGTTGCTGTTTGATCATAAACAACATCTGCAAAGTTACAGCGCTCAAAGTTCAAAGCAAAGGGAGATATTTGCTTTTACAGAAATCACTTTTTAAGGACTACAACAAACGGCTGGTAGAGACTACAACACATTCCTCCCGGGTTAGTGACATCACAAACCCTAGAATTTACATAAACCCCGCCCCCTGAACACGATTTATAGATTATCAAGACAGAATATGCTAATCAATGACTAGAAGATAACTACACATCAGCTGTATAACAACAAGTTCATCAACTAACCATTCAGAAATGTCCTGTTGCTTCTACATGTTGTCACTTCTTGAGTCTCTCCTGCTGTTGAAGCTCCGCCCCCTGTGCCGGGAGCAGCAGCTTTTATTTGCATTTAAAGGGACAGACACAAAAACGGTGCGCTTTGCTCACCCTCAAAATGTGACAACTTTAACATGCTATATATAAATATCTGTGGGGTATTTAGAGCTAAAACTTCACACACACACACACACACACACACACACACACACACACACACACACACACACACACACACACACACACACTCTGGGGACATCAGAGACTTATTTTACATCTCCTTTAACATAAGGGCATTATCCCACCCCTTTAAGACTTAATATCTTCAGTCATGTTTCTTCTCCAGTAAATGTTTCAGGATGTTTAGATGTTTGTGCCGGGAAACGAGACAGAAACTCTGAGGAAGAGCGTGATGTGTTGCGGTGTAGTCTCAGACTTTAAGATCGGACACAGATCGAAAGTTCAATGGACAAGCCGATGTTTTTTAAGCACAAATTAAATACTGTTTCCTGCATATAGTAAAATAATACTATGACTTGTATATTTCTTTGTTTTATGGAATAATACAGACACTGCATACAAACATGTTACGTTGTGTAAAATAAAATGTGAAAACGATTCTTGTGTTCATGTGACATTTATGTTAATTGTGACTTGCAATGCGTCGTGCTTTCGATGTAAATTAGTTTAGTTACATTTTCCGCTGAAATGTTTTAATACGTAAATCAAATCATGATGAAGAATCTGAGATTCTCGCACGTTTTACTTACATTCCCATTAAGTTATGAAAATCTAATGTCTGAATATTTTTTTCTTGATTATTGTTAACTTTTGCGAACATTAAACACCATTTCACACCAAGTGCAATAACTATAACTATATTAGCGTCTACGCCAATACATGATATCGATCTGTTTATTATAAGCGCTGCAGTTTGTCTCTGTCTCTTTAAAGCAGGATGGATTCTGATTGGCTGTCTGTGGTCTTAATCATTCATTAGTTCTGAAAGTGATTCCAACGATTTTTAAAACTATATTTTTATCGTTTACATCATTGGTGTGAACGAGCCTTAAATTAACATGAATATTTTTACATTTAACAAGAAACATGACTTTTAAAAGTCCTCGAACGGTTAAATACGCAAGTCAATGAAACGCTTAGAAAACCTCCATGAACACTGTATAAATAACCATTTTGTGCTAGCGCTTTGAGAACATTATTAAAACACCAGAAGAATGTTTGTTCATAACTTTTGAGAGAATGTTCAGTTTTTCCATTTGATATTTCAAAGGAAATGGCATCAAATCTCTGCAAAATGGCACTTGGGATCAAACGCTCTTTCAGGGCGAAGACGGTGTTTCGGATGAAGCAGAGCATCTCGTAGTGAACGCCTGCAGCACTGAATGCTGGGTAATTATTTTTAGAAGTGTTAATCCGTGCGTTCCTCAGGAGTCTGAGAGCGAGGTCCTGTATTTGTTCAAAGAAACGTTGAGAATGCAATGAAAGACGAGCGGTTTCAGTCAAGCAACGAGTCTCGACGCTGAAGGTTAAAGACGAGTCCGTGTGTGTGTGTGTGTGTGTGTGTGTGTGTGTGAGAGAGTGATCGTCACACAGGATGATGAGCTCGTTAAAATGAGCCTGCGATGTCGATTAATGACTCATTAATTCGTGCCCATCAGGTCTTCTCTACCATTATCGATATTAAAAAGCGATTGAGTCCTGAAGGTTCTCATCAGTAAAAGATGATCTTCATACGGGGAGATTAACATCAACAGAGGAGCTTCCATTTAATATATGGTTTTTAAAAGAAAATATGCAATTGCCTTATGCAGTTTACCATGTAGGACGACATTCAACATTTTAATGACTTAAATGTGTGCATTTTTATGCATGTGATTTGCATAAGCTCCGGTTTCAGTTAATGCATTAGTTTTACCTGAACAAAATTTCATGTTTAATTTAATGTTCCTTGCTGTTCATTTTTAATTGCTTGTGAATTTTACAAGCAACTTCTGAGTGAAAATAGTAATTTTCCGGTGTATGAACAGTATATTTAGTGCAGCATTTATTAAAGTCCCCCTGTAGTCAATCATTGTATCCCTTAAAACTCATATTTGATCACCAAAATTACATATTTAAATCTTCATGCCTTCAAATAGCTTGAGTGTAACTCGACACCCTCGCCTCATTTAGTATTCACGGTTCTATGAATATGCAAATGAGCCCCGCCTCCACTCACTCACTCAGCTCAGAGATCCACTGGTTGACGATCACACGTTGATCTGATTGGTTACAAGGTAGTTTGTGACGTCAGAAACACCAGCCTAGTCTTTAATACTCAGCAATGGTGTCGACTTATGAACTTACACATGCTTTGTCTTAAAGCAGATTAAAAACACCACATAGACACATAAACAACATTAAAAGCTGGATTTTCACCACAGTGAGACTTTAAAAGTAATTTAGAAGTAATAAGCTATTAAACTTTAAAATATGTTCATGTTTGTCAATAAATAAAAAAACACAATTCAGTGCATGTTCATATTAATTCACAGTATGTATTGAAGTAATTAACTAATGATGTATTGAAACTAACATTAAGATTAAAGGTAACACTTTACAGTAAGGTTCATTAGTGAACATGAACTGAGAATGAGCAATACTTCTCCAGCATTTATTAATCTTAGTTAATATTAAAATCAACATTTACTAATACGTTATTAAAATCAAAGGTTGTATTAGTTAACATTAGTTACTGCACTGTGAGCTAACATGAACACACAGCTGTAGTTTTATTAACATTAACAAAGATTAATAAACACTGTAACAAATGTATTGCTCATTGTTAAAGCACAATAAGTTCATGCAAGTAAATACATTAACTAATGTTAACTAATGAACCTTAAAGTGTTGCATTTCTTCAGCTATAGCACGTGATGTCACGCATTAAAATACATATTTTCATTGTTAAAACTACAAAAATCACAAAAGATTTTAAGAAAAAGGTGTTTCCGGGTCCCATTAAATCGCTGGCATTTACTGTTATAAATCAGACAAACTATTATAAATCATTATATGTGTGAATTGATCAGTATATTATATTGTTTAATACCAGCAACATCATTTCAAAATTAATTTTCTGAGATCGGGCCAGATCCTGCAGGCACTCGGGCATCTACACACAAGACATGTAGTTTTCATGAGCAGTTCCTATGATTTTTACTAAAGTTTGAGGGAAGAGTGTGAACTCTCCGCTTCATCATCACACTCTGCATTATTAACGAGGACATTAATGACCAGGACGGCCAGTACACGACTGGCTCTAGACCACATCTCCAGAATCTTCATACCTGAGCACATTATAAACAAAGAATTATAATATGTGCAGAAGCAATTCCAGGCGTGTGCATTATTAATGGAGGCAAATGTGGTTTGAACGAACATCCTCGTTAATATTGAATGCGATTAGTGGCGGTGAATACAGAGAGGGGGGAGGGGGTGGGGGGCGAGAGAGAGAGAGAGAGAGAGAGAGAGAGAGGGAGACGGGGGGCGAGAGAGAGAGGGAGACGGGGGGCGAGAGAGAGAGACACACAGAGAGAGAGAGAGAGAGGGAGAGGGGGGGCGAGCGAGAGAGAGAGACACACACACACAGAGAGAGAGAGAGAGGAGGAGAGAGACACACACACACACAGAGAGAGAGGGAGAGGGGGGGCGAGAGAGAGAGACACACAGAGAGAGAGGGAGAGGGGGGGCGAGAGAGAGAGACACACAGAGAGAGAGAGAGAGGGAGAGGGGGGGCGAGAGAGAGACACACGGAGAGAGAGAGAGAGGGAGAGGAGGGGCGAAAGAGAGAGAAAGAGGGAGAGGGGGGGCGAGAGAGAGAGACACACAGAGAGAGAGAGAAAGAGGGAGGGGGGGGGGCGAGAGAGAGAGACACACAGAGAGAGAGAGAGACACACACACACAGAGAGAGAGAGGGGGAGAGAGACACACACACACACACAGAGGGAGAGAGAGAGAGGGGGAGAGAGACACACACAGAGAGAGAGAGGGGGAGAGAGACACACACAGAGAGAGAGAGAGAGAGACACACAGAGAGAGAGAGAGAGAGAGAGAGAGACACACAGACAGAGAGAGAGAGAGAGAGAGAAAAAAAAAGGAAAAAAAAGTATGGATGTGTATTTATTTTTATTATATGTCTATTTTGTATCAGATTCTTAGAAACCTCATATTAATTCTTCTAAAAAAATTTTTATTTTTTATTTTTGTGTGTATATGTATATATATATGTGTGTGTATGAGTGTGTATGTGTGGATGTATGTACATACATAATATGAATGTGATGTCTTTGCATATTTATTTTACTTGGTTTATGCAATTAGTTTCTATTCTTAGATACATCATAATATTAATATATTCTTCTTGATTTGTCAATTCAATATACTGATGTCTGTCTTGTTTTGAAATAACAAATGTAATTATTTAATGAGCTCATATTCTCTAAAAGTCACATGTTGGAATATTCAAGGACTGAGGTCCTCTGTTTTTGGTATTAAGAGCCAACATTCAGACTTTAAAAGGGAAATTCATGATTCTGACATCATAATACTGCAGGAAACATGGAATGTTAGGGATTTGTCCACTGGCTGCCCGACTGGATTTAGGGAAGTAGTTCTACCATCAGCGAAACTAAGAGGGGTGACTCAGGGCAGAGAGTCGGGGGGGATGCTGATATGGTATAGAGCAAATCTCATAGACTCAATCAAAACCACACAAATCGAAAAATTTTACATTTGGTTAAAAATCCCAAAAGACATCGTCTCCACAGACCGGGACATATTCTTGTGTGCTATATACCTCCCCCCAGCCGAGTCCCCCTATTACAGTGAAGACACCTTCTCCATCCTGCAAGAGGAGATTAGCCATTTCCAGACCAAAGGGAATGTGTTAATGTGTGGCGATTTAAACACCAGAACTGGAAATGAACCAGACTTTATCAGCACACAGGGAGACAAGTATACAAACACCAGCCACCCTCTGCCCTCATACCAGCTCAGAAATAATCATGACCAGTTCACAAACAGAAGTGGGAGAAGTCTACTTGAGCTCTGTCGATCACTGGGCCTGTATATAGTGAACGGCCGCATACGGGGAGACTCTTTTGGTTGTTATACCTTTAATTCTTTCCTGGGCAACAGTACTGTCGATTATTTCATCACAGACATTGACCCAGTGCATCTCAGAGCATTTACAGTCAGTCCTCAAACACCTCTGTCAGACCACTGTACAATTACACTATATTTAAGACAAACTCATACCAATGAATCACGCAGACAGCCCTCCCATTTACTGAAGCTGCAACAGCCCTACAAGTGGACAAAAAACAGCACAGAAAACTATCAAAATGCAATAGAAAGCCAAACTATCCAACACATATTCACAAAATACATTAGGCATAAATCTGGCACTAAGTGACATTACCAACATTTTCCACCAAACAGCATCCATGTGCAATTTGAAAAAGAAATCATCAAAAAGGAAACCAAAAAACACCAGCGAAACGTGGTTCGACAGTGAGTGCAAACATACCCGAACAACTGTACGAAATCTGTCAAATCAAAAACACAGAGATCCTGACAATGAAGAACTCCGCCATCAATACCATGAAGCTCTTAGACTGTACAAACAAACTCTAAGAGTAAAAAAGGAAAAACACACAGAACAATTATTTCAAGAAATGGAGGAGTCAATAAATACCAGTAACTTCTGGAACAACTGGAACACTCTCTATAGACCACAGCAGGAGGAACTGGCCATTCAGAACGGGGACATATGGAGGACACACTTTGAAAATCTGTACAAAACACCTGAAACAAATCCTGCTCGAAATGAATTAAAAACCTAATTAGAAATCCTGAAAGAAAAAATTAAAGACAACCAGAACCCCCTAGATTTCCTTACAGAGAGACTGCATGCTTTAAAACCCAACAAGGCATGTGGCATTGACGGAATATTAAACGAAATGATCAAATACACAGATGACAAATTCAAAACCGCAATAATCAAGTTATTCAACATAGTTTTGAGTGTAGGATATTTCCCCGACTCCTGGAACCAAGGACTGATTACACCAATCCTTAAACAAGGAGACAAATATGAGCCAAACAATTACAGAGGCATATGTGTCAATAGCAACCTGGGGAAAATATTCTGTTCGATTATTAATGTAAGACTGCAGAACTTTCTCAAAACCCACAAAATTCTGGACAAAAGTCAGATTGGTTTTCTGCCCAAACACAGAACATCTGACCACATCTACACCCTCCACACCATCATCGACAAACATGTTTACCAGAATAAATCTAAAGTCTTCGCTTGCTTTATCGACTTTGAGAAGGCTTTCGACTCGATCTGGCACGAAGGACTCTTCCTAAAACTACTGGAAAATGGGATTGGAGGGAAAACATTTGATCTGATAAACACCATGTATAAAAACAACACATGTGCTGTAAAAATAGGGAATAGTCGAACAGAATTTTTCCCCCAAAATCAAGGAGTCAGACAAGGTTGCCCATTGAGCCCCACTCTATTTAACATTTATATAAATGAATTAGCCAAAGCCTTGAATACCTCCACTGCCCCCGGCCCAACCCTGACGGACTCAGAGGTCAGATGTCTCCTCTTTGCAGATGATCTAGTCATTCTGTCAGAAACAGAAGAGGGACTACAACAGCTCCTCGACGTCGTGGAGACATTCAGTCGAACGTGGGCTCTCAAAATTAACTTCGCTAAAACAAAAATAATGATTTTTCAAAATAGATCCAGGTGTAGGGAAAATAAATACATCTTCAGAGCAGGAAACCAAGTCCTCCAACACACCCACGATTACACATATCTGGGACTAAAGCTGAGCTCAACAGGGAACTTTAATCTGGCTGTGAATGAACTGAAAGCAAAAGCAATGAGAGTCTTCTACATGATTAAAAACACTATTCGGCATGAAATTCCAACTCAAACCTGGCTAAAAATCCTAAAAGCAATAATTGAACCCATTGCTCTGTATGGCAGCGGGATATGGGGACCTCTGAAAACCCAAGATTTCTCAAAATGGGAAAAAGAAGAAATCGAAACTCTGCAAACCCAAATTTGTAAAAGCATCCTAAAAGTAAACAGAGCGACACCAAACAACTCGTGCAGAGCTGAATTAGGACAATACCCCCTGCTGATCACTATCCGGAAAAGAGCTGTGAAGTTCTACCAGCACCTGAAGCGCATTGACCCGAGCTCATACCAGTCTGAGGCCCTGCGGTGTCAGGAGCAGAACCGGCACCGGAGCGCAGTGACCCGAGCTCATACCAGCTGAAGCCCTGCGGTGTCAGGAGCAGTACCGGCACCGGAGCGCAGTGACCCGAGCTCATACCAGCTGAGGCCCTGCGGTGTCAGGAGCAGAACCGGCACCGGAGCGCAGTGACCCGAGCTCATACCAGGCTGAGGCCCTGCGGTGTCAGGAGCAGAACCGGCACCGAAGCGCAGTGACCCGAGCTCATACCAGGCTGAGGCCCTGCGGTGTCAGGAGCAGAACCGGCACCGGAGCGCAGTGACCCGAGCTCATACCAGGCTGAGGCCCTGCGGTGTCAGGAGCAGAACCGGCACCGAAGCGCAGTGACCCGAGCTCATACCAGCTGAAGCCCTGCGGTGTCAGGAGCAGAACCGGCACCGGAGCGCAGTGACCCGAGCTCATACCAGGCTGAGGCCCTGCGGTGTCAGGAGCAGAACCGGCACCGAAGCGCAGTGACCCGAGCTCATACCAGGCTGAGGCCCTGCGGTGTCAGGAGCAGAACCGGCACCGGAGCGCAGTGACCCGAGCTCATACCAGCTGAAGCCCTGCGGTGTCAGGAGCAGAACCGGCACCGGAGCGCAGTGACCCGAGCTCATACCAGGCTGAGGCCCGGCGGTGTCAGGAGCAGAACCGGCACCGGAGCGCAGTGACCCGAGCTCATACCAGGCTGAGGCCCTGCGGTGTCAGGAGCAGAACCGGCACCGGAGCGCAGTGACCCGAGCTCATACCAGGCTGAGGCCCTGCGGTGTCAGGAGCAGAACCGGCACCGGAGCACAGTGACCCGAGCTCATACCAGCTGAAGCCCTGCGGTGTCAGGAGCAGAACCGGCACCGGAGTGCAGTGACCCGAGCTCATACCAGCTAAAGCCCTGCGGTGTCAGGAGCAGAACCGGCACCGGAGCGCAGTGACCCGAGCTCATACCAGGCTGAGGCCCTGCGGTGTCAGGAGCAGAACCGGCACCGGAGCGCAGTGACCCGAGCTCATACCAGCTGAAGCCCTGCGGTGTCAGGAACAGAACCGGCACCGGAGCGCAGTGACCCGAGCTCATACCAGGCTGAGGCCCTGCGGTGTCAGGAGCAGAACCGGCACCGGAGCGCAGTGACCCGAGCTCATACCAGGCTGAGGCCCTGCGGTGTCAGGAGCAGAACCGGCACCGGAGCGCAGTGACCCGAGCTCATACCAGGCTGAGGCCCTGCGGTGTCAGGAACAGAACCGGCACCGGAGCGCAGTGACCCGAGCTCATACCAGGCTGAGGCCCTGCGGTGTCAGGAGCAGAACCGGCACCGGAGCGCAGTGACCCGAGCTCATACCAGCTGAAGCCCTGCGGTGTCAGGAGCAGAACCGGCACCGGAGCGCAGTGACCCGAGCTCATACCAGCTGAAGCCCTGCGGTGTCAGGAGCAGAACCGGCACCGGAGCGCAGTGACCCGAGCTCATACCAGGCTGAGGCCCTGCGGTGTCAGGAGCAGAACCGGCACCGGAGCGCAGTGACCCGAGCTCATACCAGGCTGAGGCCCTGCGGTGTCAGGAACAGCAGAACCGGCACCGGAGCGCAGTGACCCGAGCTCATACCAGGCTGAGGCCCTGCGGTGTCAGGAGCAGAACCGGCACCGGAGCGCAGTGACCCGAGCTCATACCAGCTGAAGCCCTGCGGTGTCAGGAGCAGAACCGGCACCGGAGCGCAGTGACCCGAGCTCATACCAGGCTGAAGCCCTGCGGTGTCAGGAGCAGAACCGGCACCGGAGCGCACTCTCACAGCTCATGCTGAAACTACAGCCAGACCAGCACAGCACTATCTGGCCCAACCAAATTATTAAATTACAAAAACAAAATTACATTACCTATTGGAAAGATGCTACTAAATCACAAAAGAAGATGGAACTCTATTTACACCTGAAAAGAGATTATAAACCAGCAGAATACCTGAGCTGTGTGAAAGAGCATAAAGTGAGAAAGACCCTGACCAAGGACAGGCTGAGTGACCACAGTCTGGCTGTAGAGAGAGGTGTGTGTGTGTGTGTGTGTGTGACCACAGTCTGGCTGTAGAGAGAGGTGTGTGTGTGTGTGTGTGTGTGTGTGTGTGTGTGTGTGTGTGACCACAGTCTGGCTGTAGAGAGAGGTGTGTGTGTGTGTGTGTGTGTGTGTGTGTGTGTGTGTGTGTGAGTGACCACAGTCTGGCTGTAGAGAGAGGTGTGTGTGTGTGTGTGTGTGTGTGTGTGTGTGTGTGTGTGTGTGAGAGAGAGAGTGAGTGTGTGTGTGTGTGTGTGTGTGTGTGTGTGTGTGTGTGTGTGTGTGTGTGTGTGTGTGTGTGTGTGCAAGTGTGTGTATATGTATGTATGTGAGTATGCGTGTGTGAATGTGAGTGTATATGCAAATGTGTGTACGTGTGTGCGAGTGAGTGTGTGTGTGTGGCATTGATCTGTCCAGACAGGAAGAGACCACACACTCTAAAAACTCCTGGGTTATTTCTTCAACCCATTTTCTGGGTTATTTGTGTTGGGTTAAAATTATGGGTTATTTTTTCAGAGAGTAACTATTTTCTGGGTTATAGGGCTAATATTTTGACCCAATTCATGGGTTGTTTGGGTTTCTGGGTTATTTTTCAAAGAGTAACCCATGTTCTGGGTTATAGGGTTGGCTTTCTCTCTCTCTCTCGCCCACAGTTGTTCTGGAATTTTCTCACAACAGTCGTTTGAAATAACCGTCGCTCGATCCGTTTTGGCCTGTGCTTCATCGGTGCAACTTCATCTATATTCAAGGTAAGAGAGTATTTTCAGTGTTGATGTAATGTAAACTTTTCTGTGTCCATGTCCCTGTTGCTAGTTTATCACCATTTGCTAAAAAAAATACGTTGAGACTAGCGTTAGCCGTGGTAATTCTGTGGTTGGCATGTAGCCGCGGCTATCACGACAACATCTAGGACAACTCGAGGTAACGTTATCACACACCGGACGCGATTTTGAATATGGTCCTGAGCCGTTGCTGGGTGTCGCGCATACACTATATATCTATGGGTGTCGCGGACAGACGCCGGATGGCGCCGCCGGTGTGTGTACACTCATAGAGAATAATGTGTTCGAATTTTAAAGACGGCTTTAACCGCGGCTACACTGCGCTTCGAGTCCGGTGTGTGAGCCCCTTGAGAGACTGCACGTCCGGTGAGCGATACCTCGAGTTGTCCTAGACGCGACGCGGCACTTCTCGTCCGGTGTGCGAACCCCATAGCCGCGGCTACAGAGCGACGAGGCAACACAATAGTTGAGTTATGTTTTCCAGCTGCGCCGTGCTTATCATATTATACAGTGCTCTACTGGCTGAAGTAGTGAGAGTTAAAGAAGCGGGTCAAGTCTTCAAATTGTTGCTAACTAACCTCTATATTGCTATGTTTTCTCCAGGTCATCTTGAATGGACAGTTTTGTCGCTGATAAGCTAACTGAGTGGCAGCTGTCTGAGCTGACAGATAATTTTAGAGGTGAGCATTTTACTCTTATTGCCCTTATATCATCTCTCTATACCTACATTTTTTTTTAATAAGACTTAAATGTGTCAGTGCAAGATTTTGTGAAAGTCACAAATTCTTCGCCAGTGGGGTATACACAACGCTAAAAGATTATTGTGCCTTGTCTTTAAGCTGTTATGCATAAGAATGGGGAAGATATTCACCTTTGCATTAATGTCATTACACTTTTTAATGAAAGAAAAGATGTCATTCACACAAAATGGGTAACGTTAATGCTGCAAAAGAACCACATTAGTTAACTAGCAATTTGGGCCACGTAAAAAAAAAAAAAGCCACTGCATTCCCTTAAAAGTGATTATTTGTTAGCTTGATAATGAAAGAGTGTCTGGTCAGTGGTTCACAATTGTCTCAATTTATTAACAATACTCATGTTGTCTTGTTTTCTGTCTTTCAGATGAAGACATAGATGAGGAGGCATTTCTTCTCTTTGATGAGGACACTATCAAACATCTTGTCCCCAAAGTTGGCCCCAGGCTTAAATTCCTGAGGCTCTTCTGAGAATTGTTGTTTATTTTTCTATTTTTTATTTCTAATATTGTTATTACAGTGTGACCTAAAATAAATAGGAAAATAAACATGTCCAAGTGTGTGTTTTTTCATATAGATTTTAATTTAATGCAATAAAAATGTAAAAGTGCTTGAAGTGTGTAATATAATGTAAAACAAAGTTTTATTTTCTGAAATAAGGCATACTGGGATAGTGAGGTTAAGTTAGGTTATTTTTGACCCAACCCCTGGGTTAAAAAAGGATCAACTCATTTTTGGGTTATTTCTACCCAGATGTTGGGTTTTTTAAACCCAACATTTGGGTCCGGTATTTAACCCAGAATTTGGGTCAAAAAGCATAACCCAATTTTCTGAGTTGAAATAACCCATAAAATAGTTGGTCCCTTTTTAACCCAGGAGTTGGGTCAAAAATAACCCATTATGGGTTATTTTTGACCCAGGAGTTAGCTTGTTGTGTGTGTGTGTGTGTGTGTGTATGTGTGTGTGTAACAGCTGATGCCACAAAAGATCTGCATGAAAAAAAACTGGCAACACCTGAAGAAACCCGAGATCTGAGCGCTGTTAATCACTCCAGACGTTCATCAGTCTAATACTGTCAAGAGGTCAGTGGTCAGAGGTCAGTCAGTGGTCAGAGGTCAGTCACGGGTCAGTGGTCAGTCAGAGGTGGTGTATATGCAGCGTTAATCATTTTGAGATCGTATGGAATATTATGGAGTAGTTTGTGGTGTCGAGATGTTAATCACTGATGCTCTTATCAACAGATAAATCGATGGGATCGAATATGCAGGTTATTTTAGCTCCTGCCACGTCTGTCTCTGTCATGTCTCTGTTACCGTGGCAACATATTTCTGTATGTAAAATCACATCAGAAATGCAGCAGAGACAGAAACACTTCCACATCACAAACAATCCTGCAGGAGAGAGAACACACACACACACACACACACACACACACACTCTCTCTCTCTCTACTGACAGCAGCTGCATATCAAGCAGCCAATCAGTGATCCAGATTAGGGCTGCAACGATTCATCGAGTTACTCGATTACAAAAATTCCTCGAGGCAAAAACTCTGCCTCGAAGCCTCGTTAAATTCCTATGACGCGCACTATACGCGCAGGGATCTGATTTCACACGGACCGTTGTTCAGTGTTCAGGAAGCACAATAGCGCGTGATACATTTTGAATTTAGTTGGCGCGATGGCGGAGAGTAAAGATGTCCATAAAGTTTGGGATCGCTTCCTTCCAGCGTCGCTGAAACAAGGTAACGATTCTGTGTTTCTGTCCCCCGCATTTTTTTTAACCCAGCGCCAATATTTCCGCCCGTGCCGAAGCCTATACATTGATGTTCGCTGATTTTAATCCCATACTGTATTTGTAGTGATGTCGTGATGCGGTTTGACTAGATATGATGTTTAGCTTTGATGTTTTAAAGTAGTAAATGTATTCATGTTCAACTGCAAGAGAGTATAGCCTAAAAAAGAACCCCTTCACACACACACACACACACACACACACACACACACACACACACACACGCACCCTCGTCTCTCTCACGCGCCAGTCAGACCAATTGCGGCAATGCATCACATATGCTCAAACTTTTATGTAGCCACGCAACAATAATTTCAGCATGCATTCACTGTATACACCGGGACGTGATGGAGGAACAAATATTGCATTGCAGTCTTTGCGAGACCTTGTTTGTCACGTCTACCAAATAGTTACAGACAACAAAACATGAAACTCCCCAGCCTGCTTCTCCAAATCCACTCGTACTTTTGGGGAAGACATAATCGGCTACCAAAGTAATTGAGCATAGAACATTTTCAATTAACAAAAAAATATAATACTACAAAACCTGCTAATATACTTCAACTAGCCTAAGCGAGAAACAAAATGCTGTTCTTTTTAACATATTTGCAATAAAACATTCCCCTTTTTAAAGCTACACTGATTTTTTTATAAATTGTATACATTGTGTACCTGTTTGGCTTGATATTTTATATTCATTTAATTTATTTTTGTTCTCCGGTGGGTAATTTGCAGGAGGTGCAATCCTTTTTTTGTAATGTTGTATTAAGAAGACAAAACTAAGGCCAAATGGCCTTTACTATTTAAGTTTGTATTCATAGTTTTACATGTTATACATGTTTTACAGTATAAAGTTGACTTAACTGTATTGTTATATAATTGTTGGCACTGGCACTTATAAACACTAAATGGGTAAAAAGTACAATAAATAGGCTTAGTTTTGGAGCCAAATGTTGGAGTTGGAATAAATAGCTCTGGGGGTTTTTTTTTGTTTTTTTTGAGAAATAAAAGCCAAATGCTTGATTATTTTACAGCCACATCATTTTCATTATGCATTATTTGTTTTGGTTACTTAAAAACACACTAATTTTTTTATCCGATTACTCGATCGATAAAGTGCTAGATTAATCGATTACAAAAAGAATCGATAGCTGCAGCCCTAATCCAGATGCTGAAACACCACACACACACACGCGCTCTGTGTGAGAGAGTGTGTGTGCTACACTGTTAAAAGTGCTATATAAATGAAGACTACCAGCTGTACTTCTTTACAAAGTGGCAAATTAAACAAAAGTACAATATTCACTCTCTACTTTACAACCGCGTGTTTAATTCAAGCTTACTAGCAATTTCAAACTAAATCCTAAATTAAGTTTTTTCAGGCTGTTAAAAATCTTTTTTGGTAATTAAATAAAAATATGAAATCAAATAAATTAGAAATGTCACCTAAAATAAGTTTATGTTGAATTACTAAAACAAAGATATATAGAAAGTTTCAGCCGATACAAAAGCTCTTCTGACCTGTGTTTCCCATCATGTTGAACATCTGAAGAGTCTCTGAAGGAAATAATAATACAATATTTATCAGCTTTAATATATCGGCCAAATTTTCTACTCAGGCCGATAACGATGACATTAAAAACGAACATATATCGGCCGATACCGCTAGAATTAAAATGACAAAAACACTAAAAATCTAAATACAGTCAAACACACATTATTCAGACCTTCAACACTTCTCACATTATCAGTTTATTCACTATAGTTTGGAAAATGATATCTGACTGGTTTTGTCCGTCCTTCTGTTAGACTGTCTCACACATGAATTATGTTGAATATCTGTCAGCTGTTAAATTTAACTACACAATTAGATAATACCAGTTTAGCTCAACCAATCACCAAGCAATGCTTCATTGTGTTCAGTCTGTGTGTAAAAAGAGCATTAGCAATTAAAGACAAAACACACTTCAGCAAAACATGATCAGCTCAAAGTGTCCCAATCATTTCAGCTCCCAAATGTGTATTAATGTCACTGGTAGGGTTAGGGCTGGTTATGTCACTGGTAGGGTTAGGTTATGTCACTGGTAGGGTTGGGTTATGTCACTGGTAGGGTTGGGTTATGTCACTGGTAGGGTTGGGTTATGTCACTGGTAGGGTTGGGTTATGTCACTGGTAGGGTTGGGTTATGTCACTGGTAGGGTTAGGGTTATGTCACTGGTAGGGTTAGGGTTATGTCACTGGTAGTCACTGTATGAAGAATATCTGGGTATAATATGTCAGATTACTGTATTCTGCTCTCCTCACTTACATTAATGAGCTATAGTGTCCTGATCACACTAGTGAAACATCAGAAATGATATCTGGTGTCTGAATAATGTTTGCTTTGACTGTATGAATAAATACTATATTAAATATATCCTAAATAGCACTGATCTCCAAAAGCTGCTGTCTGTTTATTAAGTGTTTGAAAGATCCATGTAATGTAATGTTGACTCCATGAACCAGAGTTTCCCCTCTTTAATGGTAGTTTGCTGAAATACAGTGAGGTGTGAATATTAACAAAGGATAGTTCATGGTTCAGACCTTTACAATACATTCTAAGAAAGAAAAGAAAGGACAGGTAACACTGCAGTTTACCGTGGTGAATGATGCGGTGCGATCGACTCCACATGATCCCGGCAGCCGTTCCAGACACACACACACACACACACACACACACACACCAGATCATCACAGAAGCGTACGCATCATCACTCAGTCTGTGTCATAAACTCTCAGGTCGCATTACGAAGCATATCCCAAAAATAAGTGTACAATATGCACACTTGGAGAAATAGAAAATTAAAAGCTATATATCTATGAAGCCCAGAGACTGAAGTAAAAGTGGGAAAAATGAAGATGTTCTGGTTCGCATCATCATCATCATCGACATCATCGACCGATCTGCTTGTTTAGTCCGTTACGGCCGCCAGGGTTCGGCTCGAGTTCATTGGCTGCTCTTGGCTTTGGCGTGTGTGAGGATGTGTGATTTGAGGTTGGTGGACTGAGCAAACTTTTTATTGCAGCCGTCGAACGGGCAGACGTAGGGCCGGTCCCCGGTGTGTATTCTGACGTGTGTCCGCAGGTTAAAGTCCAGCGAGAAGCGCTTCCCACAGCCCTCGAACGTGCACTGCAGCGAGAGAAGAGCAGGCCGTTAGGAACAAGAGTTTCACACACCACCACATCACAGCAGCTCCACATCAGCTGAGAGAGAGACACCGCAACACTGACGGGTCCAGATTACACGTTTAAGACCAAGAAATGAACACTTAAGGGAACAACACATCAAAACATACATTCTCTAAGATGTAAATGCTTAAAGGAGTCGTTCACTTCAGAATTAAAATGTCCTGATAGTTTACTCTCATCCGAGATGTTCATGTCTTTCTTTCTTCAGCCGGAAAAGAAAAGAAGGTGTTTGAGGAAAGCACTCCGGGATGTTCCTCCATATAGTGACTTCAATGGGGTCCAACGGGTCGAAGGTCCAGATGTGCGTTTCAGTGCAGCTTCAAAGTCTCGATCCAGTCGAGGAATGAGAGTCTCATCTAGACAAACCAGCCGACATTTTTGTACTTTTACATTTATATACTTTTAACCACACATGCTGGTCTTGCACTAGCTGTGATGTGGCGTAATCAGGGTGAAAGGTCAGGCGTGTTCCAGTTCAGAAATGTAGAGTAGGGCGAATAACTCCTTATAATTTTCTCCTCCAGCAAAATCGCCCGACATCGTTGTTTTATCATTTATTTTTTTTATAAATGTTGTTTGACTCAGTCTTTGCACGTTCTCTTTGTAAACACTAGGTCTGTACTTACGCCTACGTCACGCTTGACCTTTCACCCGGATTACGTAATGTGTGTCGCATCACAGCGAGTGCAAGACCAGCATGTGTGGTTGAAAGTATATAAATGTTTATGCTCATCCGCCCTTTGGATGAGACGTTAAGCCGAGGTCCTGGCACTCCTGGTAAAGAGTAGCGGTGTAACCCGGTGTCCTGGACACATCATGGCCTCCTAATGACCCCCATCCACTGAACTGGCTCTGTCACTCTCTCTCTCTCTCTCTCTCTCTCTCCACTATAGCTGGTGTGTGTGTGTGTGTGTGGTACTGTGGCTTTATTCTGAACTTCATTCATTCATTATTTTGTTCTAAAATGTCCGCTGGTTTGTCTAGATAAGACTCTTATTCCTCGGCTGGATCGTGTCGAGACTTTGAAGCTGCACTGAAACTCACATCTGGACCTTCGACCCGTTGGACCCCATTGAAGACACTATATGGAGGAAACCTTCATTTCTTTTTGACTGAAGATAGACAGACATGAACATCTTAGATGATGTGGGGGAGAGTAAATTATCAGGAAAAATTTATTCTGAAGTGACCTACTCTAAGTATAATCGGGTTAAGAATGTGCATGTAAATGCGCTGAGTGTTAATGTTGCAATGACAGTTGAGCAACTGCAATAACTCTAACCGTATGTTTCAAAACACTGACTTTAACATTTTACATTGAGATAGTAAGACTTCTGTGTGTCAGAGTCATTCTGCAACTCATCAGTTTATAAAACATGGACATTTCAGAGCAGATGCATCAATATCAAGGTATACATTCAATACTCTAGACGCTCATCTCAATTCAGTTTGAATTGGATCAGAACCTTTCGCTGCCTACGTTTACATGCAACCAAATAATCCATTAGTAATGGAACGCAATAGCGCAATGACGTTGAAATAGTGTAATGACCAAGCGGCAACCTCCCTGTCTCTCTCTTGAAACCAACACGGAAGTGAATTCAACGGCAATTCATCGACTGGCCGCTTGAGGCCGGCTGCAGAAGTGAGTCCAATCTGCATCTCCTTCATACTTTACAGCAGAAAAACACACGTCTACAGCCTGGAGCAAAAAGTGGCTTTGGTCTATAAAGCTTATTTTTCCCTTCATGACGACTGTGAGGGGGCTGAATTTTTTTATAACTCATCCATTTAAATTATATTAAGCCTTAAATTTCTGGAAAAGAAAACTGTCCACTTTTGAGTGACAGGTGGATTGCCGCTGCTGTGGTCATTAAGTCATCATTAGCCGTTTGTCTGCTGTCTGTCTTACCTCAGCTCATTGTCTGACTGTAAAAATAAATAAATTCGGGAGTGACGCGCTGCCAAGATGGCGACGGTCGGCCACGCCTACTTTAGGCTTCAAAAACGGTCTTCAGTAACCTACGGGTGACGTCACGGACACTACGTCCATATTTTTTTACAGTCTATGGTAATGATGTAGAAATAGCATAATGACGTTGAAATAGCGTAATGACGTAGAAATAGCGCAATGACGTTGAAATAGCGTAATGAAGTTGAAATAGCGTAATGACGCAGAATTAGCGTAATGAAGTTGAAATAGTGTAATGACGTAGAAATAGCGTAATGACGCAGAATTAGCATAATGACGTTGAAATAACAAAATAGCGTAATGACGTAGAAATAGCGTAATGAAGTTGAAATAGCGTAATGATGTAGAAATAGCGTAATGACGCAGAATTAGCGTAATGACGTTGAAATAACGAAATAGCGTAATGACGTAGAAATAGCGTAATGAAGTAGAAATAGCGCAATGACGTTGAAATAGCGTAATGACGTAGAAATAGCGTAATGAAGTTGAAATAGCGTAATGATGTAGAAATAGCGTAATGATGTAGAAATAGCGTAATGACGCAGAATTAGCGTAATGACGTTGAAATAACGAAATAGCGTAATGACGTAGAAATAGCGTAATGAAGTAGAAATAACGTAATGACGTTGAAATAGCGTAATGACGTAGAAATAGCGTAATGAAATAGAAATAGCGTAATGAAATAGAAATAGCGTAATGAAGTAGAAATAGCGTAATGACGTTGAAATAGCGTAATGACGTTGAAATAGCGTAATGACGTTGAAATAGCGTAATGACGTAGAAATAGCGTAGTGACGTAGAAATAGCGTAGTGACGTAGAAATAGCGTAATGAAGTTGAAATAGCGTAATGACGTTGAAATAGCGTAATGACATTGAAATAGCGTAACGACGTAGAAATAGCGTAATGACGTGTGACGCGCTGAACGAGCTGTTCTCCTGATGAATAAAGTGTGGTATAAACGAGTGTCTTGTCCTCCTATAATCCTCCTCTTCTGCGTGTGTGAAGTGGAGCAGGACGACGGCCCTCCAGTGCTGCTCAGACTCTCATCCACACACGACTGGCTTTGGCCATTTTTACTGTGTGATCAATATAAGCAGCGGCACAACGGCTCATATGATCATTATCTCCAAATTATGACCAGAAATGGATCAATATTAAGTCTGCTGTTTAAAACAAATAAAGAACTGTAGGAGAATAGTTATTATGCACAAACAGCAAGAAACTCTGTATAATAATAATAAAAAATAATATTACGATTTGAGGCTTGTGACATGAACCCGATCACATGTTTAGCGTTCATGTAAACACTACATTCAGATTCAATCAGAATGAATTCAGTCCGACTGAAACAGAAGTTGTGCATGTAAACGCAGCCAGTGATCAGTTCTTAAAAGGACCGTGTTTTTCATAGCATGAAGAACATTTTAATAATCTAAAGCAGGGGTCCCTCACTTGAGGATGATCATTTTTAGGGAGGCATCTAAAAGAGCCCATTATCCACACTGACCCAATGAAGAACCTTTATTGTATAGAGTGCATGTACGCCATGTACCTGGAAGGGTTTCTCTCCAGTGTGAACCAGCTGATGGCGCTTTAATTTGGAGCTCTCCACGAAGGCCTTTCCGCACTCGGCGCACACGTGAACCCGCGGGCCGTGCGTGTGAAGGTGCTTCCTCATGGCTGAATTATCCCTGAACATTTTAGTGCATCCCTGTGAGAAACACAGCAGAGAAACACCGGTTTGCACACCTCAAGCCTTGATCGGATGAAAACAAACGGATGGATCCGCTCACCTTGTGTGGACAGGCTATCGTTCTAGGCGCATCGTCCTCCTTGAACTTCCTCGGCTTCATTCTAGACAAACACGATGACAATGCTCAAATATCACAGATTACCCAGAATGCTCATTATATTCAGAACACTTCCACCCTTTGTCGATGCAGTTACCCAGTGACACTCTATAGTGACCAATAAAAAGCCCCTCATGTGACCAGTGTAACGTTATTCCCCAATCTTAGACTTACCGAACGGGACTACGAGCAAAATGACCGCCACTGTTACCGAAGGGGCTGAGAAACAAAACAACTAACATAGTAAATGTCACGTCAAAACATGCTGCGTCCAAACCATCTCAGAAGACCAACGTCCTATTACTTGCAGTTTAATGTCTTTCAAAAAGATAAACATGAATAAAAAAGGTTTTCACAGAAACTGATATTGGCACTGCATCCACACTAGGGCTGGGTATCGAGTTCGATACTTTTTAGGCACAGACCAAATTGAGTATCAAAAAATCTCTTGTCGTTCGGTAACATATTTTGATACCTAAGGGGTTAATCTCGTCAACGTCAGTGAGCCAATAAGCATGCAGAATGACTGGCTGTGGCGAGGCATCAAGGAAAAACACCAGTTTACGTCAATACGCCGGTTACGTGAGGCTGTAGTGTGTACGTGTCCCAAACCCCATCGATGTGAAAGTTGTGGAAAAGATCAAAAGTATGGCGACGTTTCACCAGGTTTGATGCTAACAGCACGCGATGCAATATTTGCGAGAACATAATTGCTGCCAACTCGGTGTATAGGATACTTGCCTCACAGACATGAGAAACAGGCCTATGGAAAGCTTGAGATGTCTACTTTTAAACAGACCGATTCGAAAACGAATACTCGGATTATGTAATCCAAATGAAAGGTGAATTTCTCTCTATAGAGACAGAGCGCATTTAGGCCACGCCCACACCGGAGGGGAAACAATCCAACCGTCTCCATTGACTCGAGAGGTCAATGGAGCCACTTTTATGTCCTCAAACGCTCGTTTTTTGGGGTCGACAGCTTATGAAAACTTATTTCTGGGTTTCTTAGCTTGTATGCTGTACACCTTGTCACATAGCAGCTTTTAGGCATTTTTCTGTCTTTTGTTAGAAGCAAGAAATGACAAGGAGGCAGCCTCTCGCAATGCAAAGTCAACGGAGACGGTTGGATTGTTTTCCCCCTTGGTGGGCGTGGTCTTCAGATTATGACGCGTTGCTCTCTGTCTCTATAGGCACGTGCGTTCCTTATACTGCGGAGATGACGAGTCAGCAACGTCAACACTGACTCAGAAAACACTAGTTTATAAAAAAAACATTCATAATCATTAAGCTACTTTTGCCAGTGATGTGTTAAGCTTTATGCGTGAGGCATATATTCCGCCCCCCAGTGGCATATATGAGTTAGAGTCTATAAAAAAGTTGTTGTTTTTTTAAGGTAATATTTAATATAATCTTGTTAAAATGGATTTCATCAAATTGGTGTCGAAAAAAGTATCGTTCAGGAACCGGTATCGAAGTCAAGTTACCGGTATCGATATTAAAATCTATTTTTTTAAACAATACCCAGCCCTAATCCACACAGATCACAAGATGACTTGAAAGTTTCATCAGATTCACATCTAAGACAGTAAATAAATACAGATATGATCTGACAGCTGCACTTTATATTAGGGGTGTAACAATATATCATGTCACAATATATCGCAATACAAAAATGCAACAATATGTACCGTGGATAGTTCCCCCAAAATGAAAATTACTGTGTAAAAATGTTCAAGTTTACATAGTTTTAGTGTCAGTACTACATTAAAGTACTATATATATATATATATATATATAAAATGTTGAATATAGTGTATAATAATGCAATGGGGGAATATTTGTTGGTCCTGATAATGCTTATGTTACCAGTAAAAAGTGGCCAACATTATTTCAAATATATCTAGACAGTGAAAGAGTGCAAACATATTCATCTAAAATAATTCTGTTTTTTAGCTTAAGAATCATTCATCTTTTATTCTGGTGTCTCTATTATCCTGTGCTTTGGGTTTCCAGCACCAAGTTCAAGCCTAAATCTACTCATTTACAACCACAATGTAATTTCAAATTTATCATTTTTTGTTAACCTTTAACCATATGGCTGGGATTAGCGCAATAATATCGAATCGTGACACGAGGGTATTGTTACACCCCTACTTTATATCCTAACAGTTCTCTGCCCACATTTTAATATCGGAAGCACTTACTTTGCCCCCGAGTCCAGATTCATTTATGATCCTGATATATCACACACAGCAGGTTACCTTTAAAGTGAATCCTGCACATTTAGTGGTTTTATTCAGCAGTGACCGTGAGAGTCTCTGACCTGGCGAACTCTGCCAGCTGTTTCGGGTCTGACAGGTCGATTCCCGGGATTCCTCCAGGCGGGAGTTTCTTTCCCGTCAAGTACTCGGAATAATCCGGAGGAGAGTTTTCCCCGATGATCTGCTCCTCCACCACAGTCTCATGATCGATGTCCTTCTTGTCATCTGAAACACAAAGCCGAATGATTAAGGGTTCAAAAGAGTCAACGATTAGAAATGTCGTGGAGTTTAATACGCTACGGAGCTCCGGCTCTACACGAACGACCTCAGCGACACATCCGGGTCCTCCGAGCGACTCCAAGACACTTTTAAACCATCAAAAGTCCAAATAAACACAAACGCGCGATGATTTCTGCTATAAATCTGACATTTGAATCTTTTAACCACGTAAAAGTAAATCCGCAGAGGTAAGTTAAGTTAGTTAACACACGCACAACAGTAGTTCGGTCTCCTTCACAGCTCCTTTCAGGTCCAAACGTTAAAAAAAATAAGTGATCAACCGTCTCGTATTTTTAAATCTAAAGTGGCGCGAGCTCAGCCCGCTGAATCTGATATTCAAACCGCGCGACTGTTTAACGGTCTTTAACGGTCTCCTGGAACCGCAGCCAGCGCGCGCGGCCTACAGTCAGCATCTGCCACGCGCTCGCGCCATCTTCAACCCGCTGCACGGTCGCCATGTTTACGGGCCGCCATACTGGACTCGGGGAACATGGCGGCGCCCATCGGCTGATAAAAACATGGCCTCCGTTCAAAACAAAAACACCCGGACCGATGCGCTCGCGTTCTCGGTACGAAGACGTCTCAGAGATGAAAAGGATAGAGGACGTGTTGCGGACGGACAACGCCCTGCTGGCGCTAGGAATAGATTCACTCACTCACCCGATGCCCACATCGTGACGGAGAACTCGCCCTCCAGAGTCTTGATCTGCACCTGCTTCTGCTCCCACTTCCTCCCGCTGGCCTCCGCCGCGCTCAGGTAACTCCGTTTCCCCGCTTTCTTCCCCACCGAACCCGCTTTCTTCCCCACCCGCCCCATGGAGCTCTTCCCCGCGACTGTCAGCAGAGTCTGGCCGATGTACTCGTCCTCCGCGCCGGGCACGGGCACCGGGATGAGGATCTGGTCCTCGAAGCCGTCGTCCCCTCCGACCACCTCTTCCCGGGTCTGGACCAGGATCACCTCCTGATGGTGGACCTGACCCGGGTCGTCGGTGCCCAGCGGCTGCAGCGCGATCATGGGCTGGTGCTCGTCCTCATCGTCCCCGCCGATCACCGTAGTCTCGATGGTTTCCACCTCGATCTCGTGCAGCTCCACGATCTCCGCGGGCATCTCCGAGCCGTCCGCCTCGATGTACAGCGTCTCGCCCGATGCCATGTCGAAGTCCGCCAGCTTGCTCGCTTTAACGTTAGCTGTTGCGTTAAACGCACGAATCGCTCGCTCGCTGCCCCGCAAACACACACATATACACACACAAACACAACACACCCCCTGATACCCGCACACTCTCCGTTAACACAAATAACTCTCCACTTCTCGCATGAATTCACGTCGCCACTACTACGCTCCACTTCCAAATCTCGCGAGAGGAGACTGTCGGGCTCGCGTGCACGCGCATATTGGCTGTATATCCGTGTAAAGACAATAAATGCATTTTGTTATTTTATATGCGTGTTGTGTTTACATTTGAATGTATTAATTGTGTTCATTAAATTATTTTTATTTTAAAATCCTGATAAACACATGTATGCCAATTTGGCTAAATAGCTGTTTCTGCCTTAATTACATTGTTTAAATTAATACATTTTTCGCTAACTGTGATTTTGTACATTTCTGAAATGCATAACTTAGTTTCCTCTGATAACAGATCACTGTAAACTGTAATGTGGACTCATGCATTTTCTGTAAAGCTGCTTTTAAATTGTGTATTGTGAAAAGTGCTGTACAAATAAATGTGAATTCAATTGAATTAAATCTGGCACATTTAATGTGTAAGGTCCCAGATGAAATAAATTACTAAACAAATGTTGAATACATATTGAGTTGTTTGAATATATAAAAATAATATGATTTTGAAAATATGATTTTTCTATGGTTTGTGGACCAACAATAAATCTCTTATTGATATATTAGTGTAATTTATTGTAACTGTGTTGTTTTTACTTTTTAATATATTATCATTAATTATTATTATAATCATCAAGATTTTCACTGTATATTAAATCCAAATTGAGATGTTTGAATATATGAACCTATGATTTTGATTTAATTTTCAATATTAATCATTTCTAAACTGAAAATAAATGTCACCAGAAACTCTTATTGTATTATTATTTTAAAATCCAGATTTTCACTGTATATTAGTGTTAATTAAATCGTTGAATATTAATTGTGAATTTTATAAAAAAATAAAAAACATTATATGATTTAGTTATGTTAATATTTTCAAATGTTGTGGGTTTTAAACATAAATCAAATGTCAGCAGAAGCAGATGCAGGTGTGTTTGTCATTTATGAATATTGTTTCTGCTTTATTGAAGGTCAGAAGATTGCTCTTAAAGAAACACTCACACTTCATCCAACACATCCGTCACAGTTTTATTTCAGTTCTTTTCAAATGTCACATATATCTTTTATTTATTCTTTTTTTTTTTCTTTTTTTTCAAAACCAGGAAGCACTTGGTCAAAAAGAGAAATCATAAAACAGAACAATACTTCACCATATCCTTGCAGCCAATAAACATTTTATTAACAACATGATCACAAATACTCTGGCGTTTCTTCATCAGACGGAAATAATAACGGCTGAGATCCGACAAAAACTCTCATTCGGTGATTAAATACATATTTTTATGGCAAAAAAGATAAAAAAAAAACGTTTAAAAAAAATGTACTGAGAGGTAACGAGAAATTATGAATCTTTTAACAAAAGCAAAGGAAAAAAAATAAGAGCAATAAAAAATACTAAAAGTGATGTGCAATTATTATTATCATCATTTTTATTATTATTATTCATTCCTACGTCTACTGTACACTACCAGTCAAAAGTTCTGGATCGTGAGATTTCTAATGTTTTTAAAAGAGTCTCTTCTGCTCACAAAGGCTGTGTTTATTTGATTAAAAATACATAAAAAACTGTAATATTGTGAAATATTATTCCACTGTAAATCAGCTGTTGTCTGTGTGAATATACAGTAAAGTGTCATTTATTCCTGTGATCAAAGCTGAATTTATCATCATTACTCCAGTCTTCAGTGTCACATGATCCTTCACAAATCACTCTAATATGAGGATTTGATGCTCAAGAAACATTTATGATTATTATCGATGTTGAAAACAATATTTACATTTTTATTTCAGGATTCTTTGATGAACAGCATTTATCTGAAATAGAAGCTTTTGTAACATTAAAAGTTTGGGGTCAGTAAGAATGTTTTGGGGGGGAGGGGGTAAATAAAAGAAATCAATACTTTTATTCATCAAGGATGAATTAAATTGATAAAAAGTGTCAGTAAAGACATTTATAATGTTACAAAAGATTATATTTCCGATAAATGCTGTTCTTTTGAACTTTCTATTCATCAAAGAATCCTGTAAAAAAAAAAAAACTTTTCAACACTGATAATAATCATAAATGTTTCTTGATCATCAGATCATCATATTAGAGTGATTTGTGAAGGATCATGTGACACTGAAGACTGGAGTAATGATGCTGAACATTCAGCTTTGATCACAGGAATAAATTACACTACTGTATATTCACATAGAGAACAGCTGATTTACAGTAGAATAATATTTCACAATATTACAGCTTTATAATGTATTTTTAATCAAATAAAAACAGCCTTGGTGAGCAGAAGAGACTTCTTTTAAAAACATTAAACATTTTTGAACGGCAGTGTACATGAAAACACTACTACTACAGTTATAATAATAAAAAAATAATAATAATGCAGAGAAAATGAACAGAACAACACCTCATAAAAACACTTGTGTAGTTTCTTCAGTTTCTGCCAGAGAACAGTAAGGTCAGTGCAAGTGTCCTTCGCCGCGTTAGAGCCGCGTTAGCATTAGCGTCTGTGGGCTTTAATACGGCGTAACCTTCTCCTCTTCTTCTTCTTCTTCTTCCTCTTCTTCTTCTTCTTCCTCTTCTTCTTCCTCTTCCTCGGCTACAGTGGGTTTGGCTCTCGGGAAACATGGACATTATGTCGTGCTGATTCTACTGAGTTCATGTCTAATGGCTGGAAAACAAGAGCAAACGCCGTCAGTTTCCCATCGATACGCTCAGGGTTTGAAATGAACACCCGCCAAATGCGGGTAAAAATCAACTGTGGCGGAAAACGCTGTCAAATCACTAGCCAATTTGGCGTTACTTATGTTTACTCACTTTGCTGGTGAAGTTCTTGTAAGTCAAATCTGCGCAGATTTAGCGCAAATACTCAACTCGCGAGTCGTCATGATATATTAAATACAGCGTATCGCGCAGATTTAGCACAAATACTCAACTCGCGAGTCGTCATGATATATTAAATACAGCGTATCGCGCAGATTTAGCGCAAATACTCAACTCGTGAGTCGTCATGATATATTAAATACAGCGTATCGCGCAGATTTAGCGCAAATACTCAACTCGCGAGTCGTCATGATATATTAAATACAGCGTATCGCGCAGATTTAGCGCAAATACTCAACTAGCGAGTCGTCATGATATATTAAATACAGCGTATCGCGCAGATTTAGCGCAAATACTCAACTCGTGAGTCGTCATGATATATTAAATACAGCGTATCGCGCAGATTTAGCGCAAATACTCAACTCGCGAGTCGTCATGATATATTAAATACAGCGTATCGCGCAGATTTAGCACAAATACTCAACTCGCGAGTCGTCATGATATATTAAATACAGCGTATTGCGCAGATTTAGCGCAAATACTCAACTCGCGAGTCGTCATGATATATTAAATACAGAGTATCGCGCAGATTTAGCGCAAATACTCAACTCGTGAGTCGTCATGATATATTAAATACAGCGTATCGCGCAGATTTAGCGCAAATACTCAACTAGCGAGTCGTCATGATATATTAAATACAGCGTATCGCGCAGATTTAGCGCAAATACTCAACTCGTGAGTCGTCATGATATATTAAATACAGCGTATCGCGCAGATTTAGCGCAAATACTCAACTCGCGAGTCGTCATGATATATTAAATACAGCGTATCGCGCAGATTTAGCGCAAATACTCAACTAGCGAGTCGTCATGATATATTAAATACAGCGTATCGCGCAGATTTAGCGCAAATACTCAACTAGTGAGTCGTCATGATATATTAAATACAGCGTATCGCGTAGATTTAGCGCAAATACTCAACTCGCGAGTCGTCATGATATATTAAATACAGCGTATCGCGCAGATTTAGCGCAAATACTCAACTCGCGAGTCGTCATGATATATTAAATACAGCGTATCGCGCAGATTTAGCGCAAATACTCAACTCGCGAGTCGTCATGATATATTAAATACAGCGTATCGCGCAGATTTAGCGCAAATACTCAACTCGCGAGTCGTCATGATATATTAAATACAGCGTATCGCGCAGATTTAGCGCAAATACTGAACTCGTGAGTCGTCATGATATATTAAATACAGCGTATCGCGCAGATTTAGCGCAAATACTCAACTAGCGAGTCGTCATGATATATTAAATACAGCGTATCGCGCAGATTTAGCGCAAATACTGAACTCGTGAGTCTTCATGATATATTAAATACAGCGTATCGCGCAGATTTAGCGCAAATACTCAACTCACGAGTCGTCATGATATATTAAATACAGCGTATTGCGCAGATTTAGCGCAAATACTCAACTCGCGAGTCGTCATGATATATTAAATACAGCGTATCGCGCAGATTTAGCGCAAATACTCAACTCGCAAGTCGTCATGATATATTAAATACAGCGTATCGCGCAGATTTAGCGCAAATACTGAACTCGCGAGTCGTCATGATATATTAAATACAGCGTATCGCGCAGATTTAGCGCAAATACTCAACTAGCGAGTCGTCATGATATATTAAATACAGCGTATCGCGCAGATTTAGCGCAAATACTGAACTCGTGAGTCTTCATGATATATTAAATACAGCGTATCGCGCAGATTTAGCGCAAATACTCAACTAGTGAGTCGTCATGATATATTAAATACAGCGTATCGCGTAGATTTAGCGCAAATATTCAACTCGCGAGTCGTCATGATATATTAAATACAGCGTATCGCGCAGATTTAGCGCAAATACTCAACTCGTGAGTCGTCATGATATATTAAATACAGCGTATCGCGCAGATTTAGCGCAAATACTCAACTCGCGAGTCATGATATATTAAATACAGCGTATCGCGCAGATTTAGCGCAAATACTCAACTCGCGAGTCGTCATGATATATTAAATACAGCGTATCGCGCAGATTTAGCGCAAATACTGAACTCGTGAGTCGTCATGATATATTAAATACAGCGTATCGCGCAGATTTAGCGCAAATACTCAACTCGCGAGTCGTCATGATATATTAAATACAGCGTATCGCGCAGATTTAGCGCAAATACTGAACTCGTGAGTCGTCATGATATATTAAATACAGCGTATCGCGCAGATTTAGCGCAAATACTCAACTAGCGAGTCGTCATGATATATTAAATACAGCGTATCGCGCAGATTTAGCGCAAATACTGAACTCGTGAGTCTTCATGATATATTAAATACAGCGTATCGCGCAGATTTAGCGCAAATACTCAACTAGTGAGTCGTCATGATATATTAAATACAGCGTATCGCGTAGATTTAGCGCAAATACTCAACTCGCGAGTCGTCATGATATATTAAATACAGCGTATCACGCAGATTTAGCGCAAATACTCAACTCGCGAGTCGTCATGATATATTAAATACAGCGTATCGCGCAGATTTAGCGCAAATACTCAACTCGCGAGTCATCATGATATATTAAATACAGCGTATCGCGCAGATTTAGCGCAAATACTCAACTCGCGAGTCGTCATGATATATTAAATACAGCGTATCGCGCAGATTTAGCGCAAATACTGAACTCGTGAGTCGTCATGATATATTAAATACAGCGTATCGCGCAGATTTAGCGCAAATACTCAACTCGCGAGTCGTCATGATATATTAAATACAGCGTATCGCGCAGATTTAGCGCAAATACTCAACTCGCGAGTCGTCATGATATATTTAATACAGTGTATCGCGCAGATTTAGCGCAAATACTCAACTCGTGAGTCGTCATGATATATTAAATACAGCGTATCGCGCAGATTTAGCGCAAATACTCAACTCGCGAGTCGTCATGATATATTAAATACAGCGTATCGCGCAGATTTAGCGCAAATACTCAACTCGCGAGTCGTCATGATATATTAAATACAGCGTATCGCGCAGATTTAGCGCAAATACTCAACTCGCGAGTCGTCATGATATATTAAATACAGTGTATCGCGCAGATTTAGCGCAAATACTCAACTCGCGAGTCGTCATGATATATTAAATACAGTGTATCGCGCAGATTTACCGCAAATACTCAACTCGCGAGTCGTCATGATATATTAAATACAGCGTATTGCGCAGATTTAGCGCAAATACTCAACTCGCGAGTCGTCATGATATATTAAATACAGCGTATCGCGCAGATTTAGCGCAAATACTCAACTCGCGAGTCGTCATGATATATTAAATACAGTGTATCGCGCAGATTTAGTGCAAATACTCAACTCGTGAGTCGTCATGATATATTAAATACAGCGTATTGCGCAGATTTAGCGCAAATACTCAACTCGCGAGTCGTCATGATATATTAAATACAGCGTATCGCGCAGATTTAGCGCAAATACTGAACTCGCGAGTCGTCATGATATATTAAATACAGCGTATTGCGCAGATTTAGCGCAAATACTCAACTCGCGAGTCGTCATGATATATTAAATACAGTGTATCGCGCAGATTTAGCGCAAATACTCAACTCGCGAGTCGTCATGATATATTAAATACAGCGTATTGCGCAGATTTAGCGCAAATACTGAACTCGCGAGTCGTCATGATATATTAAATACAGCGTATCGCGCAGATTTAGCGCAAATACTCAACTCGTGAGTCGTCATGATATATTAAATACAGCGTATTGCGCAGATTTAGCGCAAATACTGAACTCGCGAGTCGTCATGATATATTAAATACAGCGTATCGCGCAGATTTAGCGCAAATACTCAACTCGCGAGTCGTCATGATATATTAAATACAGTGTATCGCGCAGATTTAGTCCAAATACTCAACTCGTGAGTCGTCATGATATATTAAATACAGCGTATTGCGCAGATTTAGCGCAAATACTCAACTCGTGAGTCGTCATGATATATTAAATACAGTGTATCGCGCAGATTTAGCGCAAATACTCAACTCGCGAGTCGTCATGATATATTAAATACAGCGTATCGCGCAGATTTAGCGCAAATACTCAACTCGCGAGTCGTCATGATATATTAAATACAGCGTATTGCGCAGATTTAGCGCAAATACTCAACTCGCGAGTCGTCATGATATATTAAATACAGCGTATTGCGCAGATTTAGCGCAAATACTCAACTCGCGAGTCGTCATGATATATTAAATACAGCGTATCGCGCAGATTTAGCGCAAATACTCAACTCGCGAGTCGTCATGATATATTAAATACAGCGTATCGCGCAGATTTAGCGCAAATACTCAACTCGCGAGTCGTCATGATATATTAAATACAGCGTATCGCGCAGATTTAGCGCAAATACTCAACTCGCGAGTCGTCATGATATATTAAATACAGCGTATCGCGCAGATTTAGCGCAAATACTCCACTCACGAGTCGTCATGATATATTAAATACAGCGTATCGCGCAGATTTAGCGCAAATACTCAACTCGCGAGTCGTCATGATATATTAAATACAGCGTATCGCGCAGATTTAGCGCAAATACTCAACTCACGAGTCGTCATGATATATTAAATACAGCGTATCGCGCAGATTTAGCACAAATACTGAACTCGCGAGTCGTCATGATATATTAAATACAGCGTATCGCGCAGATTTAGCGCAAATACTCAACTCGCGAGTCGTCATGATATATTAAATACAGCGTATCGCGCAGATTTAGCGCAAATACTGAACTCGTGAGTCGTCATGATATATTAAATACAGCGTATCGCGCAGATTTAGCGCAAATACTCAACTAGCGAGTCGTCATGATATATTAAATACAGCGTATCGCGCAGATTTAGCGCAAATACTGAACTCGTGAGTCTTCATGATATATTAAATACAGCGTATCGCGCAGATTTAGCGCAAATACTCAACTCACGAGTCGTCATGATATATTAAATACAGCGTATTGCGCAGATTTAGCGCAAATACTCAACTCGCGAGTCGTCATGATATATTAAATACAGCGTATCGCGCAGATTTAGCGCAAATACTCAACTCGCAAGTCGTCATGATATATTAAATACAGCGTATCGCGCAGATTTAGCGCAAATACTGAACTCGTGAGTCGTCATGATATATTAAATACAGCGTATCGCGCAGATTTAGCGCAAATACTCAACTAGCGAGTCGTCATGATATATTAAATACAGCGTATCGCGCAGATTTAGCGCAAATACTGAACTCGTGAGTCTTCATGATATATTAAATACAGCGTATCGCGCAGATTTAGCGCAAATACTCAACTAGTGAGTCGTCATGATATATTAAATACAGCGTATCGCGTAGATTTAGCGCAAATATTCAACTCGCGAGTCGTCATGATATATTAAATACAGCGTATCGCGCAGATTTAGCGCAAATACTCAACTCGTGAGTCGTCATGATATATTAAATACAGCGTATCGCGCAGATTTAGCGCAAATACTCAACTCGCGAGTCGTCATGATATATTAAATACAGCGTATCGCGCAGATTTAGCGCAAATACTCAACTCGCGAGTCGTCATGATATATTAAATACAGCGTATCGCGCAGATTTAGCGCAAATACTGAACTCGTGAGTCGTCATGATATATTAAATACAGCGTATCGCGCAGATTTAGCGCAAATACTCAACTCGCGAGTCGTCATGATATATTAAATACAGCGTATCGCGCAGATTTAGCGCAAATACTGAACTCGTGAGTCGTCATGATATATTAAATACAGCGTATCGCGCAGATTTAGCGCAAATACTCAACTAGCGAGTCGTCATGATATATTAAATACAGCGTATCGCGCAGATTTAGCGCAAATACTGAACTCGTGAGTCTTCATGATATATTAAATACAGCGTATCGCGCAGATTTAGCGCAAATACTCAACTAGTGAGTCGTCATGATATATTAAATACAGCGTATCGCGTAGATTTAGCGCAAATACTCAACTCGCGAGTCGTCATGATATATTAAATACAGCGTATCACGCAGATTTAGCGCAAATACTCAACTCGCGAGTCGTCATGATATATTAAATACAGCGTATCGCGCAGATTTAGCGCAAATACTCAACTCGCGAGTCATCATGATATATTAAATACAGCGTATCGCGCAGATTTAGCGCAAATACTCAACTCGCGAGTCGTCATGATATATTAAATACAGCGTATCGCGCAGATTTAGCGCAAATACTGAACTCGTGAGTCGTCATGATATATTAAATACAGCGTATCGCGCAGATTTAGCGCAAATACTCAACTCGCGAGTCGTCATGATATATTAAATACAGCGTATCGCGCAGATTTAGCGCAAATACTCAACTCGCGAGTCGTCATGATATATTAAATACAGCGTATCGCGCAGATTTAGCGCAAATACTCAACTCGTGAGTCGTCATGATATATTAAATACAGCGTATCGCGCAGATTTAGCGCAAATACTCAACTCGCGAGTCGTCATGATATATTAAATACAGCGTATCGCGCAGATTTAGCGCAAATACTCAACTCGCGAGTCGTCATGATATATTAAATACAGCGTATCGCGCAGATTTAGCGCAAATACTCAACTCGCGAGTCGTCATGATATATTAAATACAGTGTATCGCGCAGATTTAGCGCAAATACTCAACTCGCGAGTCGTCATGATATATTAAATACAGTGTATCGCGCAGATTTAACGCAAATACTCAACTCGCGAGTCGTCATGATATATTAAATACAGCGTATTGCGCAGATTTAGCGCAAATACTCAACTCGCGAGTCGTCATGATATATTAAATACAGCGTATCGCGCAGATTTAGCGCAAATACTCAACTCGCGAGTCGTCATGATATATTAAATACAGTGTATCGCGCAGATTTAGTGCAAATACTCAACTCGTGAGTCGTCATGATATATTAAATACAGCGTATTGCGCAGATTTAGCGCAAATACTCAACTCGCGAGTCGTCATGATATATTAAATACAGCGTATCGCGCAGATTTAGCGCAAATACTGAACTCGCGAGTCGTCATGATATATTAAATACAGCGTATTGCGCAGATTTAGCGCAAATACTCAACTCGCGAGTCGTCATGATATATTAAATACAGTGTATCGCGCAGATTTAGCGCAAATACTCAACTCGCGAGTCGTCATGATATATTAAATACAGCGTATTGCGCAGATTTAGCGCAAATACTGAACTCGCGAGTCGTCATGATATATTAAATACAGCGTATCGCGCAGATTTAGCGCAAATACTCAACTCGTGAGTCGTCATGATATATTAAATACAGCGTATTGCGCAGATTTAGCGCAAATACTGAACTCGCGAGTCGTCATGATATATTAAATACAGCGTATCGCGCAGATTTAGCGCAAATACTCAACTCGCGAGTCGTCATGATATATTAAATACAGTGTATCGCGCAGATTTAGTCCAAATACTCAACTCGTGAGTCGTCATGATATATTAAATACAGCGTATTGCGCAGATTTAGCGCAAATACTCAACTCGTGAGTCGTCATGATATATTAAATACAGTGTATCGCGCAGATTTAGCGCAAATACTCAACTCGCGAGTCGTCATGATATATTAAATACAGCGTATCGCGCAGATTTAGCGCAAATACTCAACTCGCGAGTCGTCATGATATATTAAATACAGCGTATTGCGCAGATTTAGCGCAAATACTCAACTCGCGAGTCGTCATGATATATTAAATACAGCGTATTGCGCAGATTTAGCGCAAATACTCAACTCGCGAGTCGTCATGATATATTAAATACAGCGTATCGCGCAGATTTAGCGCAAATACTCAACTCGCGAGTCGTCATGATATATTAAATACAGCGTATCGCGCAGATTTAGCGCAAATACTCAACTCGCGAGTCGTCATGATATATTAAATACAGCGTATCGCGCAGATTTAGCGCAAATACTCAACTCGCGAGTCGTCATGATATATTAAATACAGCGTATCGCGCAGATTTAGCGCAAATACTCCACTCACGAGTCGTCATGATATATTAAATACAGCGTATCGCGCAGATTTAGCGCAAATACTCAACTCGCGAGTCGTCATGATATATTAAATACAGCGTATCGCGCAGATTTAGCGCAAATACTCAACTCACGAGTCGTCATGATATATTAAATACAGCGTATCGCGCAGATTTAGCACAAATACTGAACTCGCGAGTCGTCATGATATATTAAATACAGCGTATCGCGCAGATTTAGCGCAAATACTCAACTCGCGAGTCGTCATGATATATTAAATACAGCGTATCGCGCAGATTTAGCGCAAATACTCAACTTGCGAGTCGTCATGATATATTAAATACAGCGTATCGCGCAGAATCTGCTCATATCTGGCTAACTTGAACACATACGTCACTACGCTACAAATGACGCCACGCTTGTTTATTTGCTTTCTAGCAATAGCGAAGATTAAAAATCATTTGGTTATTCATTGTTATTTTCCAACATCCTACATTTTTTTAATGTTTCCTGTATTGATCTGTCCACCTAAACACATGTTTGGTGAAAAGGATGAAAGAGGGAGGATGACAGGATTTAGTTTGAATAAGAAATGAATGTATGAAATCCAAATTTGATAATATATAAAAAGTTAATTTCAAACCCTGGATACGCCACATAAACACACAGGAACTCAGTCCACGTACCATCAATGATCTCATCCTTCACCTTGTGCAGTTCCCGAACGACTTCCTCCAGGATCTCCTGTGGACGAGAACACGAGTGAGTACGAGCGCAGAGAAGCGCATCACGAACGCTCGATCTGTACCTGTTTCATCCTGTCGAAGTCTAAGGCGTCGGAGTCTCCGATGCTTCCCACGGGACGAACCCTGCGGATGCAAACGCGTCACATGATCCCAGCGTGTACAGTGTGTGTTACGGTTAGCAGTGTGTGTTCCTGTGAACGCTCCTGCTCTCACCTGGACACCAGCGACGATCGCTCGGCTGAGTTCGCTCGGTCCCACGGCTTCTTCACTCCATCTGCGCGCGCACACACACACACACACACACACACACACAGAGAGTGAAGTTTGGCAGATTATTGCTGAAGTGCTCTAAGCGATGCTGGGTGACGTCACTTCTTGTATTGTCAAACAAAACTGAGGCTAGCTCGACCCTCCCTCCTCCTCATCCCGTCCCCTCCCCTGATGTCAGTTCAGGACTTCGCGTGTTCCTTCTCCTTTTCCCTCTTCTTTGCTATTTGTTCATCGGAACGTCTCTTTGGTCGTGTGTCGGCCATATCAACATTTAACTGTAACGTTAGTCGTTGTGGTTGTTAGGACATCTCTCCTCTAGCTAACTCCCCTCTTCATGTGCACGTGCACTAACCCCCCCATCCCCACCCCCACCCCCCTCTTGTCTGTGATTGGCTGGAACACTGTTTGTTATGTTTCGTGGTCCAGGCTGGGCCAGTTTGTGTTGCACTTCTCCAGTGTGTTCAGGGGACGGGCAGCCAGCGGATCGTGACGAGATGTTTGCCGGTGTGACAAAAAATGTTTCGGCCTAAAAAACGCGTGACATCGCTTAGAGCACCTTCAAGTGAAAGTTAAAAAAGTGAACTTGAAAAAAATTGTTGTGTAAAACACAAAAAAATACAATTTTACATTTTTATATAAATACATATTTTCTTAAACATGTTTTACTCTAAAACTGTGTAAAAATCAAATCCATAAATCTAAACAAGTTGTGGTTGATATCTCCAAAAATGATCTTTCCATGAGATGTTGTATGTCTGTAAGTGCAGATATGGGACACGGGGCGCTGTTAAAGGAGAGATCTGCAGTGTAAATGTGGGATATGATGATGGCGTGTGTGTGTGGTTTACCTGAAGCGTTCTGCCCACGAGAGTTCAGGTCGTCCTGCAAGACATCAGAATCATTCAAGGCAATAACACTGACATCACAACCCCATCAAGTGCAATATTAATATTAATACTTCAATCATTCAACAACACTCAACAAACGCCTACATTTAAGATTCATGATTTGAATTGCATTTAAAAATTTCCACTCATTTCCTCAGTTTTAACATAAACAAACTGACTCAGAAAATCATGGTATAGTTTATTATTAGCTATTACTTTTCAATTTAAATAATCATATTTTCAAACTTGATTAGAATCAGAAAGCATCTGTTCATTGTGAAAACCATTACATTTATTCAGCTAAAAGCACGAACATCATTAAAATACGGCTAGCTGTGGACAAGCAATATTCAATCAGTTCAGATATATGAGATTGAAACATATATATATACACCTTTAAAACACATTCAGATTATGAGCACCATTATGAACTGTTGACTGGTTTCATCTACTGTATGACGGATGAATACGCATGACATGAAGGTTGTGAGTTTATGTTCAGACTTTGCAATTTTATAATTATTTTTTGAGCGCATGTTCACGGTTAATGATCACATGATAAGATCTTAGCAAGTGTTTTATTTAGATATAGTTTTCAATTAAAATGATTGATAAACAGTGCCCTAACCCCCACATGTACAGGTCTTTTTATTATTATATTATATTGTGTTGGCTAATTATACAAATTAAGATATAAATGCACAGAACTACTGTTGTACATTACAATTGTCATGTAAAATTAAATAAAAAAAAGATATTTGATAATTCTAGGTCTAATACTAATATATTATTTATGTCTTAAATTCTTGAATTTTTGTAACTTCTGTCCATTTGTAGGAATGTGTAAATAAAGTACATTCCTGCACTGCACGTCAAACTCAGAGATGATCATGATTTGAGCTTTACTTTGATAAATTGTGCAGTCACTTTTATTTATTTTAACTTTGGATTTTTATTTAATTCGCTTTTTCATAGAAGTTCATAAGTCATTAATGAAGGAATCAGAAGTCTAACGTGTGATTGTCTATATCACTCAGATTACTAGTGCTCTGCATCATCAGGTCAGCTGTGCACTCACGGTTTGGCTGTCTCCATCCTTCTTCTCATCCGCTGCTTTCCGTCTGTCATGGGAAATCAACAGGGTGAGTGTGTGTGTGTGTATCTGATGTCTATACACACAGACACAGTGGGCGGAGCTACTCAGCAGTGACCTGTCAGTCATCCTCTGTGGTGTGTGTCCTCACCTGCGAGCGAGCAGCGCGTTCATCTCCTCCATCAGGCCTCCACTCCCGCCACTCGTCCGGTTGGCTTCGCTCTTGGCTCCGGAAGAGGAGTTGTCCTCGGGCTGAGGACACACCGGACACACACTCAGGTCACTTACTGCCTTCTTTAGGGATTTCATGCAGAATGTGGGATGTGTTTTTGGAGTTCTGGTTCTGTACTCTACACTCTATAAAATTTAGGGGGGGTTTCTACCCAAATCCTGGGTTGAGCCTTTTGGGTACATTTTCTGGGGTTATTTTCTCAGTGTTTGGGTAGTTTTTGTGTAACCCAGGTCCTGGGTCAGACGTTACAACCCAGGGGTTGAGTTATTTATCACGTAAAAACCTAAATAACCTTATTAAAAGAAGCATGTTTTAGAGCATTTCTTAATCTAATGGATGTTCATGCCGATGCCGATAAAGAAGCTGAGTATGATCATGTTTTGCAGTTGTTGTGAGTGAGGTTCTGACAGACCCGATTGACGCGGCGCAGTTTGGCTCCGGCGATCATGGCGGCGAGTCCTGTGGGGCCCTGACCGTCGTCCTGCGCGGCCCCGGGGCCCCCGTACCCACACACGGGCAGAGGGGGCGGGGGAGGGGGCGGAGCCCCGGCGGAGGGGGGCGGGGGCCCGGGCGGGGGGGGAGGTGGGCAGGGGCCGCCCATCAGCAGCGGAGGGGGCGTGGCGATGGGCGGAGCTACGGACAGCACCGCGGGGTGACCCTGAAACGGGGAACCTGGGGAAATAACACAGTAACGAGTAACCTGAGTTATGGAATCAGATTACTTTATCAAGTAACTAGTAAAGTAACACATTACTTTTAAAATTACAGCAAAATATCTGAGTTACTTTTTCAAATAAGTGATGCAAGTTACTTTTTATTACATTTATTGACTGACAGCTCTCCTGTCCTCATGTTGAGAAACATTGTGAGTAAAAAAGTGAATCTGCATTTCTGTCAGCCTTTTTATTTACATTTTGGTCTGAAACGACCTTTACATTTGCCCAAAAAGTAACGTAACGCATTACTTTTCTTAAAAAGTAACTAAGTAACGCAATTAGTTACTTTTTAAGGGAGTCACGCAATATTGTAATGCACGGGTTTTCGTACCTGAGTTGGACGATCGTCTCTCCCGCTCGATATGCGCCTGCATTTCCATTTGCCTGCAGACACAGAAACACACTGAACCTTCCCATCATGCACTGCACACACAGTCACACACACTGCGAAACTGTCAGATTTCATGTAGGATTTTAATTATGCCATCAAGAGAAATCATGATAAACTGCATTGTGTCATATTTACACTATTGGTCAAGAGTTTGGATTAATTAAGATTTTTTAATGTTTTTGAAAGAGTCTCTTCTGCTCATCAAAGCTGCATTTATATGATCAAAATACAGTAAAATTGTGAAATATTATTCCACTGTAAATCAGCTGTTTTCTATGTGAATATATAGTAAAGTGTAATTTATTCCTGTGATCAAAGCTGAATGTTCAGCATCATTACTCCAGTCTTCAGTGTCACATGATCCTTCAGAAATCACTCTAATATGAGGATTTGATGCTCAAGAAACATTTATGATTATTATCAGTGTTGAAAACAGTCACATTTTTGTGGAAACTGTGTTACATTTTATTTTTCAGGATTCTTTGATGGACAGAAAGTTCATAAGAACAGCATTTATAATCGCATAATCATGTATTCATTATAACAAGAAGACATTGACTCGAGGGACCCATAATGCATCAGTAGAATGGGTCAGGAACATTTCTGATCGAATAATGAGCCTGGCAGCATCAGATATCAGATGAAGAATCGATCAGAACTGGAAGCGTATGACACAGATCTGCTCAATACACAGAGATGTGGAGCGACCCAGATGCATGATGGGACAGTAGAAGAGCTGACACAGCATCATAATAATGACCACCTCTGTCCACCAGAGGGCGCCTGTATGCGTGTGCTTCATCATATCACACTTACAGTGCCCTATAATGCTGTTTTAAAGGCTCCTACATCAGCTCTTTCCTCTCAGTGTCTGAAACACTTCCATCAAGGATTCAGTCTCTCTAAGCCCCGCCTCTCTGAGAGCTGCTCTGCTGTGATTGGTCAGATTGCAAATGCTCATTATCATATCTGAATCTCAGCTCTTGATCTCAGTGATACGAACAGTAATGATGGCGTGGGTTTACCGTATCAATCTCAGAAAACAGCGTCTTCTCCACATGAACAACACGAACCAAACTCTCCCAGTCTCAGATACACTACAGCGTTTGAGGGGCGGAGCTAAGAGACGCTGCTCAGCCAATCAAGACCACATTATGCAAATTAGTTGCAAACCTACACAGGTTCATCAGTGAGACTGAATTACTGACGACTCGTTTCAGTTCAGATTCACTTCTTTCTTTTAGGAGACAAAAACTCTGTTTATCTGTGAAACTTCTACATTCACGAACAGCTTTATTACACTCCACATGAACGGAAATATCCGTAAAGCTGTAATATACTGCAGTATATGCGAATATTCATCCTACCGTCTCTGCGCCTCGAGCTCTTCTGTGTTCGGCCCGTTCTGGAGCTGCCGCTGAACAGCTGGACCTGAAGGAGACATTCAGCAGCATCAGAAATATAACTGTGGTAACACAAGAACACACACTGTATCTGCTGATGGGGTCCGGAGAATAAACTGGATTCAGAGGGAAAACATGTGGATCCCATCGGCAGATCTGTGTCGAGGACGTTCAGCTTCAGTTCAGATCATATCGCTGAGAGTCCGACCTGGAGAACGCCAGACGAAACACATCAGGCCTGAGACAGGAGCGCTTACACCGGTAAACCACAGCTGTATCCTCATCTACACTTTCACACACACACACACACACACACACACACACACACACACACACACACACACACACACACACTCTCTCACACACACACACACACACTCACTCTCTCACACACACACACACACACACACACACAATCTCTCTCTCTCACACACACACACACACACACACACACACACACACTCTCTCTCTCTCACACACACACACACACTCTCTCTCTCTCACACACACACACACACACACACACACTCTCTCTCTCTCACACACACACACACACACACAGGAGAACTTCACTACTGTGTTCGTCGTTATTTAAATAAACTCCTGATGTACTTACAAACTTTCCAATGCCTCGTTTTATGAGTACAGAACCTATCTGTACTACTGTAGAAGTTTGGTGCCATTCTGGGCATTATTAGTGGGGTAATTTACCAGATACATCATAGGATCCATTAGTGCCTGCACTAAACCATCCGGCTGATCTCTCTAAATAAGCTCTAACTTTAATAATGTTCAACCAAGGGGAGAAAGGCTTCTGGGGGGTGTTTGGCTCGAGGTCGTGGAGTAAAGGACCCAACCATCATATAATGATAAAAATCCATCCAGTGCTCTTTTTTTTATCTCCTTATATGTTTTCCCCGTCTCAAATTTTTTTTTTGAGCTTGTCTATTTTTGCCCACTTCTAGAGGTAGTCCAACACATTCGGCCAGATTGCCTTCATAGAGTAGATGCTCATGTGGTTGAATGTGTTCAAACAGCCGCAAAACGGTGTACTCTACCGCCTACTGACCTAGTACGTAAACATTTTAAAGGGATACTTCACCTCTGGAAGATGAATCTGTATTTAAAATGGGTCATTTATGTAGTAGAAATGTGAAATTATGTTTAAATTTGGAGCCTTCTAGACTGAGAAAAGCCAGAAAATGTATTTTTGGCTCATGTGGATGAAAGACAACTCCCAGAATGCACTTGCTTCGCTGCCCTACGAGGCCACTCCCAAGCCACGCCTACCGGTAAGAGCGCAGTTAAACAACTAGGCTAGGCTACTAGTTGACTCGAAACTTAAAAGACGCTGTTTTATCGTGAGTCTCCGTGACGAGTCTGCCCGGGATTTCGAGATCGCCCAAAATGTCCGGGATTTGGCTTTTGCGTTCTACAGTCGCCATTCATTATGTTTACTGTGGCGAGCAGGACGAGGCTGAGGACGGCGCGAGGCCGGTGGCGTGATTACTGATGAGCGACACCTGTGAGACGCACCGGTCTTGTAGGATATCTCTCACGGAGGAGCGGGAATTTTCTTAGCAATGCTAAAACGCACATCTACCGAACACTTGTTTAGCGTTCATGTAAACACTACATTCAGATTCACCAATTGGAATGAATTCAGTTAGATTGAAACAAAAGGTGTGCATGTAAACAATGAATGGCGACTGTAGTAAGCAAAAGCTGAATCCCGGACATTTTGGACGATCTCGACGGTCGGACATGTCCGGGTAAAAGAGGATGGTAAACCCTACTACTCAGCTTTCTCCACAGAGCAAGAGCCTGTTAGCTTAGCTTCCAAAAAAAGATGGCTGACACTATTTGTACATTCTGTGAGTGAGATCCCACCCCCTATGGGCGGGTTGAAAACATGCGGAACTAGCTTAACAAAAAATACATAAATCTCTCGTCTCAGGGGGATATGAGGGAGGGAAGCACGGTAATTCCAAAATACTACAGGTTTTCTACTGATACAAAGCTTAATGCTAAATGCTGAAGTATCCCTTTAAGAAGTGCACTAGCAGGTGTTATTTAAACTTTCTTAAAATACACAGGCCTGTTGCCATGAGAAAACTATGATGTGTTTCAAAGAAAAAAAAACAATCCAGAATAGCTAAAACATCTAATATAAAAAAGGCTGAATTCAGAATGGCAGAAATAGTATTCTGAATTCAGCTCAATGTGGTTTTATGTATGTTCAAAAGGGAAAAATTTACTTTTAAGAAACAATAGAATCACCTAGTTGCATAAACTCCCACTCGTGCAAGTCTGGAGAATCATGACTGTTAATGAAGAGGGAGGGATTATCATTAATTAGCCAAAGTCTGTAGAGTACAAAAGGACCAAAGGGCAGCACCTCAGCAGTGTGACTAGCTGTTGAACAATGGCAGGAAGTTGGTGTGCTGTTCAGTCTCTGGCACTTTGTGTTTGGTTCTGTGCTTTCAGTCATGCTGTTCCGAAGTGGAGTGATCTGCCCCAGAATCCTCAAGCTCTGACGTTCCAGCAAACTGACCAGTGGTTTCAAAAGCCAGTTCAACAGCAATCTAGTCAATGGTTTCCTCAGCAGGTTCAAAAGCCAGTTCAACAGCAATCTAGTCAATGGTTTCCTCAGCAGGTTCAAAAGCCAGTTCAACAGCAAGCTAGTCAACAGTTTCCTCAGTCAGTTCAACAGCAAGCTAGTCAACAGTTTCCTCAGTCAGTTCAACAGCAAGCTAGTCAACAGTTTCTTCAGCAGGTTCAAAAGCCAGTTCAACAGCAAGCTAGTCAACAGTTTCTTCAGCAGGTTCAAAAGCCAGTTCAACAGCAATCTAGTCAATGGTTTCCTCAGCAGGTTCAAAAGCCAGTTCAACAGCAAGCTAGTCAACAGTTTCTTCAGCAGGTTCAAAAGCCAGTTCAACAGCAATCTAGTCAATGGTTTCCTCAGCAGGTTCAAAAGCCAGTTCAACAGCAAGCTAGTCAACAGTTTCCTCAGTCAGTTCAACAGCAAGCTAGTCAACAGTTTCCTCAGTCAGTTCAACAGCAAGCTAGTCAACAGTTTCCTCAGTCAGTTCAACAGCAAGCTAGTCAACAGTTTCCTCAGCAGTTTCAGCCTAAGCAGCCAGTGGCACAGGCAGAGCCCCTTGACAAATGTACTGTAGCTGATTATGAGCAGATTCAATGTGGACCACCTGGTATCAGTGGTGCTGAGTGTGCTGCTATCAACTGCTGCTTTAATGGACAGCAGTGTTACTATGGGAAGGCAGGTAAGAGTGTAGAGTCAATGTGGAGGCATTCATGTTAAACTGATCCTCAGCAGTAACCTGCTCTTGTAACTCGTTCCAGTGACTGTCCAGTGTATAAGAGATGGTCAGTTTGTGGTAGTGGTGGCTAGAGATGTTACGCTGCCTCGATTGAGCCTGGATTCAGTCCGTCTCCTGGGTGGAAGTGATCCAGCTTGCAGTCCTGTGGGATCCACACCTTTCTTTGCTATATACCAGTTCCCTGTCACTGCATGTGGCACAAGCATGATGGCGAGTATCTGCTTGTGGTTTTGTTCTGCATGGCTAAGAATGGATTGGATGCCAACAATGTTACTATTTGCAGGAGGACAGTGGATATGTGGTGTATGAAAACAGAATGACCTCCTCATATGAAGTGGGTATCGGACCACTTGGTTCCATTACAAGGGACAGCCATTTTGAGTAAGTGATGTATGCTTTATCATAAATGAGAATCATTGACAAATGCTACAAGCTCACTGTTTGGTGTCCAGGCTTCTCTTCCAGTGTAGGTACTCTGGTACCTCTGTGGAAGCTCTGGTTGTGGAGGTCAACACCGTTCCTCCACCTCCACCAGTAGCTGCTCCTGGACCCCTCAGGGTGGAGCTTAGACTGGCAAATGGTCAATGTGTCACCAAAGGCTGTGCAGAAGGTAAGTGTTTGTCCCAAGTATGCCTAAAGCCTTTCTAAAGCTCCAGTTTCTAGTTAAACGCTGCATTCTTCCTCAGGGGACGAGGCGTACACGTCCTACTACAGTGATGCTGATTATCCAGTTACAAAAGTCCTGCGGGAGCCTGTGTATGTTGAGGTGCACATTTTGGAGAGGACCGACCCCAACATTGTCCTGATGCTGGGACATTGCTGGGCGACATCAACCCCCAGTCCACTCAGTCTACCCCAATGGGATCTTCTGGTTGATGGGTGAGTAAGGCCAGTCTTTATCCATCTAGTGTGCTGTAAGGCATTTCTGACTGCCTCTTTGCCTTTCAGATGCCCTTACCAGGATGATCGTTACCTGACCGCATTGGTTCCAGTGGCTGGATCATCTGGTCTTCAGTTCCCGACCCACTACAAGCGCTTTGTTGTGAAGATGTTCACGTTTGTAGATCCAGCATCACTGGCTCCTCTGCAGGAAACCGTATGCTCTGCAGCCTTACCTCAACCCTTAATATTAGTGCTTTTTACAGTGAATTCTATGGCTTAACCCTTTCCCCCTCTGTTAGATCTTCATCCACTGTAGTACAGCGGTGTGCCATCCCTCCTCTGGCTCCTGTGAGCAAAGTTGCACTAGGAAAAGTGAGTGCTTGCTGTAAGTTGACTTCAGGAGCTGAGAATTTATTGAAATGCCCCTCACGCTTCTACCACTTTTTACAGGAAGAGACGTGCACGTCAAGACCATCTCTAGTGGGCAAACTGTGGTGTCTAGTGGACAAGTTAACCTGGTCAAGTGAATTTTAGTCTTTTAATAAACTTCATGAAACTCAACATGTTTCTCTTTGGTATTCATTTCTGTCTGGAGTTGGATGTTTCATGACTGTTCTCAGTTTGAGTTCTAGGGCTGCACTAAACCGTAGTTGTGTTTTTGCTATAGCATTGTTTATTCTGACTAGGGTGCTTGACTTGAACTAAACAAGCCAAGCTTCTGCCCAAGCCATTTAACGGAACTACTTGCCAAGCTCCATTTGCTAACTTGGTCACCTATGCTTCTGTACAGGTCAATATTTTATTGCAGGGTGCAGACTCTCGCAATTCTGTTTTTCCAACCATTTAATTTAGTCAAAGAATAACAGGTATAAAGGTAATTGACTTTCACAATTCTTTTCTGGCAATTCTGAGTTTACATTTCACAATTGAGTCATCAACTTATCTGGCAAATAAACCCTGCATATGAGTTGACTTTCTCTTGGTCAAATGAATGTGCAATAATTCTGATGAACTAAATTTCAAATGAGAATGATTATCAGTTTAACCATTATTTTGGAGCCTCCTTTTATGTGAAGGACTTTTAAATCCTTTATGCATTGCTAATCCAGGTTCACTTGCATGATGTTAATGAGCTCAGTTGGCCCATGAAGAGCTGGAATGGAGAGCTTGAGCTGGCTGTCGGTCACAGAGGGCTTCGCTCTAACACCGCTCTCATGATAGTGTGCATCTCCAGACCACAGTGAACACAGTCGGGGAAGTGAGTCACAATTTCAGTCACAAACTCAATGCCAGCAGACAGGGTCAAAGCAAATTCCCTCTGTGGTATAGGCCTAGTCATTTATTCATATTAGTATACTACCACTCAAAAGTTTGGAATAAGATTGTTGTATTTATTTGATAAAAAAAAGTGTACAATATTATTACAATGTAAAAAAGCTGTTTTCTATGTGAATAGTAAATATAGTAAACTTTAATTAGGGGCCAAGGCCGTATTCTAATTTTTATTTTTATTATTCCTAACGAATGGGAGTCTATGGCAGCCCTATTAATGGAACATAGGAAAACTATGAAATTTGGCACACGAGTCT
>JAJAQA010000014.1:635000-650000 GCA_021464565.1 Rutilus rutilus | reverse complement strand
GTGTGGGGCATCAGCATAGGCGGCGAGATCAGACCAGAGGTGTGTGTGGTGCATCAGCATAGGCGGCGAGTTCAGACCAGAGGTGTGTGTGGGGCATCAGCATAGGCGGCGAGATCAGACCAGAGGTGTGTGTGGGGCATCAGCATAGGCGGCGAGATCAGACCAGAGGTGTGTGTGGGGCATCAGCATAGGCGGCGAGATCAGACCAGAGGTGTGTGTGGGGCATCAGCATAGGCGGCGAGTTCAGACCAGAGGTGTGTGTGGGGCATCAGCATAGGCGGCGAGATCAGACCAGAGGTGTGTGTGGGGCATCAGCATAGGCGGCGAGATCAGACCAGAGGTGTGTGTGGGGCATCAGCATAGGCGGCGAGTTCAGACCAGAGGTGTGTGTGGGGCATCAGCATAGGCGGCGAGATCAGACCAGAGGTGTGTGTGGGGCATCAGCATAGGCGGCGAGTTCAGACCAGAGGTGTGTGTGGGGCATCAGCATAGGCGGCGAGTTCAGACCAGAGGTGTGTGTGGGGCATCAGCATAGGCGGCGAGTTCAGACCAGAGGTGTGTGTGGGGCATCAGCATAGGCGGCGAGTTCAGACCAGAGGTGTGTGTGGGGCATCAGCATAGGCGGCGAGATCAGACCAGAGGTGTGTGTGGGGCATCAGCATAGGCGGCGAGTTCAGACCAGAGGTGTGTGTGGGGCATCAGCATAGGCGGCGAGATCAGACCAGAGGTGTGTGTGGGGCATCAGCATAGGCGGCGAGTTCGGGGGGGACGGGGGGGACGCGTACCCACCAGATTTCGTCATGAGTCATTTTGTACCCACCACTTTTAACTTCCGTCCATATTAATTTGACTTTTGGTTCGATTTTTTTTGACCGTTTTCAGTGGTTGTGAGGAGCAATATGAGAGAGAAATTTGGTAATCATTGTCTGACCCAACAAAAAACCATTATAATATTCATTTTATTTTATTTTCCGTGTTCGCATTTATGAGGGAATAAACAACGTGTCAGTTCTCGGTTACGGACGTGAGCGCTCTGAAAGCGGCACTAACAGACTGCTTTAAAACTTTCACAGAGACCTCAAACAGAACAGCTGCCTTTCTTTAAAGTGAATTTCGTTTTGTATTAATTATATCTTCATTTTAATCAATGTTTCATGAACCAATTGCATGGATTTAATAAATAAGAAATACAGTGAGGAAAATAAGTATTTGAACACCCTGCTATTTTGCAAGTTCTCCCACTTGGAAATCATGGAGGGGTCTGAAATTGTCATCGTAGGTGCATGTCCACTGTGAGAGACATAATCTAAAAAAAAATCCAGCGCAGGTGTGTGTGAGGTGTGTGTGAAGTGTGTGTGTGTGTGTGTGTATGTGTGTGTATGTGTGAGGTGTGTGTGAGGTGTGTGTGTGTGTGTGTGTGTGTGTGTGTGTGTGTGTGTGTGTGTGTGTGTGAGGTGTGTGTGAGGTGTGTGTGTGTGAGTGCACCTGCTGGTCCTGCAGTTTGACGCCCACCACACGGAAGGTGTTGTTGCTTGTGTTGTGGTAGATGTTGATTCGACTGAAGCCCTGCTGACCCGGTTTGATCGGCACCCATTTTTTGCTGGTGTCGTCGTAGACCATGACGGAGGCGCGGGCCTGACAGATGCTCTGCTCGCTGAAACACACACACACACACACACACACACACACACACAACAGGTCAGTCAATGATCAGTCAATGTCCTCGTTAGAGTCACTCATCAACCCGCCGCTCAGATAATCAACAACAACCAGTTCAGAAAACACAGATTCACATCTGACTGATTTAGCAGGTTTGATCAGGTCATTAAAGCAGATATATCTATATAATTACAAAAAACATTTTTTTTTTTTTTTTATATATTTTTTATCTCAGCATCTGCAGATTAGGTAATATTAGGTTTTTATTTGTAAATCAGCAAAAAAAATAATAATCCCGTTGCAGGGCTGTTACACACAATCACTGCTGGAGAAAAACACACATGTGATTAATACTGAACCCAAACTCATGTCACTGAAATACAGACGCGTGACAACTTGCCCCGGTCTGCTCTTCTTATCATGAAAATCTGACTTTCCCCGTGTGTCAGTGCTGTAACCAGTGCTTCTACCAACACAGAGAACATGAAAAGTGAAACCCAGTAACTCTGTTCTGGTGAGCCTTTCTCTGCAAGCATGTCAAAACATCTTTCCCCTTCTGACGTATGAAGAGGATCTTATTATAATATTACCGGCCCTTAATCTGCACGTTTACACACACCAGCCGACATTTGGCACTGCATCTGTGGACACTTGTGGAGAAGTGAAACATGATGATGAGATGATCAGTGTAACTCCACAACAACTACAGAAATGTCTCCACTAACATTCAGAAGCTCTTCCTGAGTCTCTCCGTAAGGCTGCACTCGCTACTGGTTACTCTGGGATTCTGGATGAGTGAGATTGGCCTGTTCTGTTATTGCCGGAGTTTCTGAAGCTCGTGTAAAGACTCCGCCCTCTTCTGAACGGAGGCGGAGCTAAAGCTCATTTGCATTTAAAGGGACACACACTAAAAACAGCCAGTTTTTGCTCACACCCAAAAAGGGGCAAATTTGACAAGCTATAATAAATGATCTGGGGGGAATTTGAGTTGAAATTTCACAGACACATTCTGGGGACACCATAGATTTATATTACATCTTGTGAAATGGGGATAATGTCATCTTTAAACCCAGAGCATGAGACTGAAGTCACAGAGAGACAGAGAGTGAGATCAGCACTGAACATGAGGAACGCCAGGAACACGAGGAACACGAGCACATCTGTGCAGCGCTGCTAAAATTATACCCGCGCCGCTGGCTGGAGACGCTCAGTTCACACACACACACACACACACACACACACACACACACACACACACTCTCTCACACACACACACACTTGCGTTCAGAGGGAGGATGATGAACACACGCACACTCACTCACACACACACAAACATGCGCATACCCACTCACTCAAATGTATCTTTATTTAAGAATATTTAGAGATGTCAGAGTGTTTGGACAGAAGCGCTGAGGAAGAGTGTGATGTGGTGCAGTGATGAAGCATCTGTCAGTCCTGCTCATCATCAGTTTCTGCTGCCGCTCCTCATGGATTATTCAGTCGGCCTGACACTGATGTCACAGGACACGTGTGTTACGCACGCCACAATTAAAAAATAATCTGTTACCTCAAAAAAAATGAATGTTAACTGAAACGAAAAAATAATATATATATATTAATCTACTTGCCTAGGCAACATTTCTCATTTTCATTTAGTTCATTTAGACATAATCCCTCCAGAACACTCCCCGGAAAGGGTTAGATCCGGAACACTCCCCGGGAAGGGTTAGATCCGGAACACTCCCCGGGAAGGGTTAGATCCGGAACACTCCCAGGGAAGGGTTAGATCCGGAACACTCCCCGGGAAGGGTTAGATCCGGAGCAGAAGCCCGAGCCACCTCAGAAGACCCTCTCGATGTGGAGGAGCAGCGGCTCTACTCTGAGCTCCTCCCGAGTGACCCAGCTCCTCACCCTATCTCTAAGGGATCGCCCGGACACCCTGCGGAGGAAGCTCATGTCGCCGCCTGTATCCGGGATCTTGTCCTTTCGGTCATGACCCACAGCTCATGACCATAGGAGAGAGTAGGAACGTAGATCGACCGGTAAACCGAGAGCTGAGCCGCACCACGACAGACCGGCACATCGACCGCATTACTGCAGAAGCTGATCCGTCTGTCAATCTCCCGTTCCGTCCTTCCCTCACTCGTCAACAAGACCCCGGGATACTTGAACTCCTCCACTTGAGGCAGGAACTCTCCTCCACTTGGTTAGTTCACCCCAAAATTAAAATTCTGTCATTAATTACTCGCCCTCATGTTGTTCCAAACCCGTGAGACTTTCGTTCATCTTCAGAACACAAATGAGGATCTTCTTGATGAAATCTGAGAGCTGTCTGTCCCTCTTTATGCAGATACACAACTACAACTTCGATGCTTAAAAAACTTCGTACAGAGATTGTAAAACTAATCCATGTGAATTAAGCAGTTTAGTAAAAAAATTCTGAAGACACACGATCACTTTATACACGGACTGAATTGAGGATTTTATCACATATAAATATTCATCAACTCACACATCAGTTGTGGTAAACGGAAGCTCAAAGAGTAATGATGCTGAAATTCAGCTTTGATCACAGGAATAAATTACACTTTACTATATATTCACATAGAGAAGTCCGCTTGACGTGCGAGAACCAATGAGGTTCATTCTCGTGTTACGCATCACGTTTGAGCTTCTCAAGAACCAATGAGGTTCATTCTCGTGTTACGCATCACGTTTGAGCTTCTCAAGAACCAATGAGGTTCAGTCTCGTGTTACGCATCACGTTTGAGCTTCTCAAGAACCAATGAGGTTCAGTCTCGTGTTACGCATCACGTTTGAGCTTCTCAAGAACCAATGAGGTTCATTCTCGTGTTACGCATCACGTTTGAGCTTCTCAAGAACCAATGAGGTTCATTCTCGTGTTACGCATCACGTTTGAGCTTCTCAAGAACCAATGAGGTTCAGTCTCGTGTTACGCATCACGTTTGAGCTTCAGCAAGAACCAATGAGGTTCAGTCTCGTGTTACGCATCACGTTTGAGCTTCTCAAGAACCAATGAGGTTCAGTCTCGTGTTACGCATCACGTTTGAGCTTCTCAAGAACCAATGAGGTTCATTCTCGTGTTACGCATCACGTTTGAGCTTCTCAAGAACCAATGAGGTTCAGTCTCGTGTTACGCATCACGTTTGAGCTTCAGCAAGAACCAATGAGGTTCAGTCTCGTGTTACGCATCACGTTTGAGCTTCTCAAGAACCAATGAGGTTCATTCTCGTGTTACGCATCACGTTTGAGCTTCTCAAGAACCAATGAGGTTCAGTCTCGTGTTACGCATCACGTTTGAGCTTCTCAAGAACCAATGAGGTTCATTCTCGTGTTACGCATCACGTTTGAGCTTCTCAAGAACCAATGAGGTTCATTCTCGTGTTACGCATCACGTTTGAGCTTCTCAAGAACCAATGAGGTTCATTCTCGTGTTACGCATCACGTTTGAGCTTCTCAAGAACCAATGAGGTTCAGTCTCGTGTTACGCATCACGTTTGAGCTTCAGCAAGAACCAATGAGGTTCAGTCTCGTGTTACGCATCACGTTTGAGCTTCTCAAGAACCAATGAGGTTCAGTCTCGTGTTACGCATCACGTTTGAGCTTCTCAAGAACCAATGAGGTTCATTCTCGTGTTACGCATCACGTTTGAGCTTCTCAAGAACCAATGAGGTTCAGTCTCGTGTTACGCATCACGTTTGAGCTTCAGCAAGAACCAATGAGGTTCAGTCTCGTGTTACGCATCACGTTTGAGCTTCTCAAGAACCAATGAGGTTCAGTCTCGTGTTACGCATCACGTTTGAGCTTCTCAAGAACCAATGAGGTTCAGTCTCGTGTTACGCATCACGTTTGAGCTTCAGCAAGAACCAATGAGGTTTATTCTCGTGTTACGCATCACGTTTGAGCTTCTCAAGAACCAATGAGGTTCAGTCTCGTGTTACGCATCACGTTTGAGCTTCTCAAGAACCAATGAGGTTCAGTCTCGTGTTACGCATCACGTTTGAGCTTCAGCAAGAACCAATGAGGTTTATTCTCGTGTTACGCATCACGTTTGAGCTTCAGCAAGAACCAATGAGGTTCAGTCTCGTGTTACGCATCACGTTTGAGCTTCTCAAGAACCAATGAGGTTCAGTCTCGTGTTACGCATCACGTTTGAGCTTCAGCAAGAACCAATGAGGTTTATTCTCGTGTTACGCATCACGTTTGAGCTTCTCAAGAACCAATGAGGTTCAGTCTCGTGTTACGCATCACGTTTGAGCTTCAGCAAGAACCAATGAGGTTCAGTCTCGTGTTACGCATCACGTTTGAGCTTCTCAAGAACCAATGAGGTTCATTCTCGTGTTACGCATCACGTTTGAGCTTCTCAAGAACCAATGAGGTTCAGTCTCGTGTTACGCATCACGTTTGAGCTTCAGCAAGAACCAATGAGGTTCATTCTCGTGTTACGCATCACGTTTGAGCTTCTCAAGAACCAATGAGGTTCAGTCTCGTGTTACGCATCACGTTTGAGCTTCTCAAGAACCAATGAGGTTCAGTCTCGTGTTACGCATCACGTTTGAGCTTCAGCAAGAACCAATGAGGTTCAGTCTCGTGTTACGCATCACGTTTGAGCTTCTCAAGAACCAATGAGGTTCAGTCTCGTGTTACGCATCACGTTTGAGCTTCAGCAAGAACCAATGAGGTTCATTCTCGTGTTACGCATCACGTTTGAGCTTCTCAAGAACCAATGAGGTTCAGTCTCGTGTTACGCATCACGTTTGAGCTTCTCAAGAACCAATGAGGTTCATTCTCTTGTTACGCATCACGTTTGAGCTTCTCAAGAACCAATGAGGTTCAGTCTCGTGTTACGCATCACGTTTGAGCTTCTCATACTTTTCGCAAACCTTGTGAGCGCGCGAACCCAAACGCTGTGACCTCGCGCCAAATGTTTTTATTGGTTTATTAAGTACAAAAATTAATGAAAATGTTTCATTATTATGAAAAATTGTGAGTGTGAGGGATTTGTTCACTTCACACAAAAAGATCTTGGAATGAGATGGCTAACTGTAGTAGCGTTTAGTCCACGGTCTATAATAGCCTAATTTAGAGATCACTTTTTTTTTCTTTTTTTTTACCGACTACCAACTTTGATCGGTTAACGTTGATTCGGTCAACCATCGGTCAAACGGTCATCGGTTAACATCCCTAGTCTAAAGTCAGTGGCGCGTTGCGCATGTTATTCCAGATGCTATTTTAAGGGCGCATGCTTGGCCATAATGTAGCGTGTGCACAACACACACACACTTTGCTTCTCTCATCTACACAGACACAGCAGTTCTCATTTTTAGAAAAAAAGGAAAAATATTAACACACGAGGGAAATCATTGTTGTGTCCATGAAGATGTGAAAAATAGGCATAAATCTAGCTTACACATTTACCCAAATTATTATACGCCTGTTTAACCGAAGCTAATCTGTGTGTGTTTCTCCATCCCCAATGTCACTTCTCTGTGTTTTACGGCCCTGACGAGAACGTCGGTCTCCTCGGCTGTGAACCGCTCCTGGCAAATCCGCCGTTATAATAGCAATCCGCCATGGAACAAGCACGCCTGCTCTTAAAGGGAATGTGAGATGACACTCTGATTGGTTTATTTCACGTTACGCCCAAACCACACCTATGAGTAATGAAGCTACTTCAGACCAACACATTTTAGATTAGCGTCGAGCGCAAGAGTCATTTATCCCGAGATCCGCCCACAAAGTTACTTGCGTTTCGCGCTTGATACTTGCGTTTCAGATCGTTAAAATAGGGCCGTAAAAGTCTTGCTTTTTCCCCACATCTGATCAGTAAAAGCCACTGACACTGCAAGACGAATCGCAAGCTGCTGAAAACATGAGCATCGAGTTCTGAGATTAAAACGTTTGAGAGTCAGAGACGCTCGACTACAGCCAGAGAAAGCAGTTCTGACACACTCACAGTCACTGAGCCAGTGCGGCGCGTTACACAAGAAGCAAAGCAGTTTTGGTTTGGAGCAGAAATCATGAAGCACAGAAAGAGTCTGATGTGTGTGAAGCTGAAACACACTAATGCGCTGACAGCACAACTGGACTGGAACAGTCCTCTGGCCTACATAAAGACCGGCTGAGGAAGAGGAGATGCACTGCCTCTTTAAAGTCAGCATGAAATCAAAATGGACAATTCATGTTTTTCTTTGGAATATTGCAGCATTTATTATGAATCATTTATTATAGTTTAAAATTCATGTTGAATCAGAATAAGTTCCTCTTCAGCATCTCTTCTCTGATGATGTGGGCGGGGCTATAAACTGTCACTCACATGAGATCAGCCAATAGCAAACCACAAACATCCAATCAATTCCCCACAGACACAATCAAGCCCCGCCCACATGTGTTCTCGTTCCTGAAGAGTTTCACTCACAATAGAGAAAGAAAAGACTAGAGCAACTTCTGTTTCATACCAAGATTTACAAGTCAGAATACACTCTAAAAAATAGAGGTCAAACATGGACAAACCCAAACGTTGGGGTACATTTTTTAATTACATTTTTAACCCAACGGCTGGATTTGTCCATATTTGACCCAAATTTGGGTTGAAACAACCCAGCATTTTTCAGAGTGTACTGTAAACAGCATAAATTAATGAATATTTCATACATGCTTGAACTTTTCCCGTAAGATTCAGTGAACGCATCTCATATTTGATGAAGTTTGCATCATTGACTCTGCTTTGAATCGATCTGGACTGTATAACAGAAATACAGCTCGACTGAATCCAGAACTTGTGTCTAGACCTGGTTTTCTGTGTTCTGTTGCAGGATTGAGTCTCATTTATTCTCCATCAGATAAAATAAACTAAGCTCTTGTTATAATCTCTCAGGATAAACCTAAACGGGATATGATTTAATACGCGTGTGGCGGCTTTACATTAAATAACATGCGTCTGCTGTCTAGCACTAGAACCGGTTCATCATACACTTTTAATACATTAAGAAACAGTATATTATTTTGAGTTTATTCTTCTTCATCTTCATACAGTCAAACCAAAAATTATTCAGACACCAGATATAATTTTTGATATTGTTTACCAGTGTGATCGGGACATTATAGTTCATTAGTGTAAGTGAGGAGAGCAAAATAAAGTAAACTGTGACATATTATACCCAAATATTCTTTATACCAGTAACATTTATAACAATTTGGGAGCAGAAATGATTCGGACACTTTGAGCTGATCATGTTTTGCTGAAGTGTGTTTTCTCTTTAATTGCTAATGCTCTTTTTACACACAGACTGAACACAATGAAGCATTGCTTGGTGATTGGTTGAGCTAAACTGGTATTATCTAATTGTGTAGTTAAATTTATAGGGGTCATATAATGCCATTTTTGTACGAGCTAATATGATTCTTTAGGGTCTAAATGGAAAGTTTGTAATATACTTTAATTAAAAATTCTCATTAGTATTGTAAGAAAACACTCATTTTACCTGGTCAAGAACAGCTGTTTTCAGCACGCCGTTTCAGTGCATGTGTCTTTAAATGATAATGAGCTTTGCTCCCCCCGCCCCTCTGTTCTGTGCGGACACCGTTTTTAATAATAACACAATAACCATAACGCGTTGTTCATTATAAACGTGGGATTATGAATTATATTGAGAACGTCGTACATAGAAAACATGCCGTAATGTACCCTGAGTGTAAACAGCCGCATTCATAGTGAAGCGTGCAGCTAGCGATTTGCAAAGATTAATATAAAGGTTAATAAAACGTTACACTCACTTCTTCTTCTTCTGGAGGTGCAGCAGGAACAGGAATAGTTGGTACCGATCCTTTTTTCAGGAGCAGCTTCTTAGCAAAACCAGCTTTACACTGACCCTCGTGTGTAAAGCAGTCTGGTGTGAGAAATGATTCGTGCAAACATGAAAACATTGACGTTGATCGTGGGGAATATTCCCTTCGAAAACACACTCAGCCACTGCGTCTTCAGCGGTTCAGATTTAGGAACATCAACATGACTGTGTTCGTTATTACACCCCAGAACACCACAATCACTGAGACGCCATTCTGCTCACAGACAGTGCTCCAGCGTATCAACTATGACTGCGCCGGTCCGCGCGGACTATGCTTGGACAGGGCGGGTCTGTGTTGAAACGCTGCTGTCAATCAACAATCGTGGGAGGGACGTCTGACCGTGTGACGTCACAAGATCGAACGGCATGATTTGAGACGGGGAAACATATAAGGAGATTTTAAAAAAAAACACTGGATGGATTTTTATCATTTTATGATGGTTGTGTACAGGCACTGCCAACACACACTTCAGTACAATCAACTTGTAAAAGTGCATGTACCATTATATGACCCCTTTAACAGCTGACAGATATTCAACATAATTCACGTGTGAGAGTCTAACAGAAGGACGGACAAAACCAGTCAAATATCAACTGAGTTCTTGTCATATTTTATTACCATTTTCTAAACAATAGCGAATAAACTGATAATGTGAGAAAAGTTGAAGGTGTCTGAATACATGTTGGTTTGACTGTATGATTGTGAGAATTGGCCATAAACTGCACTGCAAAATGAGAAATTTTAAAAGCATCCAGTAATAAAGTGAGACTGATGCGACGCCAGACAGACGGCTTTGCCTCGAGATGTTTTTACTGAGAATCTGCAAACTAATCTGAGCCGCACTGATCGAGACGAACACCGGTCGAGACGAACACCGGTCGAGACGAACACCGGTCGAGACGAACACCGGTCGAGACGAACACCGGAGACGAACGCCGGTCGAGACGAACACCGGTCGAGACGAACACCGGTCGAGACGAACGCCGGTCGAGACGAACACCGGTCGAGCTGAACACCGGTCGAGACGAACACCGGTCGAGCTGAACACCGGTCGAGACGAACGCCGGTCGAGACGAACACCGGTCGAGCTGAACACCGGTCGAGACGAACACCGGTCGAGACGAACACCGGTCGAGACGAACGCCGGTCGAGACGAACACCGGTCGAGACGAACGCCGGTCGAGACGAACGCCGGTCGAGACGAACGCCGGTCGAGACGAACGCCGGTCGAGACGAACGCCGGTCGAGACGAACGCCGGTCGAGACGAACGCCGGTCGAGCTGAACACCGGTCGAGACGAACGCCGGTCGAGCTGAACGCCGGTCGAGACGAACGCCGGTCGAGACGAACGCCGGTCGAGACGAACGCCGGTCGAGACGAACGCCGGTCGAGACGAACGCCGGTCGAGACGAACGCCGGTCGAGACGAACGCCGGTCGAGACGAACGCCGGTCGAGACGAACGCCGGTCGAGACGAACGCCGGTCGAGACGAACGCCGGTCGAGACGAACACCGGTCGAGCTGAACACCGGTCGAGACGAACACCGGTCGAGCCGAACACCGGTCGAGACGAACACCGGTCGAGCCGAACACCGGTCGAGACGAACACCGGTCGAGACGAACACCGGTCGAGCTGAACACCGGTCGAGACGAACGCCGGTCGAGCTGAACACCGGTCGAGCTGAACACCGGTCGAGACGAACACCGGTCGAGCCGAACACCGGTCGAGACGAACACCGGTCGAGACGAACACCGGTCGAGCCGAACACCGGTCGAGACGAACACCGGTCGAGACGAACGCCGGTCGAGACGAACGCCGGTCGAGACGAACGCCGGTCGAGACGAACGCCGGTCGAGACGAACGCCGGTCGAGACGAACACCGGTCGAGCTGAACACCGGTCGAGACGAACACCGGTCGAGCCGAACACCGGTCGAGACGAACACCGGTCGAGCCGAACACCGGTCGAGACGAACACCGGTCGAGACGAACACCGGTCGAGCTGAACACCGGTCGAGACGAACGCCGGTCGAGCTGAACACCGGTCGAGCTGAACACCGGTCGAGACGAACACCGGTCGAGCCGAACACCGGTCGAGCCGAACACCGGTCGAGACGAACACCGGTCGAGCCGAACACCGGTCGAGACGAACACCGGTCGAGACGAACACCGGTCGAGCTGAACACCGGTCGAGACGAACACCGGTCGAGCTGAACACCGGTCGAGCTGAACACCGGTCGAGACGAACACCGGTCGAGCTGAACACCGGTCGAGATGAACACCGGTCGAGCTGAACGCCGGTCGAGACGAACGCCGGTCGAGCTGAACACCGGTCGAGCTGAACACCGGTCGAGACGAACACCGGTCGAGCTGAACACCGGTCGAGACGAACACCGGTCGAGACGAACACCGGTCGAGACGAACACCGGTCAAGCTGAACACCGGTCGAGACGAACACCGGTCGAGACGAACACCGGTCGAGCTGAACACCGGTCGAGACGAACACCGGTCGAGACGAACGCCGGTCGAGCTGAACGCCGGTCGAGACGAACGCCGGTCGAGCTGAACACCGGTCGAGCTGAACACCGGTCGAGACGAACACCGGTCGAGCTGAACACCGGTCGAGACGAACACCGGTCGAGCTGAACACCGGTCGAGACGAACGCCGGTCGAGCTGAACGCCGGTCGAGACGAACACCGGTCGAGCTGAACACCGGTCGAGCTGAACACCGGTCGAGACGAACACCGGTCGAGCTGAACACCGGTCGAGCTGAACACCGGTCGAGACGAACACCGGTCGAGACGAACACCGGTCGAGCTGAACACCGGTCGAGACGAACACCGGTCGAGCTGAACGCCGGTCGAGCTGAACACCGGTCGAGACGAACACCGGTCGAGCTGAACACCGGTCGAGACGAACACCGGTCGAGCTGAACACCGGTCGAGACGAACACCGGTCGAGCTGAACACCGGTCGAGCTGAACACCGGTCGAGCTGAACACCGGTCGAGACGAACACCGGTCGAGCTGAACACCGGTCGAGACGAACACCGGTCGAGACGAACACCGGTCGAGACGAACACCGGTCGAGCTGAACACCGGTCGAGACGAACACCGGTCGAGCTGAACACCGGTCGAGACGAACACCGGTCGAGCTGAACACCGGTCGAGACGAACACCGGTCGAGACGAACACCGGTCGAGCTGAACACCGGTCGAGACGAACACCGGTCGAGACGAACACCGGTCGAGCTGAACACCGGTCGAGACGAACACCGGTCGAGCTGAACACCGGTCGAGACGAACACCGGTCGAGCTGAACACCGGTCGAGACGAACACCGGTCGAGACGAACACCGGTCGAGCTGAACACCGGTCGAGACGAACACCGGTCGAGCTGAACACCGGTCGAGACGAACACCGGTCGAGCTGAACACCGGTCGAGACGAACACCGGTCGAGCTGAACACCGGTCGAGCTGAACACCGGTCGAGACGAACACCGGTCGAGCTGAACACCGGTCGAGACGAACACCGGTCGAGACGAACACCGGTCGAGACGAACACCGGTCGAGACGAACACTGGTCGAGATTTGAGGTGGCTTATGAGGTGTTATGAGGCTTATGAGAATTTTCCTGGCTTATGAGGTGCAGAAGCTTCCATCACCTCTGGGCGTTAAAGCTCGCTCTACTAGGAGTATCGCGTCCTCCCAGGCTCTTTTCAAGGGAGTTACTTTAGAGGATATTTGTGGCAGGTCGGTCCTCTCCACACACTTTTATTTAGTTGTACTTAGGTTTTACAACTTGGATTTAGATGTGGCCCCTGGTTGAGTCTGGTCTGGCAAAAAAAATAGGAAAGTTCCTTGTTGGGCCAGATCCGGCAGCGGTTAGCTTGGCTTGTGTGGTATATCATTCCCATTGGGTCATCTCTACGCAGCGTCAAGTGAACCTATGAAAGAGAACGTCTCGGGTTACTTGCGTAACCCACGTTGTCTGAATAGGGAACGAGACGCTGCGTTAACTGTGCAGCTCCTCTTGCTGCCGAAGGAGCTTCTTCTTCATTGGTGGAAAATCTGAGGAGCAGATGGCACGTTCACTGTATAAGAGTGAGTGAAGTAGCCCTGCCGAGGAGGCGCCCATGCCATCAGCCAATGAATTGGCATAATTCTATACGGGTTCATATAATCAGCACATGCCTTCACGTGGCAGCCCTGTTTTGACTCATTTTACAGAACCACACATGTTCTAATGAATTTATTCTTTATTGGAATCAAACGAATGGTTATGAACCACAGAATCCACCAACACTAGGCAAAATGATATAAGTAGAAATATGCAATTACTTAAGGGAAATTGTACTTATTTTTCGCATAAATATGCTTGTAACCAATTGTTTTAATATATAATTGTACTTGTATTCACTTATCCATCTAGCAAATATGCTAATTAGAATATTACATGGCCCAAACATGTAGCAGGCACCAGTATTCCTGGTCTAGGAGGAATACAAAGGAGTAATGGTCATTTTAAGGACCTGACGGCCGCCATTTTGAAAATGAGGCCTTTCTTGGAGTCAAACTTTGGTAAACTTTTATTATGTTTTTAAGTACATATGATACTACTGTAAACCACTGAGAAACCTTTTGTTAGAATTTATTTTGGGTCAAGCCATATTTGCAGCAGACTATGTGAGAACGGTGTGTGTTAGCGGCCCCTAAGTTAATAACTAATGATCTTTACAGCGGAAGTGAATCAACTTTATCTGGACAATAACTTTATTCTAGATCTGCTGTAAAGCCTGAACAATCTCTGTTACTGTAATCTCCTGTCATCACTGTAAAGCTGCTGTGAAACTCTATATTGTTAAAGCGCTGTATAAATGAAGTGACTGGACTCGATCCTCCAGTGACTCTCCACACTGCTGCCACAGAGAAGCTCTGCTGAGTCCACACTGACACATTACGCTTCCTCTGTCTGTCACAGTGTATCAGAGGATTCCGTGGTTGCCATGGCGCCCTGGCTAGTGTGACTATGGGATGCTGAGAAGCCGCACGTCTCCACGGTAACAGAAGCCTTTGGGATGCAGTTCAAGCATCGCTGCCTCTTTCATTCATCACAAAATGAGCCACACATTACGGGATGAAAACACTCAGTAGATACAGCATCTACTGTATCAGAACCTCATCACTGATCCAGAACCTCATCACTGATCCAGAACCTCATCACTGATCCGCATCTACTGTATCAGAACCTCATCACTGATCCAGAACCTCATCACTGATCCAGAACCTCATCACTGATCCAGAACCTCATCACTGATCCAGAACCTCATCACTGATCCGCATCTACTGTATCAGAACCTCATCACTGATCCACATCTACTGTATCAGAACCTCATCACTGATCCGCATCTACTGTATCAGAACCTCATCACTGATCCACATCTACTGTATCAGAACCTCATCACTGATCCACATCT
>JAJAQA010000014.1:552500-625000 GCA_021464565.1 Rutilus rutilus | reverse complement strand
GAAAATTATAACTATGCAACCGTCTACTACAGTATCGCATCAGGCAGTGCATTGTAGTCTCCCTGAGGAAAAATTTGATTCATTCATTGCTATAGGAGAGGAAGAATTTACTAAACTCGTTAAATCATCTAAATCTACAACATGTATGTTAGACCCTATACCGACTAAGCTACTGAAAGAGATGCTTCCAGAGGTCATAGATCCTCTTCTTAATATCATTAATTCCTCTTTGTCTCTAGGATACGTACCAAAAAACTTTAAGCTGGCTATGATTAAACCGCTTGTTAAAAAAATGCAACTTGATCCTTCAGAATTAGTCAATTACAGGCCGATCTCGAATCTACCCTTTCTGTCAAAGATACTAGAAAAGGCAGTATCTTCACAACTATGTTCCTTTCTAGAAAGAAATGATATCTGCGAGGATTTTCAGTCCGGATTTAGACCATACCATAGTACTGAGACTGCTCTCGTTAGAGTAACAAATGATTTGCTCTTATCATCCGATCGTGGTTGTGTCTCTCTATTAGTGTTACTCGATCTTAGTGCTGCGTTTGACACCATTGACCACGACATTCTTTTAAATAGACTAGAAAACTATGTTGGCATTAGTGGAATTGCACTAGCATGGTTTAAATCATACTTATCTGACCGTTATCAGTTTGTAGCAGTAAATGAAGAGATGTCTTATCAATCACAAGTTCAGTATGGCGTACCACAAGGCTCAGTACTAGGACCGCTGCTGTTCACTCTGTACATGCTGCCATTAGGAGATATCATTAGGAAACATGGAATTAGCTTCCACTGTTATGCCGACGATACTCAGCTCTATATTTCTTCAAAACCTAACGAAACTTACCAATTCACTAAATTAACAGAATGCATAGCTGATATAAAAAACTGGATGACTCGTAATTTCCTACTTCTAAATTCTGAAAAAACAGAGATTCTAATTATTGGACAAAAAACTTCCTCACGTAATAATCTAGAATACTGTCTAACACTTGATGGCTGCTCTGTTAAGTCTTCGTCGTCGGTTAGGAACCTGGGTGTGCTCTTTGATACCAATCTTTCATTTGAAAGTCACGTGTCTAGTATCTGTAAAACCGCATTTTTCCATCTTAAAAATATATCTAAATTACGTCATATGCTCTCATTGACAAATGCGGAACAATTAGTCCATGCGTTCATGACCTCAAGGCTAGATTATTGTAATGCTCTACTGGGTGGTTGCCCTGCACGCTTAATAAACAAACTACAGCTGGTCCAAAACGCAGCAGCTCGAGTTCTTACCAGAACCAGGAAGTATGACCATATTAGCCCGGTTCTGTCAAAACTGCACTGGCTCCCTATTAAACATCGCATCAATTTTAAAATATTGCTGATTACTTACAAAGCACTAAATGGTTTAGCTCCGCAGTACTTGAGCGAGCTCTTAACGCATTATAGTCCTTCACGTCTATTGCGATCTCAAAATTCCGGCCAGTTGATAATACCTAGAATATCTAAATCGACTGCTGGCGGTAGATCCTTTTCCTATTTAGCACCAAAACTTTGGAACAGCCTTCCTACCATTGTCCGGGAAGCAGACACACTCTGTCAGTTCAAATCTAGATTAAAGACACATCTCTTTGACATAGCGTTCACATAATACATTATAGACTTCTATAATTCAATATTAGGCTGCATAGATTAGGTCAGCTGGAACCGGGAACACTTCCCATAAATCCTGATGTACTTGTTACATCATGAGAAGAATGGCATCTACGCTAATTTTAGTGTCTTTGTTTATCCCAAGGTTTTCCCGCAGCCTGCCGGATCCAGGCCGTTTCCAGATCTGATGAAGGACCTTCGCCTGGACCCGATGTCAATGCAGTGCTGAAGGGCCAACTAGTCTCTCCCTATGGAGGATCCCTTTCCCACTCTACAGATAACGCGTCGTCGGGAAAACTCAATTTGCGTATCTACCCCGAATTGATAAAATAAAATAAAATTCTGAATCAAAACTATAAGGAAACACCAGTAATTTGTTTAGGTTTGGTTTGTAGGGAATTCCAAACCTGCACACATATATTCAAACGCACATAACTATAGAACCCGTTCTTAATGCGCATCTGAACGCCATCAGCGTTTCTCACAGGTTCGCGTTTAAAGTCTGTGTAGAGAGAATGGTGTCGTCTTGGCGGCCCTAATTTAAAAACAAATGATCGTTGCGACGGAAGCGAATCAATCAAAACTAACTTTAGCTGGAAAATAACTTTATTAAAGAACCGCTATAAAGCCAAAACAATCTTACGTTATATTATACATTTATCTCTGTGAAGCTGCTTTGAGACAATCTACATTGTTAAAAGCGCTATATAAATGAAGATGACTTGACTTGACTTGACACTCACACACACAGATACTCACAGACAGATACACACACACACTCACACACACACACACACACACACACACACACAGATACTCACAGACAGATACACACACACACACACACACTCACACACAGATACTCACAGACAGATACTCACACACATACTCACACACACACTCACACACACACACACACACAGATACTCACAGACAGATACACACACACACACACACACACACACACACACACACACACACACTCACACACACACACACACACACACACACAGATACTCACAGACAGATACTCACACACATACTCACACACACACACACACACACACACACACACACACACTCAACCGCAGGAGTAGGTGCTGAAGAAAGTTTGGCAAATTGCATTAAAACTGACATATTTCATCCCAAACTCAAAAGAGAGAAGAAATTATAATTTCTAAGAGATTATGATTTTTATTTCTCAGATTTTGGAGATATAAACTCAGAATTGTGTGACTGAAAAGTCTGAATTGTGAGATAAAAAGAGAATTTCACTCAAAAATTGCTAGTAAATTTCACAAAGAAACAGAAACACATTTAATTAAACGTGAAATTTTAAAGTGGAAAAACTGAAAAAGTATTTTCTTGTCAAACATCCTCACATCTTAGAGAATCTTAGTGTGTGTGTGTGTGTGTGTGTGTGTGTGTGTGTGAGTATCTGTGTGTGTGTGTGTGTGTGTGTGTGTGTGTGTGTGTGTGTGTGTGTGTGTGTGTGTGTGTGTGTGTGCGTTTGTGTGTGTCTGTGTGTGTGTGTGTGTGTGTGTGTGTGTGTGTGTGTGTGTGTGTGTGTGTGTGCGTTCGAGTGTGTGTGAGTGTGTGTGTGTGTGTGTGTGTGTGTGTGTGTGCTGTAGTCATGATTCCTGTAGAGGAGAGTGAGCATCTGTCAATCACACACACCGTTTTCACCTGCTGAACCAGAACCCACTGAAAGCCCTGTAGACTCACAGCAGAAACACTGAGACACTGCACACACACACACACTCTACAACCCCATCACTGGGTCTCACCTGAAGAGATCCGCATGCATGACCTCGCCCGCCTCAGATCGCCAGCGTGTGAGCCGTGGCGAGAGCTCAACAGCAGCGCTAAAGCTCATGTGACGCGGCTCATCCGCTGCTAACGGGATTGAGCACGCGAGTGACAGGAACGTCCGTTGACTTGAGATCATGTGTGTTCTGTGTTGCAAACAAGTGTTGCAACTGAAACTATAACTAAATCCATAAAAATGCATAAAAAAGCATTAAATTAAATTAAATTAAATAAAACAACAATTATCGGGGCAATTGTAAGACATATTACATAGTAAACACTGTAAATCATAGATTAAAAGACCATTTACTGCAATTCCAGGCTGTTTACCATAGAAATATTGCGTAACACGTTATTTTACAGTGTCCTTGTTATGATACATGTACTTACCGTAGTAATAACAGTAAATTATGCATAATTACATGCAACTAACCCTCAACTAAACCCTAATCCTAAACTAACCCTACAGTAAGTACATGTAGTTAATTAATAATTAATATTAATCAGTACTTAATGTATAATTACACTGTAACGACACCTTAAAATAAAGTGTAACCACATATTGTGTTCTTTATACCGTTTTAACAGTTATAGCGCCACCTATGGTTGATCTCCATGAAAGAGCACTAACTTTGGAGAAGTTCTGATTTTTCGTTTAGGATTTATAGGCTTTTGGGTACGCTTGGCCACGCCCATTTTTCTAAACGACCCTGTTATAGCTATCCATAGGGTAATTTAACCATCCATAGGGTAATATAGCTATCCATAGGGTAATATATAGCTATCCATAGGGTAATATATAGCTATCCATTGGGTAATATAGCTATCCATTGGGTAATATATAGATATCCATATGGTAATATATAGCTATCCATATGGTAATATAGCAATCCATAGGGTAATATATAGATATCCATATGGTAATATATAGCTATCCATATGGTAAAATAGCTATCCATAGGGTAATATATAGCTATCCAGAGGGTAATATAGCTATCCATAGGATAATATAGCTATCCATAGGGTAATATATAGCTATCCATAGGGTAATATATAGCTATCCATAGGATAATATAGCTATCCATATGGTAATATATAGCTATCCATATGGTAATATAGCTATCCATAGGGTAATATATAGATATCCATATGGTAATATATAGCTATCCATATGGTAATATAGCTATCCATAGGGTAATATATAGCTATCCAGAGGGTAATATAGCTATCCATAGGATAATATAGCTATCCATAGGGTAATATATAGCTATCCATAGGGTAATATATAGCTATCCATAGGATAATATAGCTATCCATATGGTAATATATAGCTATCCATATGGTAATATAGCTATCCATAGGGTAATATATAGCTATCCATAGGGTAATATATAGCTATCCAGAGGGTAATATAGCTATCCATAGGATAATATAGCTATCCATAGGGTAATATATAGCTATCCATAGGGTAATATATAGCTATCCATAGGGTAATATATAGCTATCCATAGGGTAATATATAGCTATCCATTGGGTAATATATAGCTATCCATAGGGTAATATATAGCTATCCATAGGGTAATATATAGCTATCCATATGGTAATATATACAGCTATCCATATGGTAATAGCGCGTTCTTTTTTGTCTTATCGTGCATGAATGGTTTAAAAGCATTTGCATGAATAAGAGCGGGATCATGTAACACTAGCCAAAGGATGGCAAAAATTAACAGATGCTGCGTTAATTGCGTTAACAGCACTAATTTGATTATTTAATATAAAATAATCCATAGGGTAATATATAGCTATCCATAGGGTAATAGGATTATTAGGAACACCTGTTCAATTTCTCATTAATGCAATTATCTAATCAACCAATCACATGGCAGTTGCTTCAATGCATTTAGGGGTGTGGTCCTGGTCAAGACGATCTCCTGAACTCCAAACTGAATGTCAGAATGGGAAAGAAAGGTGATTTAAGCAATTTTGAGTGTGGCATGGTTGTTGGTGCCAGACGGGCCGGTCTGAGTATTTCACAATCTGCTCAGTTACTGGGATTTTCACGCACAACCATTTCTAGGGTTTACAAAGAATGGTGTGAAAAGGGAAAAACATCCAGTATGCGGCAGTCCTGTGGGCGAAAATGCCTTGTTGATGCTAGAGGTCAGAGGAGAATGGGCCGACTGATTCAAGCTGATAGAAGAGCAACTTTGACTGAAATAACCACTCGTTACAACCGAGGTATGCAGCAAAGCATTTGTGAAGCCACAACACGCACAACCTTGAGGCGGATGGGCTACAACAGCAGAAGACCCCACCGGGTACCACTCATCTCCACTACAAATAGGGAAAAGAGGCTACAATTTGCACGAGCTCACCAAAATTGGACAGTTGAAGACTGGAAAAATGTTGCCTGGTCTGATGAGTCTCGACTTCTGTTGAGACATTCAGATGGTAGAGTCAGAATTTGGTGTAAACAGAATGAGAACATGGATCCATCATGCCTTGTTACCACTGTGCAGGCTGGTGGTGGTGGTGTAATGGTGTGGGGGATGTTTTCTTGGCACACTTTAGGCCCCTTAGTGCCAATTGGGCATCGTTTAAATGCCACGGCCTACCTGAGCATTGTTTCTGACCATGTCCATCCCTTTATGACCACCATGTACCCATCCTCTGATGGCTACTTCCAGCAGGATAATGCACCATGTCACAAAGCTTGAATCATTTCAAATTGGTTTCTTGAACATGACAATGAGTTCACTGTATTAAAATGGCCCCCCACAGTCACCAGATCTCAACCCAATAGAGCATCTTTGGGATGTGGTGGAACGGGAGCTTCGTGCCCTGGATGTGCATCCCACAAATCTCCATCAACTGCAAGATGCTATCCTATCAATATGGGCCAACATTTCTAAAGAATGCTTTCAGCACCTTGTTGAATCAATGCCACGTAGAATTAAGGCAGTTCTGAAGGCGAAAGGGGGTCAAACACAGTATTAGTATGGTGTTCCTAATAATCCTTTAGGTGAGTGTATAGCTATCCATAGGGTAATATAGGCTATCCATAGGGTAATATATAGCTATCCATAGTGGATATATATATTCCTCCTTAGTAATGCCTTATTTGTCATATTGTTCAGAAATATGGGGAAATGCAAATAAAACTAATATAGCTGTATTAATTAAGTTACAAAAAAGAGCTATTAGAATTATTAATAAAGTAGGATATCGTGAACCAACTAATAAACTATTTGTTCAAAGTAATACCTTAAAATGTACAGATATCGTATATATATATATACATTAAAATATTGAAAATAATGTATAGAGCACTTAATAAAAGTCTTCCATCTGGTATCCAGAAATTATTTAAGTTAAGAGAGGGTAGATATAACTTAAGAGGCCTGTTTATGTTTGAATGTGGAAAAGAAAGAATTAATGTAAAATCTAGATGTGTATCAGTTATTGGTGTGAAATTATGGAATTTAGTAGAAGATGATTTGAAACTATGTACTTCTCTGTTTATCTTTAAAAAAAAATGTATAAAGAAAATTGTTAATGATTATTCAGTTAGTATGTACATTTTGTTAATATTATGTAGGGGGAAGGGAAGGAGGAAGGAAAAGAAAAAGGAAAAAATAATGTATGTGCAGTATTGTATAATTATGTATGCTGTCTTTTTTCTTTTTCTTTTTTTTTTTTCTTTTTTCCTTCTTTTTGTAATTCATAATGCTGATTCTTCAGGTATGTGGTTAAATAGGGTAGGCAAATATAAGCCTTGGCTTCAGCCTACTCCTTTTTTTTTGTGGTTATTTCTTTGTTAAATTTACCAGAAAAAAAAAAAAAATATATAGCTATCCATAGGGTAATAAAGCTATCCATAGGGTAATATATAGCTATCCATAGGGTAATATAGCTATCCATAGGGTAATATATAGCTATCCATAGGGTAATGTAGCTATCCATAGGGTAATATATAGCTATCCATTGGGTAATATATAGCTATCCATTGGGCAATATATAGCTATCCATAGGGTAATATAGCTATCCATAGGGTAATATATAGCTATCCATAGGGTAATATAGCTATCCATAGGGTAATATATAGCTATCCATAGAGTAATATAGCTATCCATAGGGTAATATATAGCTATCCATTGGGTAATATATAGCTATCCATTGGGCAATATATAGCTATCCATAGGGTAATATAGCTATCCATAGGGTAATATATAGTTATCCATAGGGTAATATAGCTATCCATAGGGTAATATATAGCTATCCATAGAGTAATATAGCTATCCATAGGGTAATATATGGCTATCCATTGGGTAATATATAGCTATCCATTGGGCAATATATAGCTATCCATAGGGTAATATACCTATCCATAGGGTAATATAGCTATCCATAGGGTAATATAGCTATCCATAGGGTAATATATAGCTATCCATAGAGTAATATAGCTATCCATAGAGTAATATAGCTATCCATGGGGTAATATAGCTATCCATAGGGTAATATATAGCTATCCATAGTGTAATATAGCTATCCATAGGATAATATAGCTATCCATAGGGTAATATATAGCTATCCATAGGGTAATATAGCTATCCATAGGATTGTACTGCAGTGGTGTTATTGAGGGTGAGTACAGGGACTAGGTTGCAAAAGTACATTTTTTAAATAATCTCAAATATTTAATGACCGATGTTATGGACAGCAGTGGTCCTAGAGGCAAAGTTATTCTAAACGAGGAGATCTAACATATTATATGAGTATTGTGTGTGCGTGCGAAACATCGCATGATATACAATCATATACACCCTTGTAAAACACTTTCAAACTTCAAAAGAGACACCGCGAGTTTCGTTCCAGTCAGCCTCCGTTAACCTTGTCTAATAGACCTTGACTAATCTCAAATTTTATTGGCCAATGGAGGCTGCGTTTTTTGATATATGCAAATGTACTCCAATTTTCAAGTCAATCGGACTGACGTTTTGTGTAGCTATAACCATTTAAATGTTTTAATTTTATTTATAGCGCCACCAAGTGGCCAATCGCCACATCGTTTCCCATGTGACCACAGATCGAGCCCATACATACGTGTACCAAGTTTGGTGAAATGATCTCATTCCGTTCAAGAGTTATAGCCGTTAGAAACAGTAGCCACGTCCACTTCGAAGGTTGTGGCGTCCCGTCACCAACGTGAATCACTTTAGACTTTTATCTGATCATTATTGACAATCCGACCCCAGAGAATCTTCCTGCTCTGGCCTGGTTCCGATTGGGAGGAAAACGTTTCCAATGTTGTGACAAACGGTTTAGAAATGATGAGCGATTTCGTACTTTTTATCGCTGTATAGCGCCACCATCAGGCAAACTGAACCAGATCACCCAATCTGAACCTGGGGCCTGAGTAAAGATCTGATGCGGTTACACTCACAGAGAACGTCTGGCTCATGTTTCACACCAACATCAAAAGGAAAGAAAACTCATTTATATTTTGCTCAAAGAAAATTAAGATCATTAACATTTTTCATTACAATGAAAGTTTTTCACCAGCTTGAAAGTTTTCATGAGATTCACGGCATGTCAGTGACCCTGATGTTTCTTTGTGTTGTTTCCAAAATTACACTCTATTATCATGTCTCATAAATACACACACACACACACACACACACACACACACACACACACACACACACACACACACACACACACACACTCAATCACACAGACACTCACTTACACACACTTACACACACACACACACACACACACACACACACACACACACACACATACCTACATATATACACACTCACTCTCTATTTCTCACACACACACACACACACACACACACACACACACACTCACTCACACACACACACTCAATCACACAGACACTCAATTACACACACACACACACACACACACACACACACACATACACTCACACTCTCTATTTCTCTCTCTCTCTCACACACACACACACACACACACACACACACACACACACACACACACATACACACTCTCTATTTCTCACACACACACACACCCACACACACACACACACACACTGTTTACGGCAGTAAATGAACCCCAACCGATGCTGTGTTCTGAGTCTGCGCAGAAGCCGGAGAGGATCTTGTGTTGCGTAACGCAGTTTAATGCGCTGGACCTTCACAGAACACCATCGGCTTGATGAAGTCTCGCTCGTTACAGCTTCAGGACTAATCACCTAATTTATGATTCTGGCGCATTAATGCTTATTATTGTATTATTAATGTACGTTTTAATGCATTATATATTTTCTTAAATACTTGTCACCAAAGTTAAAATTGGTTACCACGTGTTTTATTGCATTATACTCTTTAAATCTGTGTTCAGTTCATTAGCGCTGATCAATCATCTTTATCAATGAACACATGCACTGCTGCGCGCGTGCCCTCGTTACCATGACAACAGCCGCTCTGACCACGCCCTCCGCGACACGTCACAGCTCTGCTGAGGCGAACGTTGATGATGATAATGATGATGATGATGATGTCTCCATTTTCCATCGTTTCTTTCGCTGTATTTTAAAACAATTATAAGTATATATATAAACGCGTCCCTCCCTTCGCAGACTATCACATCTATAAGTCATTAAGACTCATTAGTGTGCTACATTGATGATGGCAGCATGAGAATGTGTGGCCTCAGGAGAACACGCCGGCTGATGCTTCAAAACCTCATCTAATCCCAGTCATTTCAACCAATAGCTCAAATATATAGACAATATGTCGACATAACAGTACATATAAAACACTAAATTCACCCCAAAAAAGCATCTCGTCACATAATCTGCTGCATTTGCGCCGTTAATAATAACGGGCGCTGCGCGTGAGCACGGGCGCGCGCTTACCTCATATTTTCTTCTTTTTCTTCGTTATAAATAAACGTGGAATAATGTCACCACAGTCTCTCGATCCCCCGTGTGTAATTAAAGATCCAACACCGCAGAGATAAAGCGAATATCCACGGAATATGTGTAAAAAAAAAAAAAAAAAAAAGACGCCGATGCTACGAAAGCCAGTCACGGATGCGGAGGAAAAACTGCGACAGATGGAAATGTGGCCGTTTCTGTGTTGATTCCGAGTCGATCTCTGGTGTTTTGGTGTTTTTCTCGCCGTGTTGAGACCGTGTTCTCCTCACGTCCATCTCACGGTCTCCGGTCTCCGGTCTCCGGTAACCGCGCACTGACTCACCGGCACCGGCTCTGCCCACGGGCGCCTCAGACACACACACTCCTGGAACATCTGGCGGGAAGATACGGGTTTAAACCCACGCGAAACATCATCATCATCATCAACAGACACAGAGGAGTCACACCAGCGGAGCTGATATTGTATATATAAACCACAAAACGATAACTAACCCAACCCATACACTGCCATACACACACGCAGAGCGGCCAAAGCGTCACTGTGTGGATTTAAATAGGCTCTTTCTATTATTGGATCATTATTGCAGTGATGATCATGTTCCTATCATGTTCTTCTAACCCTAATTGATGGAGTGTGTAGCTTGTCATTTCTTAAACAACCATAGAAGACACATCATGTTCATATTGCAGGATGACAATGTCAAGATTCATCAGGCTCAAACTGTGAGAGGATGGGTGGGAAGAATCATTTTCTCACAAGAATGGATGGAAATAAATGTTGTTTGATGTTATTTGCATCAAGAGGTGCATCAATATTTGGTCAAGATCTTGTATTGGTCAGGCCAATATAATTAATATATATAACTTAATATTGGTCAGTTTATTTCAACATGTAATGCATTAGTTAATGCACTGTGAACTCCCTTATAGAAATTAACCATGGTTTTATTATAGTGTAGAAACCATGTTTGTTTGTTTTTTGTGGAAGATTGATTACCATAGTTTTACAATGGTGTTACTACACACTCACACATTAACACAAGTCACTACACAAGTTTATGTGTGTGACGAGATCTTCCTGCATTGGTTTATCTGAAGCCATAATATCACTAATCCTCCAACAGGAGTGCTAAACCCCAGATTTCAGGCTCTGTTCGAGTTTTGATCATTTTTAGAAGGATTTGTTCATCAAGAAAAGTGACTCAGCTTTCTCAATGTCATCTTATGTAATGAAAGGTATATTCTGGGCCAGACAGGATTTAAACGGGAAAAAACTCATCTGAATCCTCTCAGTGGACCAGCAGAGGGCAGTCAGGAGCTCAGCTGTTATAGATCTATGGCATGAATGTGTGCAGTTCATAGAGTCAGAATTTACCATAATATGAAACAGATTTTATTGTAATTCTGCACCAGAAACGTTGTCATTCTCCGGAAAATAAGCGAACAATGCTAACATCAGTCAGTCAGGTCAGATGTTTGTGAGCGAGTGTTTCCGTCAGTAGCAGATCTGGAAGTATTGACTGGCTGGTTTGACTGGTTTGACTGGTTTGACGGGACTCCTGTAGTTCAGACACGAGCTCTTCTTCTTCTGGGCGAGTGCAGTCAACGCTGGGCTTCTGCTCTGATCTACAGGCTCACACACCTCACACACCTCAGCTGACCCAGTCCTTCTTCCCAGCGGCACCAGGTACATCTGCAGAGTCACTAAATCAAGTGGGCAGATGAGGAAGAGGAGATGAGGAAGAGGAAGAGGAGATGAGGAGGAAGAGGAAGAGGAGATGAGGAAGAGGAAGAGGAGATGAGGAGGAAGAGGAGATGAGGAAGAGGAAGAGGAGAGGAGGAAGAGGAGGAGGAGAGGAAGAGGTAGAGGAGATGAGGAAGAAGAGGAAGAGGAGATGAGGAGGAAGAGGTAGAGGAGACGAGGAAGAGGAGGAGAGGAAGAGGTAGAGGAGATGAGGAAGAAGAGGAAGAGGAGATGAGGAAGAGGAGGAGAGGAAGAGGTAGGGGAGATGAGGAAGAAGAGGAAGAGAAGATGAGGAAGAAGAGGAAGAGGTAGAGGAGATGAGGAAGAGGAGATGAGGAAGAGGAGAAGATGAGGAAGAAGAGGAGAGGAAGAGGTAGAGGAGATGAGGAAGAGGAGAAGATGAGGTAGAGGAGATGAGGAAGAAGAGGAAGAGGAGATGAGGAGGAAGAGGTAGAGGAGACGAGGAAGAGGAGGAGAGGAAGAGGTAGAGGAGATGAGGAAGAAGAGGAAGAGGAGATGAGGAAGAGGAGGAGAGGAAGAGGTAGGGGAGATGAGGAAGAAGAGGAAGAGAAGATGAGGAAGAAGAGGAAGAGGTAGAGGAGATGAGGAAGAGGAGATGAGGAAGAGGAGAAGATGAGGAAGAAGAGGAGAGGAAGAGGTAGAGGAGATGAGGAAGAGGAGAAGATGAGGAAGAGGAGATGAGGAAGAGGAGAAGATGAGGAAGAGGAGATCAGGAAGAGGATATGAGGAAGAGGAGATGAGGAAGAGGAGAGGAAGAGGTAGAGGAGATGAGGAAGAGGAGAAGATGAGGAAGAGGAGAAGATGAGGAAGAGGAGATGAGGAAGAGGATATGAGGAAGAGGAGAAGATGAGGAAGAGGAGATGAGGAAGAGGAGATGAGGAAGAGGAGAGGAAGAGGTAGAGGAGATGAGGAAGAGGAGAAGATGAGGAAGAGGAGATGAGGAAGAGGATATGAGGAAGAGGAGATGAGGAAGAGGAGAGGAAGAGGTAGAGGAGATGAGGAAGAGGAGAAGATGAGGAAGAGGAGATGAGGAAGAGGATAGGAGGAAGAGGAGGAAGAGGAGACGAACAGAGAGAGAAAGCATTAAGAGAGAGCTGATCATGGAGAACAGAATCTAGTCTTGATGTGACTCTAGTATTGTGTGTTGGAGTCAGTTATTCACCTGGGGTCTCATTTATAAAACTGTGTGTAGGAACCTTACTAAAAGTGTACGTGCGCCCGAAAGCCAAAAATGGCGTACGCAAAAAAATATTCGGATTTATAAAACCGTTCGTACGCCAGAACCTGCGCAGAATTCACTTTATAAATCCCAGTCAGCGGAAGATTGTGCGCACATGCGTCTCCACCCGAAATAACCATATATGGAGCTTACAACGCCTAGTTTTACTGTGCAGATCCTCATCTGCATATCATTTGCATATGATTATTCATCCACGTGATAACGTTTAACGGTACAAGACACATTACATTAATAAAAATCAAGTAGTTGCCTATCCTTGCCTTGTTTTTGAATAGCCTACATAAATCAAATAGTGTAAAATACATTTCAGAGAAAGTTTTTCTCAATCTTTTCCACTGGCCAAATTGTATTTTTAATTGATTTATATTTTTAATGGAAACAGATAGCCCTTGGGCATTATTTGCACAAAACTATTTTCTCAGACAATCTGGTATTATCATGATAAGCAATTATCTCTGTGGTTAAAACATTAAAACGCAGCACGCCAGAGGAAAAGTGTTCAAAAACACTGCATTAACAACAAATATTTCTATTGACTGAATTTGAATATAAAAATGTTGTAACTTCTCAGTAATGATTTCATGTTTAAGTGCTTAACTCCATTAATTTGAATGGCATATTTAATCTAAATGTTTATATCAAAAGTAAAACATAGTTTAAATCATTATTTTATTTATTTAAACTGTTATTTGCGTCAGTTTCACTAAACGGCCCAACGTGCTCGTTGGCGCGGACATTTAAGAAGGGATGGATATTTGCTTCAAGTGGCAGGCTTGGTGAGTGAAATTATATTTGTATTATCTTTCTGTATATGTTAAATTTTCTTTAGATTTTCTGTCTAAAAGTGACCAAAAAGACACTTAACTCCAGCTCACCATCGGTGTCGCCAATTCCCTTTGTCTCCAGAATGTGCGTACGCACGGCTCAAAGTTTGCTTAAAGGTGCGCACATTCTCCCGTCAAGTTTGTTTTTTATAGATCACAACCTTTGCGTGGGAACTGGCGTACGTACGTTTCCAGCCCCGTTTTGTGCGTACGCACGCTTTATAAATGAGGCCCCTGGTCCTCATTTATAACCGTTGTGTGCGCACAGAAGGCGTACGCCACTCTCTACGCAATCATTGCTATTTATAAAAAGCAAACTTGACGGGAAAATGTGCGTTCCTTCACGCAAACTCTGGCCCAGGCGTACGCACAGAAACAGGTGAAAGTGTGTGAAACTGTAGACCGTTGTGTAAGAGAAATGGCAATACTGCCTCTCATAAATACCATGAAGACTTCACAAAGCAAGTCTTACAATTAACAGCCGACACGAACACCCGTTTGACCGATCTGCAGTGTAAAACAAACCCAATCAAACGAAGATTACTGTAGAAATGCAAATTAACACATATTTGCAAAAAGAAAAGTGAAATATGTTCTGCAATATTATTGGCATGTTATGCGATTCATCTGCAGCTTGTCGGATGCAATCAAATGGATGGTAATAGAATGCCATGATGCATCACAGTGCGTAATGAGGAACAGTGGCTGATCATGCGCTACGTTTCTTGGGTTTCCTCTCTGTGTTTGCCATGATTTCGCAATCGATGAATATTAACTTGTGGGTGTTTCACGGACTATTTATGGGCAACTACGGGCGTGACATGAAGCCGCAAAAGCTGCGCTACATTTAGAATTGATTGTGGTTTATTAAGGGAAGACAGCGTAGGATGTGCGTGCGCACGGTTTTATAAATCCGAATATTTCTGTGCGTACGCACATCCTATGTTTCATCCGTACGCCACTTCTGACGCAAATCCTACGCAAAGTTTTATAAATGAGGCCCCAGAGCTGTGTGTGTGTGTGTGTGTGTGTGTGTGTGTGTGTGTGTGTGTGTGTGTGTGTGTGTGTGTGTGTGTGTGTGTGTGTGTGTGTGTGTGTGTGTGTGTGTGTGTGTGTGTGTGTGTGTGTGTGTCGTGCCCTGATTCACTACGGTAAGCCTGTTATAAGTGTTTATATTGTAGACCTGACGGGATGGTTTTCGGGGAATATTGCGTACATACACAAAAATAAAAAATAAACGTTAATAGAGTAAAATTGCTCTGGATGCTTTGAGTGCTTAGTTGAGTGTGTGTGTGTGTGTGTGTCAGAGGTTAGTTGTCACAACAAGAGAAAGAGAAAGGTTGGCATGGAGTCTCTAAATCTCCACCCTACGGAGAATCATCCGTTTTAATCAAACGCCAAACGAGACAGAGCTCGTAATAAAACAAGAATCAACATCAGTTTGGCTTTAGATGGCGAGAACTGAGTGATCTGAAATGTTGTAACAGTGTTCTTCCGCTGAATGCATGCAGTTATTATGTGATGGAGTGGGATGAGACCTACCTTTGCAGTGAGTGACACGCCTGGAGCCTGACGGACAGAAACACAGAGGAATAAAATAATCATAATTAATCATGAAACCATTAATGTTGCAAGTGTGAGAAAGTGGGCGATGGTTTCGAGAAATGTGTTTTAGCCATTTAGAAAAACTGTTTTAGTCATTAGTATTTTTCTTTGTCTATTTTTTTAAAATTATCTGTATTTCTCTATGTACATTTCTGAAATGCACTTTCTGTAAAGCTGCTTTGAAACAATATGTATTGTGAAAAGCGCTATACAAATAAATTTGAATTGAATTGAATTGAATTTTATTTTATGTTGGTGTATCCTCATTTTATTCCAAGAAAAAGGAAATGTTTTTAATGGTTTGAGTTTTAGTTAACTATAATAACCCAGTAAAAGCGGCTTCACAGTAATATACAGGGAAATAACAGAATCAATGAAGAAAACTTCACATTCGTTGGTCAGGAACCTGGGTGTGTGTGTGTGTGTGTGTGTGTGTGTGGGTGGGTGTGTGTGTGTGTGTGGGTGTGTGTGTGTGTGTGGGTGTGTGTGTGTGTGTGTGTGTGTATGCTCTTTGATACCAATCTTTCATTTGAAAGTCACGTGTCTAGTATCTGTAAAACCGCATTTTTCCGTCTTAAAAATATATCTAAATTACGTCATATGCTCTCATTGACAAATGCGGAACAGTTAGTCCATGCGTTCATGACCTCAAGGCTAGATTATTGTAATGCTCTACTGGGTGGTTGCCCTGCACGCTTAATAAACAAACTACAGCTGGTCCAAAACGCAGCAGCTCGAGTTCTTACCAGAACCAGGAAGTATGAGCATATTAGCCCGGTTCTGTCAAAACTGCACTGGCTCCCTATTAAACATCGTTTACATTTTAAAATATTGCTGATTACTTACAAAGCACTAAATGGTTTAGCTCCGCAGTGCTTGAGCGAGCTCTTAACGCATTATAGTCCTTCACGTCTATTGCGATCTCAAAACTCCAGTTGATAATACCTAGAATATCTAAGTCGACTGCTGGCGGTAGATCCTTCTCCTGTTTAGCACCAAAACTCTGGAACAGTCTTCCTAACATTGTCCGGGAAGCAGACACACTCTGTCAGTTCAAAGCTAGACTAAAGACACATCTCTTTGGCCTAGCATACACGTAACACATTACACATTTCTATTATTCAAATCAGTTAAATGATTGTAAGGCTGCAAAAACTAGGTCCGCCGGATCCTGGCCGTATCCAGATCAGATGGTGGACCTGCGCCTGCACACGTCCACGACGCATCCCTGAAGTGCCAGCCTCATCAGCCCTGTGAAGGCCTCATCCACACCACAGCCATCGGCTCTGATCCTCAACAAACTCGTCTCCATACCGGCGAGACTCTGACTTCCAACCAGATGGAACTGGATAATATTCTGAATGTTCTGATCCAATCTGACCTCTGACCTGTAATGCTGTCTGGATCATAATCACACACTGTTCGCTCGTTGGCCAGAGGAGAACTGAGCGACTGAGTCTGAGTCAGAAGGTTTTCCCCATTCTGTCCTGATGGAGTTCTGGTTCCTTCACTGTCGCCTTTGTCTTGCTTATTTGGGGACATTTAATTTAATATTCAACAATATTATTGATCTCCTGCATTGACACCATTATATGAGAACTGAGCTGAGCTGGACGATGACATCACGGTTTTCTCCAGAGCCGCTATATAGATAACTGAACTAAATTAATAACTTTTTTATTACAACAAAAATTAACCATCACTGAACTTACTTAAGCTGGACTGTGACGATATTTTCTTCTGGAAACAAACTTTGTTGCATTATTGTCCTGTTATCTCTGTAAAGTTTCTCTGAAACACTCTGTGTTGTGAAAAGCGCAGTATAAATGAAGGTGACTTGGCATTCAGATTCAATACAATAGAAGACAATAGTGTCGTTTTATCAGCTGGAATTAGTTTATGCAACTGTGTTGTTTAAGTTTAAGATTATTTTACAACAAAATAACACGTATAATAATAACATGTAATAATTCCTCTTGATGTGCTTGTCTCACCTGATGCACTCGCTTCCTTTGGTTTGCTGTGTGAAGAGAGAGGTGTTACTCATTCATCACCGCAGGAGCTTCTACACCCCAGACAGCAACATAGTATCGGCCCACATCTGGTGCGTGCTGAATCCACATGTGCCGGATCTGGGCCGGATCTGGGCCGGATCTGGGCCGACACTGTGTTGCTGTCTGGGACACCAGCTGTTTTACTCACGTCTCCTGCAGGATCCTGCCAGTCGGTCGAGCTTTAGCCGTCGGGTCTCTAGCGCTGGAGGCAGGCATCCTGCAAGGAGAGAGAGCGTCAGTGAGCTCTGAACACACACACACACACACACACACACATACACACACCTGATCTCTGTGTCAGACCTCGGGCTGCAGGTCCTGGATGAAGGAGAGGAGGGAAGAGTGGAGCTGGAGTTCTTCCTCAGAGACACCAGAGACGCCGCACGACCCACTGAAGCTGAACACACACGTGCACACACACACACACACACACACACACACACACACACACACACACACACACAGTGAGTGAAAACACACACACACAGTTTCTCTGTCCTGACGCCGTGTGTGTGTGTGTGTGTTTGACCTTTGACCGGAGCCCTGCTCCCAAGCGTGGTCGTCTGCTCCTCTGAGATGTGGAGTCTCTTCAGCACATCTGCCATGGCCATCTTCAACAGCTGGATCTGATCGTCCTGCATCTGGACTCGCTGCTCCAGGAGAGAGAGGCGATCGCTGAGCTGAGGAGAGCAGCGCTCATCTGACACACACACACACACACACTGATCATTATACTGACACTCACAAACACACACACACTCACAACACACTGAGGAGAGCAGCGCTCATCTGACCACACACACACACACACTGATCATTCACGAGTTCACACTTACAAATAATCAGATAGAGTACAGTAGTATGTGTATTTGGCGTGCTGACCGAGGAGAGGCTCAGAGCTCGAGCCCAGAGTATCCTCCAGTATTCCTCGTTAAGACAGTAACCAGGCGAGTGTGAGGAGGCAGGGGTGAGGAGGCGAGTGTGAGGAGGCAGGTGTGAGGAGGCGAGTGTGAAGAGGCGGGGTGTTGGAGGCGAGTGTGAGGAGGCGGGGTACTGGAGGCGAGTGTGAGGAGGCGGGGTGCTGGAGGCGAGTGTGAGGTGGCGAGTGTGAGGAGGCAGGTTTGAGAAGGCGAGTGTGAGGAGGCGAGTGTGAGGAGGCGGGGTGCTGGAGGCGAGTGTGAGGAGGAAGGGTGCTGGAGGCGAGTGTGAGGAGGCGAGTGTGAGGAGGCGGGGTGCTGGAGGCGAGTGTGAGGAGGAAGGGTGCTGGAGGCGAGTGTGAGGAGGCAGGTGTGAGGAGGCGAGTGTGAGGAGGCAAGTGTGAGGAGGCGAGTGTGAGGAGGCGAGTGTGAGGAGGCGAGTGAGAGGAGACGGGGTGCTGGAGGCGAGTATGAGGAGGCGAGTGTGAGGAGGCGAGTGTGATGAGGAGAGTGTGAGGAGGCGAGTGTGAGGAGGAGAGTGTGAGGAGGCGAGTGTGAGGAGGCGAGTGTGAGGAGGCGAGTGTGAGGAGGCGAGTGTGAGGAGGCGAGTGTGAGGAGGAGGGGTGCTGGAGGCGAGTGTGAGGAGGCGAGTGTGAGGAGGAGAGTGTGAGGAGGAGGGGTGCTGGAGGCGAGTGTGAGGAGGCGAGTGTGAGGAGGCGGGGTGCTGGAGGAGAGTGTGAGGAGGAAGGGTGCTGGAGGCGAGTGTGAGGAGGCAGGTGTGAGGAGGCGAGTGTGAGGAGGCAAGTGTGAGGAGGCGAGTGTGAGGAGGCGAGTGTGAGGAGGCGAGTGAGAGGAGACGGGGTGCTGGAGGCGAGTATGAGGAGGCGAGTGTGAGGAGGCGAGTGTGATGAGGAGAGTGTGAGGAGGCGAGTGTGAGGAGGAGAGTGTGAGGAGGCGAGTGTGAGGAGGCGAGTGTGAGGAGGCGAGTGTGAGGAGGCGAGTGTGAGGAGGCGAGTGTGAGGAGGAGGGGTGCTGGAGGCGAGTGTGAGGAGGCGAGTGTGAGGAGGAGAGTGTGAGGAGGAGGGGTGCTGGAGGCGAGTGTGAGGAGGAGGGGTGCTGGAGGCGAGTGTGAGGAGGCAAGTGTGAGGAGGAGGGGTGCTGGAGGCAAGTGTGAGGAGGCGAGTGTGAGGAGGCGAGTATGAGGTGGAGGGGTGCTGGAGGCGAGTGTGAGGAGGAGGGGTGCTGGAGGCGAGTGTGAGGAGGCAAGTGTGAGGAGGAGGGGTGCTGGAGGCAAGTGTGAGGAGGAGGGGTGCTGGAGGCGAGTGTGAGGAGGAGAGTGTGAGGAGGAGGGGTGCTGGAGGCGAGTGTGAGGAGGCGAGTGTGAGGAGGCGAGTGTGAGGAGGAGGGGTGCTGGAGGCAAGTGTGAGGAGGCGAGTGTGAGGAGGAGGGGTGCTGGAGGCGAGTGTGAGGAGGTGAGTGTGAGGAGGAGGGGTGCTGGAGCCGAGTGTGAGGAGGCGAGTGTGAGGAGGCGAGTGTGAGGAGGAGGGGTGCTGGAGGCGAGTGTGAGGAGGTGAGTGTGAGGAGGAGGGGTGCTGGAGGCAAGTGTGAGGAGGCGAGTGTGAGGAGGCGAGTGTGAGGAGGAGGGGTGCTGGAGGCGAGTGTGAAGAGGAGAGTGTGAGGAGGAGGGGTGCTGGAGGCGAGTGTGAGGAGGCGAGAACACTTCACACACGCAGAGAAAGAGGTGTTAGTGACAACAAGACTATAATAAACAGGTATAGAAATGTAGAAATTAAAGTTAAAAGATCCAGTCTAAGCTGTCAATCACAGCTGTCAATCATGATGTCACACTCCCGTTTTTATAGCATCAAATAACTAACAAAAAACAAAAAAAAATTTATTTAAAAAACGAACACTTAAATAAGAAAACATCTTTGGAAAAAATGTATTTGAAGAGTAATTTGATTGTTTGTTTTGCCTCACATCCCATTAGACTACATGGGGACTCAGGGTTTATGAGCTATACTGGGACCAGTACTGGGTGCGATCGAGACTCAGGGTTAATGAGCTGTACTGGGACCAGTACTGGGTGCGATCGAGACTCAGAGTTTATGAGCTATACTGGGACCAGCACTGGGTGCGATCGAGACTCAGGGTTTATGAGCTATACTGGGACCAGTACTGGGGGCGATCGAGACTCAGGGTTTATGAGCTATACTGGGACTAGTACTGGGTGCGATCGAGACTCAGGGTTTATGAGCTATACTGGGACCAGTACTGGGTGCGATCGAGACGCTTTAGCTTCATTCCTTCAAGAGCTGATTGTGCATGCTCTTCGCCCAAACAGTAAACGCACAAGTTGTGTGTGTCATCAGGGTTCAAATATCATAGACACGGATCCACACACTTTTTGAAGTTTCAGGTTGAAGCGTACAAACAAAACAGTCCCTGAAGACGATAACACGTTGACAATGACGTTCTCTAGACGCCCCTTATATACTTCTGGGTCGCACTAGTAGTGATGTCATAGGCTGTTGCTGGGCAATAGGATTGCCGTGATTGGATAAGAGTTTCAGACACTGGTTCCCGAGGATACATGATTGCATAATACTTGCATGTCGAGTAGGTTATTTCAATTCAGTTGAATTCACATTTATTAGTACAGCGCTTTTCACAACACACATCATTTCAAAGCAGCTTTACAGAAAATGCATGAGTCCATATTACAATTTACAGTGATCTGTTATCAGTTATGCATTTCAGAAATGTACATATACAAAATCATAGTTATCTAAAAATTTATTAATTTAAACAATGTAATAATTTAATGCAGAAACAATGAGCTCATTGAAGTAATGAATACTAGTTTGTTAACAAATGACATTTAGAAAAATGTAGCATTGGTGCGTGTTGATTGGTTATTTCAATTTTATAGTGATAAAGTATATTTACGACCTGTTTAATTTATAAAAACAAAAATTAGTGAATTAAAAGCAAATGATCCCATGATTCACTAGAAGCGTTTCTTCTTCTATGGAGCTGATGTTGGAGAATCGATGGATTGTCTGAGTGTGTTTGTGTGTGGATTATAATCGGCCATAATCCCACTTCAGAAAGGAATTAAGACTAGCAAATCCCTGACCTTCCCTCCACAACACACACACACACACACACACATGTTCATGTTTAACTCGCCGTTTTAGATCTGGACATCAGAGACTGTTCACAGTCAAACGCGATCAAAGCAGAATAACAACAGATGTTTTCCACAAATATAACCAATAAACACTTTAAAAGATTGAACAGGTATTAATGTCTCCGGAAGAAGGCTGACATGTGGTGATCTGATCCGTCTCTCTCTTTCTGTCTCACACACATTTATAAACTTCATTCAACTCAAGAAAGACACTATTAACACTGAAAAGATCATTTGTGTTCAAATATCTGAACCTCCAACACACACACACACACACACACACACACACACACACATTCACCTGAGAAATAAAACCACATTTATATATTCAGCCTAGGTTTCTGAAAATCTGCCTGTGGTATAAATAGATTTTGAGATATATTTGGAATATTTTCACTTAATTTAAGCATTAAAAAAACAAGAGAAGAGAATCTAATACACTGCAAACATAATGTTCTTCCTCAGAGTTTCTGTCTCGTTCTCCAGCACAAACATCTAAACATCCTTAAATCAAGAGACATTTACTGGAGAAGCAACATGACTGAAGATACTGAGTCTTATTTTGATCCATTTTTGTGACATTAAGTGACTTAATGCTAAAAACAAGAACAAATATCTGCCAATGGAGTCAGAAAAATACACTTAATTCAAAGAGAAATCAAGATCATTTTTCTGACTCCATTGGCAGATATTTGTTCTTGTTTTTAGCATTAAGTCACTTAATGTCACAAAAATGGATCAAAATAAGACTCAGTCTCTTCAGTCATGCTTCTTCTCCAGTAAATGTCTCTTGATTTAAGGATGTTTAGATGTGTGTGCTGGAGAACGAGACAGAAACTCTGAGGATGAAGTTGTTCCTCGTGATCTTGTTGTTCACTGACCGATCATGAAGTCGGTGTCCGGTGGCAGGAGACACTCGCTGTTGAACCCGTCGGTGTGTGAAGCTCCTCCGGCCTCCGTCAGAACCTCCATCACCTCCATCACCAGCCTGAGTGTGTGTGTGTGTGTGTGAGGGGTAGAGAGAGGAGACGTCCTGTTACTGCTGATCGAGAGACAAACAGACACAACAGACGCTCCTCCTCTCAGATGAGCTGCATAATCCTCACACACACACACACACACACACACACACACACACACACACACACACACACACACACACACACACACACACACACACACAGATCTAGAAGAAAATATTGTCACAGTCCAGCTTAAGTAAGCTCAGAGATGTTTAATTTTTCCTGTAATAAAAAAGTTATTAATTTAGTTCAGTTATATATCTATATAGTGGCTCTGGAGTAAACCGTGATGTCATCGTCCAGCTCAGCTCAGTTCTCATATAATGCTGTCAGTGCAGGAGATCAATAATATTGTTGAATATTAAATGTCCCCAAATAAGCAAGACAAAAGACAAAGGCGACAGTGAAGGAACCAGAAGCTGCTGCGTTTTGGACCAGCTGTAGTTTGTTTATTAAGCGTGCAGGGCAACCACCCAGTAGAGCATTACAGTAATCTAGCCTTGAGGTCATGAACGCATGGACTAACTGTTCCGCATTTGTCAATGAGAGCATATGACGTAATTTAGATATATTTTTAAGATGGAAAAATGCGGTTTTACAGATACTAGACACGTGACTTTCAAATGAAAGATTGGTATCAAAGAGCACACACACACACACACACACACACACACACACACACACACACACACCCATACACACACACACACACACCCACACACACAGGTTCCTAACTAACGATGAAGACTTAACAGAGCAGCCATCAAGTGTTAGACAGTATTCTGGGTTATTACGTGAGGAAGTTTTTTGTCCAATAATTCGAATCTCTGGTTTTTCAGAGTTTAGTAGGAAATTACTAGTCATCCATTTTTTTATATCAGCTGTACATTCCGTTAATTTAGTGAATTGGTGAGTTTCGTCCGGGCGTGAAGAAATATAGAGCTGAGTATCATCAGCATAACAGTGAAAACTAATGCCATGCTTCCTAATGATATCTCCCAAGGGTAGCATGTACAGAGTGTGTGTGTGTGTGTGTGTGTGTGTGTGTGTGTGTGTGTGTGTGTGTGTGTGTGTGTGTGTGTGTGTGTGTGTGTGTGTGTGTGTGTGTGTGTGTGTGTGTGTGTGTGTGTGTGTGTGTGTGTGTGTGTGTGTGTGTGTGTGTGTGTGTGTGTGTGTGTGTGTGTGTGCGCGTGTGTGTGAGGGTAGCATGTACAGAGTGTGTGTGTGTGTGTGTGTGTGCGCGTGTGTGTGAGGGTAGCATGTACAGAGTGTGTGTGTGTGAGGGTAGCATGTACAGAGTGTGTGTGTGTGTGTGTGTGTGTGTGTGCGCGTGTGTGTGAGGGTAGCATGTACAGAGTGTGTGTGTGAGGGTAGCATGTACAGAGTGTGTGTGTGTGAGGGTAGCATGTACAGAGTGTGTGTGTGTGAGGGTAGCATGTACAGAGTGTGTGTGTGTGTGTGTGTGTGTGTGTGTGTGTGTGTGTGTGTGTGTGCGCGTGTGTGTGAGGGTAGCATGTACAGAGTGTGTGTGTGTGAGGGTAGCATGTACAGAGTGTGTGTGTGTGAGGGTAGCATGTACAGAGTGTGTGTGTGTGTGTGTGTGTGTGTGTGTGTGTGTGCGCGTGTGTGTGAGGGTAGCATGTACAGAGTGTGTGTGTGAGGGTAGCATGTACAGAGTGTGTGTGTGTGAGGGTAGCATGTACAGAGTGTGTGTGTGTGAGGGTAGCATGTACAGAGTGTGTGTGTGTGAGGGTAGCATGTACAGAGTGTGTGTGTGTGTGTGTGTGTGTGTGTGTGTGTGTGTGTGTGCGCGTGTGTGTGAGGGTAGCATGTACAGAGTGTGTGTGTGTGAGGGTAGCATGTACAGAGTGTGTGTGTGTGTGTGTGTGTGTGTGTGTGTGTGTGTGTGTGCGCGTGTGTGTGAGGGTAGCATGTACAGAGTGTGTGTGTGTGAGGGTAGCATGTACAGAGTGTGTGTGTGTGAGGGTAGCATGTACAGAGTGTGTGTGTGTGTGTGTGTGTGTGCGCGTGTGTGTGAGGGTAGCATGTACAGAGTGAACAGCAACGGTCCTAGTACTGAGCCTTGTGGTACGCCATACTGAACTTGTGATCGATGAGACATCTCTTCATTTACTGCTACAAACTGATAACGGTCAGATAAGTATGATTTAAACCATGCTAGTGCAATTCCACTAATGCCAACATAGTTTTCTAGTCTATTTAAAAGAATGTTGTGGTCAATAGTGTCAAACGCAGCACTAAGATCGAGTAACACTAATAGAGAGATACAACACACACACACACACACACACACACACACACACACACACACTGACGATGATGTCATGATGGATTAATGTGTGTAATCGTCTCAAGCGCTCGTGTGCAGAAGTGTGTGTGTGTTTCAGTAAAAGGAGCGGCAGAAGAAGCTGTCGGAGAATCTTCAGGAACAGAAGTGAGTTTGGCTTCATCACTGATCGAGATTATTGGACACAAATGTTTTGAGGTTTTCGCTTAATTTAAGTGTTCATCCGAAAGCCTTTCTCACAGAACTGGACTCATCGTTCACTCAGACTGAGTCGTTAGATCGTTAATTAGACTGAGATCTGCTGATGTATCACTAATATTAATCAGCGCCGTATGTTCATTAGCTCAGAGTTTAATCAACACTCATAATCTCTCATTCTGTCAGTGCTGCACATTCACAATCATACAGTCATACATAATTATTCTTCACAGATTATTTTCTTCTCCACACTTACAAAAACAGCTTGAATCATCAGTTCTGGGAGATTATATGAAATAAATTATATTTGGTAAATCTATATCTGGTTAAATTGTCAGTATACAGTATATGATACAAAATGATATTAAATCCTGCTGATATTAAAATAATAATCACATCGACATTTCTAAATTATGCCTAATCTCTTTTTTTTATTAAACCATCATTGTTTGAAAAGAATGTGTCTGTATGATTTTGCAGGAGAAGATTTTGAAACAGTTTTTAGGGGTTCAAGCATTAAATGCTGAAACCCTCCCAGCCGGCATTTCAACGTTGATTCACCGTTGAAACAACGTCAGGTACCTTGGTTGAATCAACGGTGAATTACCTTTCGATTTTGCAAAACGGCTCAACGTTGATATTGTGACGTCGTTTCACCGCGGAAAAACAACGTTGATTCACTGTTGAAATCGCGACGTCGTTTCACTCTTACCTTTCGGGTTATGGTCTTCTGTCGACGTTGAATCAACGTTGAATTACCTTTCGATTTTGCAAATTGAATCAACGTTGATATTGTGACGTTGTTTCACCGTCTTACCGTTCATCATGCGAAAATACAATTGTACATTCAATTACAAACTAGTTTGCAGTTGGAACATGAGTCATCATTACAATGCTGACTGAATTTGTGATTAACTGTCCATACTGTACAATAAAAAGTGTTAACTGTCAAATGACTGGCGGCAATGGCTTAATTAAACACATTAAATAATGAGTAAACACATGCTCAAGATTGTAAAAAGTTTTATTCTGAAAAAACAAGTCTAAAAATACAAAAAGAAAAACCATCTCAAACTTTAAATTGCAGCGTTTTCAAAGTAATGTTAAAAGAAGTAAACATCTAAATGGAATATTTAAAGACGGTTTTTGTTCAATTACAGTAACCCTTAAATTAAACATTTAATATTTAAAGTGTACAGTAAAAAAAATAAGTTTTTAAATTCTCAATAAAATGTGACAGCCTTGTGCAGTGCTCCGACAGCGTCCCAGCTCGAGGTCCATTCCGATGCCATCACTTCCTCTTCACTTCGTGCCCGCTGTCTGCTACTATCCTATAAATAAAAGCAAAAACACTGAATACACAATAAATCATGTACAAGATTTTCACTTTACAGGTCAATTTGTTGGGTAGAAAACAAAGTATACAACACTATCCATTCTAAAACACATATTTTATGTATTCAGATGTACATTTACACAAGAAATTCTTCAGAGCCCCAAGGTGGAATTGTAAAAAATGTACTATTACTCCATGTGTCAGTTACGGTTACTATAATCATAAGGTCATGATTTCATCCTTAAACCAGATGAAGAAATCAACAAATTGTGGTGTTGAGCTGAGAGGGTTGAGGTCTGTTGTTCTTTATATCTTTCAATGCAGGTTTATATTGTTTCAACAATTATATATTTCTGATAATATTTGTGGAGAACATTACACTGTTTTAATTCAGAATCCTAACCATACATTGTACTAATTAAAAGTAATTTATTAAATCAAGTAAAATAAAAAAATAACACAAAAGGCCAATGAATCTGTACCAGAAGTGATAGTGCAATGTAGCAGCTAAAGAATAATCCTCCACCAAATTGCCAGTAATCATCTGGATCCTTTGCGAATCTGAAGGGGGGAAAGAAGAAATTATTGTACTTAATTATTATAGTCCATAAAAAGCAGTTTTTTTCTGTTTGTTTTTTACCATTCCTTTAAACAATCTTAAAAATTTATTTAAATTGTAAAAACGTTTGCCATTATAACATTCACACAACATGAACTGAGTTGTCATCTTTGAGACTGTTAGTATTAGCCTACATAATTAAAAATGTAAACATACACTTAAAGCATGGCAATCCCATCAGAAATGTGTATCATAGCAAGGGAAGCACACACAAAAAAGCCAAATGGTACACCAAAATCAAACCATCAAATAATTTTACCTGCAGCCGTATTTATCCTATTTTTTTATCCTACTTTCTATCAGTAACGTTAAATGTCTTATTTTAAAGATGAAAATCATACTTAATACTATTAATCCCAGTGTAGGTTTTCGAACAGTGGGTAAAATTGACTTACTGTAGTTGGTGAATGGGTCTTTCTGTTGGGTGTTCTCCCCCGATAAATAATTTTATTTCAATGCTGCTTGATCTAAAAAAAAAGTAAACAAATATATTTTCAATATCGTTATCAGTGTTTGAAGAGGTTATGTAAACTGAATAAATGACGGTTTTACCACTTTACTCATTCCCACACTTTTTGTTACCTCTCATGCGTTTTTAAACTAATGTTAGCTGACAACATTAAACACATAAGTTAACGTTACCAACAGCAAAACACAGCAATGTCAGATGGTACTAAGTTAACTTACATTGAAATACATGCTAATATCGCTACGCTAATGGTGAAGCAGTACAAAAACACACACACACACACACACACACACACACACACACACACACACACAGAGGTAACTTATTTATTTTATGAGGTTGCAAAAAACGTGTATGTTTGTCTAGAATAGCCTACCTCAAGTTCGAGTTCCTATGCTTCCTATGACGCTTCCTACGAACTCTCAGTTGTCTTCCACCATCTCGTCTATTTCCACAACCTGCACGGCTGAAATCCGAATCCACTGTTCAAGTGAGTGATGAGCTTTCGAGATATAATCAACCTATAAATCCTGCAAAGTACAAAGACACAGTTTTTCCTCACAAAGAAAAAACAGTCAGGTAAACCACAATGGTCGAGAAGGTTTTTTTGGGGGGGGGTTTTACACAAAGTAGGCTATTGCTTTTGTCCTTATTTATATTTGCTGCTATATGCATGTATAATAGGTAGTGGGTTAAAATGAGATTTTTGCTTAAAAATAACTTGCATGCCTAAAGTTGTTGAGCCCCTGAACCATTTAGCATTAATAAGTAAACAAGTATAGATATACATGCATGCATAAATACCTTTAAGTGGAACGAATAACTCTGCTGTATGGTGTCAGTCTCATTTCTGGCAAATACCTCAAAATAGACCTATAGAGAAATAAAATGAATCAATAAAATGTATTGTTGACCACAATATCTGTTAGCATAATAGTTCAAACAATTATTATAACTACAAGCAATGTAACATTATATTTGTAGCCTACCTCATTTAGTTGATTATTTACCCTATAGAACTTTTCTCACTGAAACAGCCTGGGGTAATTTAAAAATGTTTAAACCTTAAATATTTCAGTAAAAAGCCAAGAGTGTTATACTGTAATATTACATATTAATATTTTTCATATAATTTCAATTAACATATAATATACTTATAATTAATTTAACAACTCAAAGTATACACAATTTATCCGTATTTTAACAATTGAGAAACATGATGGCCTATACAGATTAATTACAGATATTAGATACACAGATTATTACCTAAACTATATAACAATACTATATACTATATAATAATAACTGTAATTAATTTAGATTGACACAAAAAAATTAACAATTAAATAACAGATGATCTTCTGCCACTGCCACCATCTCTGTCTGGAGCGTAACGCAACCATTTTTTGACTGCCTCAGAAAAGTCTACCTTGGAAGCCTCTTTACCTTGTGCTGTACTTCTCAATGCACCTGAAAACATTAGGAACAAAATTAAAGAGTAGCGCTTTGACTTTTGCCTTTTCTTTTTGTTGATCAAAGATGAGTTTTAAGAGATAAAATTAGGGCTGTGACGGTATGGGATTTTTTCTTACCGCGGTGAAGAAGCAACAAATCTCGCGGTTTGGAACCGATACATTATTCGTGTCAAAATGACATATAAACATCTTTTCCTATTCTATTTTGCCTGGAAACGCTTCCTAAACGCGTGCCTATTTTGTTAATAATTATTACCTAGACAAAGTCAAAACACATCTAACAGATTTATAGTAATAGTTTTTATTTTATTTATTATTAATTAATTTTAATAAAAAATATTAATTTATAATAAAATATAAAAGTTTTTTTTATTACTATTATTTTGCTTTTTGTTTGTTTTCCTTTAACACTATGGACCGGGATTCTGTGTCCTTAATAAAGATTGAATGAATAACAGAACAATGTTTATTTTTTACATTGTGTTCGTGTATATATATATATATTTTTTTTTTATTAACAAAATGTAAATTTTCGTCTTTATAACAGAAGATACAATACAAAAATCTTCAAGATAGCCAACAGCCTACAATCTTCAAATGTTTAACGGATTGTCACCTTATAAACAGTCCTTTGTATGGTGGAATAAGCAATGCTATATTGAAATATATGGTTATCATCTTAATTTAAACTTTATTTTATTAGTTCATTAACTATGCCAACTCAACTAATGTAATGTAAAGAGCTGGATACTAATTACTAATTAAATAATGTCAACAATTAAATGTAGGTTATTGATAAGAGTTGCCATAGACTAAAGATTTTTTCTAGACTAGTAGTCATTCATTTAAGCAATTAATCGCACGTTTATATTCAATCCTTGTTAGGCTATAGCCTATATTCCGTGCTCAAGCGCATACATAAATATTGCTGCAAAGCACCGGCAAAAGCAGGCTATAGGCTATTGATAATAAATTTGTCTGAAAAAATAACGAAGCATTTTAATTGTTTATTAATAAACTAGTGTTTTCTAAATCAGTGTCGACTGCAAACATCTCCATACATCTCCGCTATAAAGTAGATGCACCTTTTATCGGACAGGATTACATCATCAGATAGCCTAGTACCGTACGTATTTCCTTTCGATTGGATTTTTTTCGTTGGTGAACATTTCAAGCTTTTTAGATATATTTCTCATGTGAGGCTAGTGATACGCTGTTTTTTCAGTTCATTTTTGAGATGCGCGCCAATTCACGGAGATCATGAAAGCGCGTCCTTTTATTTTACAAAAGCACAACGTTTTCTTGTTGTTGTGGGTTTACACAAATAAAAGTAGTTGCGACTGATGTATTATTCTTTTCTGTATGAGCAGAAATGATGGAGTATTTTAAGTTGTTTCCGCACTGTTGATAGGAAAATGCGAGTGATGGCACCGGCGCCTCCATGTCATGCATTGCGCGCTCCACACTCCGCACAAACACTTGGATATGCGCTTAATAATAGCAAACATTTATCTAGGTTAACGTTAGGGCGAGCGGCCATGCCAGACGGTTAAGTCCTCTTCATGTTTAACAAATTAAATCGTGAATTTTCTACGGCGAGTAGCATAAGCGCTGTGTGGGCTGGGCGGCTGAAACACGACACTAGAGAAAGCTGGTGTTTTTCTTTAAATAAATTAGTTTAGGATTTAAAATAAATATTGTTTGTGGGCTAATTAATGCCACAATAATTTGTTTATTTTATAGGCTACTTAATTTACGTAATTAAATTGCGTTCATATTCTGGACTCATCTGTTTTTCTGTAGGATAGTATGGTTAGAATTTGATCTTATAACATGTCCATTAGGGGCTGCTATATCAGCTTTTTGAACGTAGATGTAGGCCTATGATAGTCATGATAGGCTTAGGCTATATCAATTTTATGTGGATAAAGGCATATTTTGTACATAAAATTGATAGCAATAGCGGAAATAATATGTGGCAGCAATGTGGCACTCTGACGACACCCAAGTCGACGAAATAGTTAGTGAGGTAACAGCGCTGGAGCAGATCCTCCTCCAGGTATGTTTATGCATTTCTGAAAACAAATTATGAAGCTTTTTTCCCGTCATATTTTATTAAATCTATTATTGAGGCCTTTACATTTATGTTCTTTCACTTTGAAGTCATAATATAATTTTAGTTAATGTTGAAACAAATTAAATTACTGTTCCAGGAAGATATCATACTTTATTTCTCCAAATAATGCTGCCACAACTGCAGTAAAATTAAGATAAACAAAGTCTTAAAATGAGTAAAGTAATTATACAATAAAGATTTGTTTTGAGTGCGGAGCGATTTAATAAAGCTCGACAAGTCTAAAAAACCTCCGCTGATGTAATTGCCTCTACAAATAAAGTAAATAAGTAAATAAATATATTAATACTTTATTTGTATTAAGAGAGAGAAACTATACTAGTTCACCCTGCATTTATATTATAAACTTCTTAGATACCTTTAGAGTTGCTGTATCTTGTTCAGGTTTCATCTGATTATTCTCAGTTATCATCTGAAAAAAGGAAAGAAGAGCAAATAAAAAAAATATAAAAGACAAATAAATACTAATTTTAGTATTACTTATTGAAAGCCAATTTCAACAGAGGTTGTTATTTTTACCAACTTCTTCAATGATTATATTTAATCTAACAAGCACAAATAGTTTTCGATATCGGTATTAGCCACAATGAGTTGTGAATTATGGGTTATCAGTATCGATCCTAATATTCCATTATGTGTGTCCCGGTAAAACTAGTGTCCTCATAGACCAGGATTCTGTCAAACTAACACAACACACTGAGATTCTGTAGTCAAGTTAAACATCAGGAACATGTACTTATGATGTCCTCATAAAACGGTGTCCTCATAAAACAGGTGCAAGACACACACAACCTGACACACTGTAATAAACAAGCATGTTATGTGATGCATTAAAGCCATGAACATATTGTTTTATCATTCATACTTATCTGTGGTAGAGATATTGCAGTATAGGCCTCTGTGAAGTCAGGCTATGACAGGACTATGCCATGTTATTTTACAGTTGATTACTCAATTTCTGTACCTAAATTAGACTTACGTGGATTATTTTTATTTTACATCTTTGTTACTTTTTTTTTTTACCTATTCTTGCAGTTTATTACTTTCTGTGCAGAAACCCCTACAAAATCACACCAATCATTCTAGAATGATTAATTATTTCCCAAATACAGCTATTTAAGTAATTTGGTGAAATAGTTTTTCATATTGCATTATATTGCAGAAAAAATGAAATACTGCAATATCAGTTTTTTGCAATATTGTGCAGGTCTATTACCGTGGGTAATTTTTAACCTTTAATATTACCTTTTAATAATAAAACAAGTAAAATCATCACTTTAAATAACACATAATGTTTCTGCTTTATTAAACAGTGTCACTTAAGCATGGAAACACTGAACTCACCTTTATAATGGTTGCTAAATCTGCCCTGGAGCTCATCTTTGTCTTTCTCCTGAAGTGTAAAATGTATGTCCTCCTCCAGAGGCACATGAGATAATGCCTCACTTCAGGCATTATCTCATGTGTCTGCTGTCATAGAAAAAGGCCCTCAATTATCCTGACCATTGCATTTCTTTTGACATATTATTCAACAAGCTTAAACTTAAGACATAAACTGTGTTTAAGTGAAAATAAGTATGAGTATTGTTTCAGTACCCATGCCTACATAATGGGTGTGTTCATATGGATGAAAGCCTGTTGTGTTCGGTCTCTTGATTTGTGATAGTGGCAGCTATTGTGAAACTCACCTTCTTCATCTACTGAGTGTGGATGGCATCAAGGTCTTGTCCTGAAGAATCACAGGGCCAAACGCTACGGATTATATCTCATCTGATAACAAGAGCACAGCCATAAGTTTAAGAACTCTAATGATATCTTTACCCCCTGATATTGCATTGGGGATATCAATTCAAACATACTTATGAGTATACTCATACTTATAAGCTGGCCAGATATCTGTGAAAAATAACTTACGTGCCTGAACCACATTTAGCATTTAAAAGTAAAAAGAATTTCAGTATCAGTAAAAAAATGTATACAAAATAAATACCCCTGAGTTGGACAGTATGGTGTCTGTCTCATTGGCCAACATAATTCAAACCAGACCTAGAGAAATAAAACAGAGCCAACAATGTTACATGGGATTTACAATAGAACATCTACAAACTAGAGCAGAGCTTATTTTATATATAGCCTATAACGTTATAATTCTTTAGATAATGTATTGTGAAATAAATGCATATGAAATTAGTATCACGATTAATCAATAGAGGGTTTTTTTTTTCTGTTGCTCCTGAAATCACCTTTTTTTTAAATCACTAATTTGTAAGTGATGTCACTGATTAACAGTACAGTGCAGTATTTTAGGCTAAATAAATTAGCTTACTTCCTATCACCCATTGTTGACAAATTACCAGCAAAACAAATCAAAAACTGTTATCTACACAAAGATAAGGTTAAAACCCCAAACTTTCATAAACAAGAGCTCCAGTCTATAAGGTTAGTTAGCCTTAACTTAACGTAAGTTAGCAGCTAAGTGAAAATGGTTGAGATGCTAACGGACTTTTTTGAAGACACAAAACCATTTATATAAAGTAAATATTCAACAGAAGCGTGTCAATTACACGCAATAAAGGTGTCAGGGACGTTTGTATGTATTATTTGTGGGAATTTGTTGACTAAACTCACCTGAAAGCAGTGAAAACAACAGCGAGAGACGGGAGTTCTGCTGTTTGTCAGTTGATGACGTTTCCTCGTTTCCATCTGCTCTCGCGCAGCGCGCTCGCTCCAGTGTTTGAATGCGACTCGAATGTTCACGCGCACGCGGATTAAAACACTTCAAAGTCACGCAGTATTTAAATAAACATCTAGAATTAAAACATATAACATCATTTAAAATACCATTAATATTAAATCATGAATTTTAAACTCATTGTGTAGTTCTATGACCCATTCATGAATTAGCCTATTAAAAGTTTTTTATTTTATTTTTGAAAAATTCAATTTATATTTATAATGATACCTTGCGTTACAATACTAATAATTGCGTTATATAACTAAATGGCAATTTAAAAAAATAAATAAATAATAATATCTGGGTTCCAATAATTAACTAGTGTATATTATAATCAACTTCGTCTATATTAACTTATTGTTTGTGTGTGTGAATTATTATTATTATTATTATTATACTAAATTATTTATATATATATATATATATATATATATATATATATATATATATATATATATATATATATATATATATATATATATATATATATATATATATATATATCAGTAACACTTGATTTCTCTGAAAGCCTGTAGAAAGTTTGTGCACCTCAAATTTGGCTTGTTTTCGGCTGCTGTGAACGGTTTGCGTGCTTTATCAATTTATTAATCTCAACTCGTTTACATATCCCTTATGCTGAATTCCTGCAACTCAGTTAATCAAAAATAACCCGTTCTGGGAACGTTGCTGACGTGTTTAAAAAAAGGTGCTATGTTTTAGCAAACAAGACAGTGATTCAGGTAAGATAAAGTTAGATTTGGTGATGTAGGCCTAAACACCCAACTCAGAAACCAAAAAAAAATGAAAGCTGTCACTTGAGATTCCTTGCCTACTGCTCTCAGAAATCGCAGAATTTAAAGTTATAGTAGGCTACTGTGCACACACAGAGACATAAAAGAAAGAAATTTCATAACAGAAAATTGTTTTCCTGTTTGATCATTCTGCATACAGCAGACTTAAACCTTGACAACAGATCACATTTATTTCATAAGATGAATTACTGAGATGAGGTTCATGATAAAAAATGCAAAATGATAATAAAATAATAATGATCTTAATAATAATTTAAAATGCTGAAATTATTTATTCTGTATACATTAATTTCAACATATATCTTTAAAAAAAAATCAAAGTTGATTTATGAGTGTTTTTATTACCCTTTTTCAACCATTTAGCATTAAACATTATTTCAACGTAGTTTCAACATTGAAACAACAACTGTCATTTTTTCAACCTTATTTCAACGTTGAAGGTTGGTCATGTACCAGTTGGTTTTCAACCATTTAGCATTAAACGTTATATCAACGTTGTTTCAACGTTGAAATGACAACTGACATTATTTCAACCATATTTCAACGTTGAAGGTCGGTCATGTGCCGGCTGGGCTATATTGTAATTGTAAGGATTTGTAAAACTGATCGTGCAGGCCAAACCGTAAGGCCGAGAGACTTGAAACCTGGCCAGATGGTAGGCCTCAATTTGGGGACAACCTATCAGAGTATGACCCCAATTGGCCCATAGGTGGCGCTACAGCGACCTAAAGTGCAAAATCGCTCATAACTCTTAGTCCGTTTGTCCCAGACTCAAGTGTCTTACGTGTGAACTGTGTTGGTGCATCGATGTAAGTCCACAAAGTCTTTATTCATCTGGTAGTTATTGTTGATGCTTTTTGTTTACATTGGCGAGCTCTGAGCGTTTTATCGCGGCTGTAATTTGGCGCTAGAAATGCGCTAATTAGCATTAGCCACAGGGTTATTACCATACTGGGCCAGGGGTGTTTATTTTACAATCGTTTCGGTGTATTTACTGTATTATTGCACTTTGCATTGATTATATTGATATTTTTGTAAGACACAGACCTGATGTGTGTATTGTGCATATATTACTGATATTATTACTATTGCAAATCATGTTATTGTAACTCATATCTTAATAGAATATTATTTGTCATTTTAATTCTTTATTTCTTAATTGTTTTTTTTTAATCATCACCACAGATATCAACTACAACTATTAGAGACACTGCACATACAGTGCAATCACTCTCACTAATGCATCTCACTGCTACTTTATCTGTACATGATTAGAACATGCAGAAATCTAAGAATATTTTTTTCTTCTTTTGTTAAAACCATTTCAGACTACAAGCAGCATGAGCATTTTGTTACTAATCATATATTTAAAATAATTTAAAAATGGAGATCAGACCATAGGTTGCACTATAACTGTTAAAAACCTTTAATAAACATACATTTCCAATGGTAAATTGCCTGTATTGGCTGTAAATGGTCTTTTCCATCTATGATCAAGATGGTTATATGCTTGCTATATACGTGTATGGGCACAATCTCTGGTCACAGTAAAAAAATTGTGACGATTGAACAATAGGTGGCGCTATACCATGAAATAAACATGTAAAGGGCTATAACCACCCGACCGTTAGTCCGATTGACTTGAAAATTGGTATGCAGTGTCTTGGTCCAAGGTGCCATGTATGTCTATGAGGACATTGGCGTATCTCGAAAAACATGGCCGCCATTGGCCAATGAAGTTTGAGCACCTATTAGACAAGGTTAATGGAGGCCGATTGGAACGAAACTCGATGGACATGTTCGACTCGTGGCCCTAGAGGCCCGTAAGAGTTTTGAAAGAAATCGGCCACTAGTTGGCGCTAACAAGTTTTACGAGTCAGTAATCACGTGATGCATAACATTTGATAGATCTCCTCATACTGACCAACTTTGCCTCAAGAACCACTGCTGTCAATCAAATCGTTCATCAAATATTCGCTATTATGTTAAAAACCTACTTTTGCGAACTAGTCCTAGGTTTTTCGCCCGATCGTAACCAAACCAGTGCAGTACAATTCTCTGGACTCTCCAGATCAATAATGATCAATAAACCTTACTGTATTTGAATGCTTATGTGCTTAAAGGCCTTAAAGGCTTGAACCCCGATAAATGCTGCTTGCAGCTTTAATTTTTAATTGTTACCTGGACAATAAACAATATCATCCTCTTAAAAGTGCAGGTTTCTGAGTGATTTCTGCTGATTGTCAGATTATTCTCAGTCTCTCTCCAGGAAACAGCAGGATCATGAAACTCATTTATATAAATGTAGAGCAGCTCTAATACATCCATGATCAACAACAGTCTCGTCTGTCCATCCGTAAGAGGATCAGATCTCATCACGAGACCCGAGAGCTGCCGTCACGGAGAACACAGACCAGGATTGCTCTTATGGAATATTGCAGTGTTTATTATTAGTGATTTATAATTGTTTTAAATTCCTGGTAATCTTGAATCAGAATAAGTTCCTCTTCAGCATCTCTTCTCTTCTCTGGTGATGTGGGCGGGGCAACCTGTCACTCACATGAGATCAGCCAATAGCCAACCACAAACATCCAATCAATTCCCCACAGACACAATCAAGCCCCGCCCACATGTGTTCTCGTTCCAGAAGCGTTTCAGTCGCTATACGGAACAATAGAGAAGAGAAGACCAGCGACTTCAGTTTCATGATGACTCAAAAACAGATTCGAATAAACTGACGGGACTCACCGCAGGAACAGAAGCTGATGAAGACCTGAAACACACACACACACACACACACACACACACAGATGTCTGGTTCACTATCTTTGTGGGGACTCTCCATAGACTTAATGGTTTTTATACAGTACAAACTGTATATTCTGTCCCCTTACACTAACCCTACCCTACCCATCACACACACACACACACACACACACACACACACACACACACACACACACACACTAACCCTACCCATCACACACACACACACACACACACACACACTAACCCTACCCCTAAACCTACCCATCACACACACACACACACACACACACACACACACACACACACACACACACACACACACACACACACTAACCCTACCCCTAAACCTACCCCTCACAGAAAACTTTCTGCATTTTTACATTTAAAAAAATATATAATTTAGTATGTTTATTAACCCATTCCCCTCATGGGGACCGCTGGCTGGCTGGCTGGCTGGTCCCCACAATGGAGGTGATCTCAGGTTTTACTATCCTTGTGGGGACATTTGGTTCCCACCATGTAATACAAATCAAACGCACACACTCACAAACACACACACACACACACTCACACCCACACAAACAAACACACACTCATAAACACACACACAAACACACACTCACACCCACACACACAAACACACACTCACACCCACAAACACACACTCACAAACACACACTCGCATCCACACAAACAAACACACACTCATAAACACACACACAAACACACACTCATAAACACACACACAAACACACACTCACACCCACACACACTCACACACACACACACACACACACACACACACACACACACACACACACACACACACACACACACACACAAACACACACACACACACTCACACCCACAAACACACACTCACATCCACACAAACACACTCACAAACACACACACACACACACACACACACTCACATCCACACACACACACACACACACACACTCGCATCCACACAAACACACACACACACAAACACACACACACACACACACACTCGCATCCACACACACACACACTAGTTGATGAAGACTGACATCTGCTGGATGTAAGAGACTAAAGCTGCAGTGATTCTTCACTCATTTCATAAGATTTTTGTTTAACTATAAATATTAAGATAAACTGAACATCCGTCACTGAATTAAAGATTAAACATATAATCATAGTGTTGAACACAAACAGAGACTCGATGATTTCACAAAAGACTTCAGTTTATATTTTATAAATACTCTTTCATTGAACAATAATCAGTAGGGATCCATCGCCATTGAAAACACATCAGAAAACAAATATTAATGAAAGAAAAAAAAAAGAAAGAAAAAAAGACACACTGGGTCCAAAAAAACAAACACACACACAGGATCTGTGACCGGTCAGTGTGAGCTAATGGTCAATCAGGAAAACACAGTTTTCTCATCGGAATGATCGGGAATATTTCCTTCAGAAATCATTCTGTCCGTAACAATCATCAATCATCCGACAATTAAACAATCAGCTGATGAAATAAAACATCATAATGAAGATATTTCTGAAGAATCCATTAAGACTTCATGATCTGATGATACTCATAATTTAACACACACACAAATAATAATAAAATCTACTGCACTTGTTTGAGCACAATATTGCAACAGCACTTCAAAACACTGAGAACTAAGAGGAAATATAGATATATGCTTTTATACTCCATTTTAAATAATTTCTTTAAATACAATTGCAAGTCTCGAAAGCATCATAAACGCCCTGTGCAACGCTGACGTCTCGATCCGAACACAACCTCGGCTTAACTTCACTGCTTTAGAGTCCAGATCAGAGAAAATATCATAATCAGGAATTTAAATAGAATTTGTTTTGTTTTTAACCTCAAAAATAGTCCTAAAAATATATAGCATATTCCAGCTTTAGAAACAGACTTAATAAAATATCTCCTTTTTGTTTAGAAGAAAGCGAAAGCAGAAAGACGACGCTTTTCCAAATGTAAAAAAATGACTTTAAATTTGAATCATATTTTTCAGAGACGTTCCTCCTGTAATCAGCGGATGATCTGGGGATTCGACATCATGACATCATAAAGCTGACATGAAGGGACACTGGAGAATTATGAACATTTAAAATCATACATTTCTACACTGGGCCGAACGCCACAAACATGATTCATGCTGACGCTCTCAGTTCAGCGTAAACTGTGTTTATCTTCTGAGTTCATGTCAGACGTTCATATATATTTCGCAGTTAATATTTAGCTAATGTGTCTCGTTAAGGTGCTCGTTTCTCAACTGGTGTGTCTGTTCCCTCAGGAAAAACAATACAAAATAACCATTTAATGATGTCTAGAATAACAAAATAAAGACTTATTAGCTTTAAAAAGGGAGGAGAAACTCTAACACACATCTTTAGTTGTTTAAACTCTGTCACTGCCGGTTATACACTATTCAGTTCCTGCTTTTCTTCATTCGTCTGCTCTAGATTCTGCTTGAATGTTGATTATTCTCCTCATATTCTCCATTGTTGCGGCTCCTCTCTTCCCAGTCTGTCAGTAACGCTCTGTTTACTTCCTGTCTCTATGAAGCCCCTCCTCCTGAAAAGCACACTGTGCTCTGATTGGTCGGCTGGAGCAGTGTGTTGTGATTGGTCGAGCGCTTCGAGTGTTTGGGAAATGTCCCGCCCCCTTACCATAACCGCCAGTTTAACACACGACTAACTAACTCAACCAGGCCCCGCCCCTTTATTCTGCGCATTAATTATTATAATGAGGAATATTGTGACGTGTTCGTTCCCGGAAGAAACTCAGGTGTTCAGGAACACTGGAACTCACACATGTCACTGTAGGGAATGTTGTAATATTTTATAATCGGCTTCATTTACTGAATAAACTTGAAGCGGTTTTGATCCGCGTCTCACAAACGATCAGGGAATGTAATAGTGCAAGTTCTCTAGGGGACACTAGAAGAGCAAATGTCAAATAAATATTAAAATATATTTCTGCATTCTAGAGGATCTGAATCTAAAGGTTTCATAGATACAAAACATAGATCTCCTTACAAATCACGCAAGCACTTCATTTGTTGTGTTTAACTGATGAGTTGTGTGACGGTGAATGTGTGTTTCTCACCGCGTCGTCCTTTGGTTCATTTGGTCAGAGTCGCCGCACTTTAGGCGTAAGCTTCACGAGCCGTCACTCACTCACTCACTCACGAGCCGTCACTCACTCACTCACTCACTCACTCACGAGCCGTCACTCACTCACTCACTCACGAGCCGTCACTCACTCACTCACTCACGAGCCGTCACTCACTCACTCACTCACGAGCCGTCACTCACTCACGAGCCGTCACTCACTCACTCACTCACGAGCCGTCACTCACTCACTCACTCACTCACGAGCCGTCACTCACTCACTCACTCACGAGCCGTCACTCACTCACTCACTCACGAGCCGTCACTCACTCACTCACTCACTCACGAGCCGTCACTCACTCACTCACTCACTCACGAGCCGTCACTCACTCACTCACGAGCCGTCACTCACTCACTCCACTCACGAGCCGTCACTCACTCACTCACTCACTCACTCACGAGCCGTCACTCACTCACTCACGAGCCGTCACTCACTCACGAGCCGTCACTCACTCACTCACTCACTCACGAGCCATCACTCACTCACTCACGAGCCGTCACTCACTCACTCACTCACTCACTCACGAGCCGTCACTCACTCACTCACGAGCCGTCACTCACTCACTCACGAGCCGTCACTCACTCACTCACGAGCCGTCACTCACTCACTCACGAGCCGTCACTCACTCACTCACGAGCCGTCACTCACTCACGAGCCGTCACTCACTCACTCACTCACTCACGAGCCGTCACTCACTCACGAGCCGTCACTCACTCACGAGCCGTCACTCACTCACTCACGAGCCGTCACTCACTCACTCACGAGCCGTCACTCACTCACGAGCCGTCACTCACTCACTCACGAGCCGTCACTCACGAGCCGTCACTCACTCACTCACGAGCCGTCACTCACTCACGAGCCGTCACTCACTCACTCACTCACGAGCCGTCACTCACTCACTCACTCACGAGCCGTCACTCACTCACTCACTCACGAGCCGTCACTCACTCACTCACACACTCACGAGCCGTCACTCACTCACGAGCCGTCACTCACTCACGAGCCGTCACTCACTCACTCACTCACGAGCCGTCACTCACTCACTCACACACTCACGAGCCGTCACTCACTCACGAGCCGTCACTCACTCACGAGCCGTCACTCACTCACGAGCCGTCACTCACTCACTCACGAGCCGTCACTCACTCACTCACTCACGAGCCGTCACTCACTCACTCACTCACTCACTCACGAGCCGTCACTCACTCACTCACGAGCCGTCACTCACTCACTCACGAGCCGTCACTCACTCACTCACGAGCCGTCACTCACTCACGAGCCGTCACTCACTCACGAGCCGTCACTCACTCACTCACGAGCCGTCACTCACTCACTCACGAGCCGTCACTCACTCACTCACTCACGAGCCGTCACTCACTCACTCACGAGCCGTCACTCACTCACTCACTCACTCACGAGCCGTCACTCACTCACGAGCCGTCACTCACTCACTCACGAGCCGTCACTCACTCACTCACTCACGAACGAGCCGTCACTCACTCACTCACGAACGAACGAGCCGTCACTCACGAACGTGCCGTCACTCACTCACTCACTCACACACTCACGAGCCGTCACTCACTCACTCACACACTCACGAGCCGTCACTCACTCACTCACACACTCACGAGCCGTCACTCACTCACTCACACACTCACGAGCCGTCACTCACTCACGAGCCGTCACTCACTCACTCACTCACGAGCCGTCACTCACTCACTCACACACTCACGAGCCGTCACTCACTCACTCACACACTCACGAGCCGTCACTCACTCACTCACACACTCACGAGCCGTCACTCACTCACTCACACACTCATGAGCCGTCACTCACACACACACTCACGAGCCGTCACTCACTCACTCATGAGCCGTCACTCACTCACTCACGAGCCGTCACTCACTCACTCACGAGCCGTCACTCACACACACACTCACGAGCCGTCACTCACTCACTCACGAGCCGTCACTCACACACACACTCACGAGCCGTCACTCACTCACTCATGAGCCGTCACTCACTCACTCACGAGCCGTCACTCACTCACTCACGAGCCGTCACTCACACACACACTCACGAGCCGTCACTCACTCACTCACGAGCCGTCACTCACTCACTCACGAGCCGTCACTCACTCACTCACTCACGAGCCGTCACTCACTCACTCACGAGCCGTCACTCACTCACTCACTCACTCACGAGCCGTCACTCACTCACGAGCCGTCACTCACTCACTCACGAGCCGTCACTCACTCACTCACTCACGAACGAGCCGTCACTCACTCACTCACGAACGAACGAGCCGTCACTCACGAACGTGCCGTCACTCACTCACTCACTCACACACTCACGAGCCGTCACTCACTCACTCACACACTCACGAGCCGTCACTCACTCACTCACACACTCACGAGCCGTCACTCACTCACTCACACACTCACGAGCCGTCACTCACTCACGAGCCGTCACTCACTCACTCACTCACGAGCCGTCACTCACTCACTCACACACTCACGAGCCGTCACTCACTCACTCACACACTCACGAGCCGTCACTCACTCACTCACACACTCACGAGCCGTCACTCACTCACTCACACACTCATGAGCCGTCACTCACACACACACTCACGAGCCGTCACTCACTCACTCATGAGCCGTCACTCACTCACTCACGAGCCGTCACTCACTCACTCACACACTCACGAGCCGTCACTCACTCACGAGCCGTCACTCACTCACTCACGAGCCGTCACTCACTCACTCACGAGCCGTCACTCACTCACGAGCCGTCACTCACTCACTCACGAGCCGTCACTCACTCACTCACGAGCCGTCACTCACTCACGAGCCGTCACTCACTCACTCACGAGCCGTCACTCACTCACTCACGAGCCGTCACTCACTCACGAGCCGTCACTCACTCACTCACGAGCCGTCACTCACTCACTCACGAGCCGTCACTCACTCACTCACTCACTCACTCACTCACGAGCCGTCACTCACTCACTCACGAGCCGTCACTCACTTACGAGCCGTCAGTCACTCAGGATGAACTCAAACGCCACAGGAATAAATAATACGAGCATCAGATTTCTGTTCTCACAAACACACTCTTTATCTTTAACGGCCCGTTCACACCGAGATCGATGACTCTAACGATAACTGCAAAACATCTGATGCAAGACTTTCTCAGAGTTTCATTTTCACTCAGAAATTACTAGTTAATTAGCAAAGAAACACCAGAAATGGTGAAGTAGAAAGACTGATTAAGGAAAAGTAAGGATTTCCTTGTTAAACGTTAGAGCTGCACGATTCTGGATAAATTAACAATCACAGATTTTCTCTTTGAAATAGAGATCACAATTCTCTAAACAAAATAACATGTAATTTATTAGAGGTTATAAAAGTCTATTAAAAATGTTTATTATTTTGAATTTTTATTATTATTATAAATCTGTTCAAGTGAATGATTCAGTGAATCACTCATAAAGACTTAACTTGCTTCATTACTGGATGAATCTGCGGTTTTTGAACAAATCTTTTGGATGAATGATTCAATGACTCATTCATAAATATTTCACTTGCTTCATTACTGGATGAATCTGCGTTTTTTGAACAAATCTTTTGGATGAATGATTCAATGACTCACTCATAAAGACTTCACTTGCTTCATTACTGGATGAATCAGCGTTTTTGAACGAATCTCTTGAGTGAATGATTCAATGACTCATTCATAAATACTTCACTTGTTTCATTACTGGATGAATCAGCGTTTTTGAATGAATATCTTGAATGAATGATTCAGTGAATCACTCATACAGACTTCACTTGCTTCATTACTGGATGAATCTGCGGTTTTTGAACAAATCTTTTGGATGAATGATTCAATGACTCACTCATAAAGACTTCACTTGCTTCATTACTGGATGAATCAGCGTTTTTGAACGAATCTCTTGAGTGAATGATTCAATGACTCATTCATAAATACTTCACTTGTTTCATTACTGGATGAATCAGCGTTTTTGAATGAATCTATTGAATGAATGATTCAATGACTCACTCATACAGACTTCACTTGCTTCATTACTGGATGAATCAGCGGTTTTGAACGAATCTCTTGAGTGAATGATTCAGTGACTCACTTTGTGAAGCTGTGGGCGTCCCTATTCTCATAGAGTTAGAGCATTAGTTATCGTCATGTCGTCGCTGGTGTGAACGGACCTTTAGTCTGAAGATCTGGACCTCAGAGGGTTTAGTCTCGGTCTGGTTTAGACTAAGAGAGATTTGTAACGAAAGCGTCAGCGTTCTGAACCCTTCAGAGACCTCCCATCAGCCCTCAGCAGTGCGACAGTCCAGTGTACATGACAAAGAATCGATATACAAAGTGAGGATCGACCGAGTCTCTGAAGGAGAAAGGAAGAAGGCAACTAATCTACGGAAGCCTCATTTGGACATCAAGACCACCGGCTCGGTCTGGCTGTTTCTCAGTCGTGTCGTTCCGCCAGCATGAGGATGGTCATGTGATCAGCCTCGGGACGCTGTGATTGGTTCACTGCAGGTTCTTCAGGATGCGCCCGTAGCGTAGGTCGTACACGTGTCGGCACAGGTACACCAGCTGCGGGTCGACGCCCGCGGGCACGGGCCGGTGGGATGGGTTGGCGCTGGCCGAGGGAACGGGCACCACCGGGGTGCTCTCACACACACCCTCAGAGCGCCGCTTGGCCAAGGCACAAAATCTGCAACATCACATTAGATTATTATGACACGTATAACACACAACCAGGGCCTAAAACACTCGCCAGGAGCCAGATGAGTAAACATTGGTGTATGAAACGGTGTCACTCGCCAGTCGGCCGGTTACATGTTTATGAATTCTAACGATGCAATCTGAGTGAGTGTGTGTGTGTGTGTGTGTGAGTGTGTGTGTGTTTGTGTGTGTGTGTGTGTGTGTGTGTGAGTGTGAGTGTGTGTGAGTGAGTGAGAGTGTGTGTGTGTGTGTGAGTGAGTGAGTGAGTGAGTGAGTGAGTGAGTGAGTGAGTGAGTGAGTGTGTGTGAGTGAGTGAGTGTGTGAGTGAGTGTGTGTGTAAACTAAACACTCTTTCATGTCTTCTTGTGCTTGAACGGACAAATTCACAAAATTATGTTAGAGAATAGCGAGTATCCCAGTAAACACAGAGGGTCATTACGTGGCCGGTGAAAAATATTGATTACATTTTCTTAAGTCACCGGCCATTGGCAGGAGTGGCAAAAAGATAATTGTTTGTACCCTTTGTGCAGCACATGTGAGTGACAGGAACCCGGAGCTCTTACCTACAGTACTGTGCTAACGGCAGGACGTAGCATCGGTCCTCGATGCAGGCCACGCTGTTCTCATCCTGATGTCGAGAGGCGAAGATCTCGTTCTGAAAGAGAGACAGTTTAAATATCTCTAGAAATCATGTGAGGTGAACATCACTCGAGCACAAGTGTCCAGTGGACAGCAGTGGCTCACCTCGCAGTGCATGCTGGGATCTCTGCCTCCTTGCGTGTGCTCCGGTCTATAGTACCAGAACAGGCTCATCATCAGCTCTCCTGAATCCAAACAGCCAGGTCAGGTCATACACACTCAAATACACAACTTATATTGACTACAACAAGACTCATCCTGCGTCAGAAGACTGAGAAGAGGACATTTCTATTAAAGAAAATGTTGTTTTGAGTGTAACTATTATTATGCTCATTTCTTCACCTGTTCTTGGGTCTTCCCACAGAGCTGAGATCTTGGCCACGTACGGCAGGGTTTTCTTCCGGGGTCCCGATCTCAAGAGCACTGTGTCTCGTACCCTGATCACTTCTCCATCTCGCTCCACTCCTTCATAACACTGACGAAGAACCGTCTCGTCATCGCCCTGAAAACCACAGTGTGATTACACTACATCCACTTCATATCTGAGCTGGGTAATGATTCACTCAGAGGCAACACACGCCAACATCACGATTCTGGATGAATTCACGATTCTCTAAACAAAATAACACGTAATTTACTAGAGGTTCTGTAAAAATATTAATTGCTGCAGTCTATTAAACATTTTTTTTTTATTTGAATTATTATTATTATTCAAATCGAACAAGCCTTTCACTTGCTTCATTACTGGATGAATCAGTGTTTTTGAATGAATCTCTTGAATGAATGATTCAATGACTCACTCATAAAGACTTCACTTGCTTCATTACTGGATGAATCAGTGTTTTTGAATGAATCTCTTGAATGAATGATTCTAGTGTTGTCAAAAGACCCGGTACTTCGGTACCAAGTCGGTACTATTTTTTTTTAAACGTCACGGTACCAGGTTTTCTCAAACCCGGTACTTGATGCGCGTGCATGCCCGAAGCGCGTGCAGTTGCGTCCTCTTCATAAAAGCGCTGATGGCGATCGGCGGTGCTGCTGCTGATGTGGTGCTGATGTTTTTGCGCGTGCAGATACGTTATTTCAAATGGCGCGCGGCAAGCGCGCTCATAATAGAAGCGGCGCGCTCGCTTTTCCATGCGCGTTCATGGATGCATAGCAACGACAGACGCCACGGGAGTACAAACGCTTGTGGGAACTGCGCTCTCCATGACGACGAGGAAGTGTGACATAGGCCTATTAATTGATTTCTAGCCCTTGCATTAGCTTTACTACTAGATATATTTATGGAGATGAGAAATAAAAAGCCGTCATTAATATCAGTCCGTCAGAAAAGCAGTTCTAGTCTTATTCTTGGCTGGATAACTCTTAGCAGGTTTAAAAAGCCCTTTTAAAGTTAAATATGAATACAGATTTGGATTAAATAAAAGTATAGTCAAGTCAAATAAAACATATTTTATCTCCTGTATAGTTTGGTAATGCTACAATAAGATACCATTCATTAACATCACTTAATGCGTTATCTAACATAACACATTGAGTGAACAATATATTTTTACAACATTAATTAATGTTTGTGAATGTTATTTAATACAAACACTTGATTGGTCATGTTTGTTCACTTCATTCATTGTGCATTAAATAATGTTAACAGACATAATGTTAACTTTTGATTTTAAAAATGTATTTTTAAATTAACCCCTAATAGAGAATAATTGCGACAGTATATAACTAGGCTATTGTTTTTTTGTTAGGTCATTTTATCTTATGTTATCTAACAAATGGAATCTTATTGTAAAGTGTTTTTAATACTACAGTTTCCATCTTTGTAACTGTGATATACACTTTAATATAATTATGTAAATTTAATCTAAATTAAGCTTTGGTACCGAATTTGGTACCGAGAACCGTGGATTTTCACTGGTATCGGTACCGAATACTGAAATTTTGGTACCGTGACAACACTAAATGATTCAATGACTCACTCATAAAGACTTCACTTGTTTCATTACTGGATGAATCAGTGTTTTTGAATGAATCTCTTGAATGAATGATTCAATGACTCACTCATAAAGACTTCACTTGCTTCATTACTGGATGAATCAGTGTTTTTGAATGAATCTCTTGAGTGAATGATTCAATGACTCACTCATAAAGACTTCACTTGCTTCATTACTGGATGAATCAGCGTTTTTAAACGAATCTCTTGAATGAATTTTAAATGGCTCACTCATAAAGACTTCACTTGTTTCATTACTGGATGAATCAGTGTTTTTGAATGAATCTCTTGAATGAATGATTCAATGACTCACTCATAAAAACATCACTTGTTTCATTACTGGATGAATCAGCGTTTTTGAACGAATCTCTTGAGTGAATGATTCAATGACTCACTCATAAAAACATCACTTGTTTCATTATTGGATGAATCAGTGTTTTATATGAATCTCTTGAATGAAGGATTCAATGACTCACTCATAAAAAAAATCACTTGTTTCATTACTGGATGAATCAGCGTTATTGAACGAATACCTTGAATGAATGATTCAATGACTCACTCATAAAGACTTCACTTTTCATTACTGGATCAATCAGCGTTATTGAACGAATCTCTTGAATGGATGATTCAATGACTCACTCATAAAAGGTGTGTTCGACTTGAAGCGGCGCTGCGCAGACCGATCAGTGTTTGACATCAAAGTACTGTGAGAGTGATTCATCCGCAGCGTCTGCTCTCTAAACACCGATCGGTCTGCGGTCGAACAACCACGCCAACATCACTCACCGCAATAAACACCTCCTTCTCCGTAGGGACTCCGACTGGACGCCATCCGTTCGTAGCCTGGTGCCGGCTGACTTTCCTCTGGTGTTTGGCACTTGCTGGACTAGCTGTGGGTTGTTTGGATAACCTGGTGTGGCCCATCGTGAGCGAGCCGTTGGATGGCTTGGGGTTTTGAGGGCATTTTTTGCCCACTTTAAGCCTGACTTCAGCCTGCCTGCGGTCCGACATTGAGGACAGGAGCCGCGGGTCGAGCGGGGGGGAACGGTTCACCCGGGGCATGCTGGGACATCCAGAGAGCGGGGGGGACCGGTTTACCCGGGGCATGCTGGGACATCCAGAGAGCGGGGGGGACCGGTTTACCCGGGGCATGCTGGGACATCCAGAGAGCGGGGGGGACCGGTTCACTCTGGGCATGCTGGGACATCCAGAGAGAGGCATGGTCGGAGGAACCAGGAGCGAGTGGCTGTGCTCATCTTGAGACAAGGAGAAGCCTTCTGGAACAGCACAATGAAACACATGATTACTACAGGTGTGACGCTGCACAGCAATGACAGACAGGTATGGCTAGTTAACCCTTGTGCATCAATTTAAAAAAAACTGTCATAAAAGTTTGAAGCTTGGGAGCACAGACTCAAGTTTGGTCTCATTTTAAAGAAGATTAGCAGATTATTGTTGAAGTAAAAAAAGTTTAAAAAGTGAAACTAAAAAAAAAGTTTAAGTTTATGATTTATGAACAATATTTTATGAAACATGTTGAACTCTAAATCTGCTAGAAAAATTGAAGCTATAAATCTAAACAAGTTGTGTTCCAAATTTGAGGTTGATATCTCAAAAAATTAGCTTTCAGTCAGATTTAGTTGTGGCGCAGTATAATAATATAGGGGTGGTCGGGCATAAGGTAGGGGTGTCACAATATATCGCAATACAAAAATGCAACAATATGCATCGCGGATAGTGACAATATATATATTGTGTATATTGAGTTTTAGTGTCAGTACTACATTAAACTACTATATATACGGTAATGTTGAATATAATGTTTAATAATGCAATGGGAGGATATTTGTGGGTCCTGATAATGGCAAATATCTTATGTTACCAGTAAAATATGGCTTACATTATTTTAAATATACCTAGTCAGTGAAAGAGTGCAAGCAGATTCATCTGAAATAATTCTGTTTTCAGCTTCAGAATCATGAATATTGTTATTCTGGTGTCTCTATTGTCCTGTGCTTTGGGTTTCCAACACCAAGTCCAAGACTATTCATTTACAACCACAATGTAATACCAAATTTAGCATTTTAATCAACAGTTTATTATTTGTTAACCTTATAACATGTGAGTTCAGTATAGTGATACCGTATCGTGAGTTCAGTATCGTGATATGTATCGTATCGTGAGTTCAGTATCGTGATATGTATCGTATCGTGAGCTCAGTATCGTGATATGTATCCAGGGCTCTACAGTGCGCCCATTTCACTCGCACATGCGAGTAAATATTTCGGCGTGCGAACGTGAAAAAATATTTGGGCGCACTCGTGCGAGTGACACAGCATTTTTCTATAGAAACAGCTGCAAATACATCATCATGAGGAGGGGCAGAGTAGGACACTATATTACCGGGAGATCAGTCATTTAGGCCTAAATCTTCAGTAGCTAGTCTGTAGCCTCATAAAAAAACTACAGTGCCCACACATGAACTATTTTAGGGCCCTATAATTTCCGCAATCGCGGAATTGGCAAATTAACGCGGAATCTAGTGTCAACGCGGAATTTTACATATTTGGAATAAAATTCTGTTTTTGTGTGGGAGAAAAACGTATGTCTGAGGAAAATCGCATATTACTGAAAGAACGAGCAGAGAGAGAGGCCCGGTCGCGCGCGCGTCTTCAAACTGTCTTGCTCTCTCTCACTCCCTCGCGCTTATTAATCTAAATCAATTGAGAATTGACACAATGGTAAAAGATCGGAAGAACGAGGTTTCACGTGGAGCATTCGGATATTTTTTTTCCTGAATTAGGCTACCGCTGTGTGTGAATTGTGCAAAAAAAAAAAAAAAAAAAGTTTACCTTTCCTTCTTCTCTGAAAAGCGTTCCGCCCATTCAGCTGACATAAAAAACACTTTCAATAAACTAAATAAAACCTATCCAATGATGAAATGTTTTCTGTGTTGACAAATCTTGTGCGATGTCCTAAAACTGCCGGGATAATCACACAACGCGTACAAGTCTGCTAATGATACGTCCGATTCGCGAACTAATGACTCCTTTGAACCGATTCACTTTAATGAATGGTTAAAACAACTGATCTGTCCAACACTGAATCGGTTCGGTGAATAACAAAATCGGTAACACTTTACAATAAGGTTCCATTTATTAAACTCTAGTTAACTAGATCAGTTAACATTAACTATTAATAAACTGCACTTCTACAGCATTTATTAATCTTTATTAATGTTAATTTCACCATTTAGTAGCCTACATTATTTAAATGAAAAGTTGTATTTGTTAACATTAGTTTGCTTAATGCACTGTGTGAAGTAACATTAAAAATACAGGGTTAGGGTTAACTAAGTTTACAAAGATGAATAAATACAGTAACAAATGTATTGCTCGTGGTTCATGTTAGTTAGCCTAATACATTCACTAATGTAAACAAACCAAACCACATTTAACATCTCTTAAAATGCGAATTTTGTTTGTTACCTCAATAAATTTAGGGTCATTGTACATTTTGTACATTTTAATCATTAACATTAAAAACACTCTTTTTACCACTAAAATTACAGTAAAGGGTAAAAAAAAAAAAATGAATTCCCAAAAATGAAAACGGAAAAAACGGAATTTGCTAAAATTTAAACGGAAAAAACGGAATTTGGGAAAAAATAAACCGGATTTTATAGGGCCCTACTAATTCGGATCAGCACAGAGGGGCCCTCCCTGGAACTGTTTGATACAAAATGTGCTGAAAATTGGCTGTCTGCTGGAAAGAGGTCAAGACGACCAGGCTACAAAGCTTGGCCAAGTGACTCAGACATGATCTTCATTTCAGATAAAATGTGAAACATACATAGGGCCTACATACAATGATAAATGAAATCTACATGACGATAAAATAGAATTAAATGAAAATCTTTTGTTTGAAAGTTTTGGTCTGATGTTCTTAACCTTACAATGAGCATTGCAAATTTAATTGTTGAATAATTCTAATAATAAAACTATAATGATAAACTTATACAACAAAAATGACTGTGCCCCCAAATATTTGTCTGTGCTCCTAAATTTTTTAATTTAGGCGCACCAGTGCTCCTTGTTCAAAAAGTAAGTGTAGAGCCCTGCGTATCGTATCGTGAGTTCCGTGTCGTGACATTCCGAATTGTGAGTTAAGTATTGTGATATGTATCGTATCGTGAGTTCAGTATTGTGATATGTATCGTATCGTGAGTTTAGTATCATAATACGTATCGAATCGTGAGTTCAGTATCGTGATATGTATCGAATCGTGAGTTTAGTATCATAATATGTATCGTATCGTGAGTTCAGTATCGTGATAAGTTTCATATCGTGAGTTCAGTATCATATGTATTGTATTGTGAGTTCAGTATCATATGTATCGTATCGTGATATGTATCGTATCGTGAGTTCAGTGTAGTGATACGTATCGTATCGTGAGTTCAGTATAGTGATATTGCATCGTGAGTTCAGTATAGTGATACCGTATCGTGAGTTCATTATTGTGATATGTATCGTATCGTGAGTTCAGTATAGTGACATTCCGAATTGTGAGTTAAGTATTGTGATATGTATCGTATCGTGAGTTTAGTATCGTAATATGTATCGAATCGTGAGTTCAGTATTGTGATATGTATCGTCTCGTGAGTTTAGTATCATAATATGTATCGAATCGTGAGTTCAGTATAGTGATATTGCATCGTGAGTTCAGTATAGTGATACCGTATCGTGAGTTCATTATTGTGATATGTATCGTATCGTGAGTTCAGTATCGTGACATTCCGAATTGTGAGTTAAGTATTGTGATATGTATCGTATCGTGAGTTTAGTATCGTAATATGTATCGAATCGTGAGTTCAGTATAGTGATATGTATCGTATCGTGAGTTCAGTGTAGTGATATGTATCGTATCGTGAGTTCAGTATCGTGATATGTATCATATCGTGATTCGTGATATGTATCGTATCGTGATTCGTGATCTGTATCGTATCGTGAGTTCAGTATCGTATCGTGAGTTCAATATCGTGATATGTATCGAATCGTGAGTTCAGTATCGTGATATGTATCATATCGTGAGTTCCGTGTCATGACATACCGAATTGTGAGTAAAGTATTGTGATATGTATCGTATCGTGAGTTTAGTATCGTAATATGTATTGTATTGTGAGTTCAGTATCGTGATGTGTATCAAAATGTGAGTTCAGTATCGTGATATGTATCGAATTGTGAGTTCAGTATCGTGATATGTATCGAATTGTGACAATTACACCCCTATTATTGATGATATTCATCAATCGTCATCATGATCTCTGACCTGTTTTGATGGGATGTCTGCAGTGTGAGCAGCTGGTGGGGAAGGAGCAGGTCCGGCTAGCGAAGGCGTATCGTCCGACTCCACAGCGGTAGCATCCCGACCCGACGGACCCGCAGAAGGGATGCGCGATCCCTGAGGAGGCTAGCAGCGCCGGTGTGCTCAAACCCGGCCCGGGGTGAGCGATGTGCACGAGGTACCCGGCGTAGCATGGATCCGCGCACACACACGGATGAGCGCTGAGCGTTAGCGCCGGATGCGCCGGAACCAGGTGTTTGATCCGCGACTCGTCCGGCTCCTGCGCGAGGAACAGCGCTAGCCGGTGGCAGTCTGGCGGACAGCAGCAGAACGCACTTAGCTCCGCCTCCACCGGCTCCTCCTTCACCACCGTCACCGGGTATCCCAGAATGCTCTGCGACTGGAAGCCCGGTTTAGCCGCCGCGTGACTCAGTTCTGACTCGTAGCTCCTGCTTTTACACACTTCACAAGCTCCGTCGGGATCGCGGCTGATCTTCTTGGACGGCGTCTGTGCTTTGGGTTTGCAGCGGTCCGGTTTGATCCTTCCTGTAGTTGAGCTAGTTAGCTTCATTAGTGCGGCGGCATTGAGTCCGGCTAGCCGTCTGGGAGCCGGAGCGTAGAGACTCGCGTCAGACTCGTCTTTCTTCCTCTTCTTTTGGCACGTCTCTGCCTTCGAGCTTCTTTTCGAGCAGGTCTTAGTAGTTGAGGCACCATCGCCGTGTTTCTTCGCTAGTTTGGTGTCGGTTTTCTCGAGCAGCAGACTGTTAACCGCCTCGGCGTTTAGAGACGCTAGTCGACGTTTACGTGGCTCGGGAGCTGAAGGTTTATCCTGCAATGACTTCTCTTTGGGATCCACTTCTGGGATCAGTTCATCCTGTCCATCCAAACGCGTGAGCAAAACATGGCAGCTCAACGCCTCGCCGTCTGAAGCCGCGGCTCTTCCTCGTAGTGGATACAGCTTACGCTTGCGCTCACTCACAGTCTTAGCCTTTCCTCTCTTGCTCACGTGCTTCTTAGTTTCATCCATTTTCAGTGAACGTTTTTGACTTTCATGCTGCTCACGATTCCTGGCCTTGACTTTCTTCGCCATTGATCGCACAGGCCAGGCTCCGCCCACAGTTTCACCATGTGACCCGCCCTCCACGTGGTCCCGCCCCTCGCCACGACACTGGCCGAGGGAGCCTTTTTTCCGAGCGTGGGTCATAACATGCTTTCGGAGAAGACCTACGGGATAACAAGGGATCTGAAATGAATATGACAATATTGATAAACAAGAGAGGAATAACTGCTTTTAGTACGAAGAAACACCAAATACAAGATGTGAACAAAACTTTACATTTACGTTTTTGCATTTATCTTACACTTTCAACTAAAGCGACTTACAATAGAGAAACAAGCGATTCGTCACAGAGACAATATTCTTAGAATGCAATGCCAGGTTTATTTGACTGCTCGATTAGGAAGAAAGCTTTGCAAAGAAATTTGCTCATTAAGGCTGCAATTATTTGATAAAAAATACAGTAAAACAGTGAAATATTATTAGAATGTAAAACAGCTGTTTTCTATGTGAATATATAGTAAAGTGTAATTTTTTATATATAACACACACAGCAAGATGGAATCCACGATAGCAGCTTCACGCTCTCACTTTTGGTGCTGTTTGTTTTTGTTTACATGTTTGATTGTTAAAGGGGTGCTATAATGTCCTTTTCACAAGATGTAAAATAAATCTCTGATGTCCCCAGAGTGTGTGTGTGAAGTTTTAGCTCTAAATACCCCACAGATATTTCTATATAGTATGTTAAAATTGTCACTTTTTGAGGGTGAGCAAAGCGCACCGTTTTTGTGTCTGTCCCTTTAAATGCAAATGAGCTGCTGCTCCCGGCACAGTGGGCGGAGCTTCAAGAGCTGGTGTGTGTGTGTGTGTGTGTGTGTGTTAGCAGCTCCGATTACCTCACACACACGCGCTGAACATTTCATAGCCTTTTATGTTCAAACTGGAGTCAGACAATGATGGAGAGACTCAAGAAGAAGTGACAACATGTAGAAGCAACAGGACATTTCTGAATGGTTAGTTGATGAACTTATGCAGCTGATGTGTAGTTATCTTCTAGTCATTGATTAGCATATTCTGTCTTGATAATCTATAAATTGTGTTCAGGGGGCGGGGTTTATGTAAATTCTAGGGTTGGTGATGTCACTAACCCGGGAGGAGTGTGGTGTAGTCTCTACCAGCCGTTTGTTGTAGTCCTTAAAGGATAATTCCGATATTTAACACTTTGAGTCTATTTTGTAGTTTGTTTTGGATGAACAAGAGTGGTGGACAAAGACATTTTGACAATGGTTCCTGTCTCGACTTTTTGACTATTTTAGAATTGCCCATGACCGCTTCAGAATGGGAGTCTATGGCCATGCACAAACATGTCCTTAAAACAACTCTTAACGTTCGTTTTCTAAACTGTGCAACTCACCGAGTGGTTAGTGGTGTTCGGTGATGTTCCAAAACAAGTAGAGTAGCGGAAATACAGTTTCTGTCGTGTTTTATTTGGCATTTTGTAAAATCCCATTGATTTCTGTTGGAGGAACTCATTGCTGGCTGACATCACTGCGCTTCCGGGAACGGAAAAGACGCTTCAGACTCAAATATCGAGCAGAAGTTTATACGCGGTTGTGAGGTATCTGAAAAAATAGTTCCACTATAGAAAAATAAACGGATTGAAATCATACATTGCGCCGATATATTTGTTTTTAATCATCACCGAACACCCCTAACCACTCGACATGTTTGTCATATTTGACATGTTTTCCTTTAAAAAGCGATTCTGTAAAAGCAAATATCTCCCTTTGCTCTGAACTTTGAGTGCTGTAACTTTGCAGATGTTGTTTATGATCAAACAGCAACACTACACACTAACTAAAGTTAGAGAAGTCAAATCATAATCAACCACCCCTTTAATGTCGCGTTTAGCTGAGCGAATCTGACGTACAGCCGTCAAGATCTCTTGATCATAGGACTACGATCTGAAGAGACTATAACGACTCGCACAATCTACCGGAGGAGATAGCCAGGATAGCAGGCTCTCCGTGGACTGCTGTCGGCTCCGGCCTACCTGCGAGATCAGGGAAACACGCGCACACCACCGCTACCCAGCCTCTTTCTTTCTAACGCCAGATCTATCAACAATAAGATGGACGAGTTGAATCTACAGATCTTTAATATTACCTTCACCCACATATCCCAGACGTAGCCACTGAGCTAGCGGACCGCACCGTATTTCGCTGGGATAGGAACAAAGACTCCGGTAAGAGCAAGGGAGGGCGATTATGCATGTACGGCCATAACAACTGGTGCACACATACACAAGTGATAGGAAGTCTCTGCCGGTTAAACACAGAGCGATCTCTCTCACGCGGACTATCTCCCAGTTACAGCTGCTTACATTCCAGCAGATGCTAATCCTAGCATAGCCCTAGGCTACTTGCTTAGTGCTATACATGCAATACAAAGCAATTACCCTGAAGCAGTCCATATTATAGCTGGTGGTTTTAATCAGTCAGACCTACACCGTTACCACACTTGGGCAAATCAGATCCCCTATCCATACTCCTGATCCCCCCCGCAGGAGGAAAACTCATTATTAAACCTGTTCAAGTATGGCCTGAAGGAGCGTCTGACAAACTGGGACATCTTTGAGGTTCAAGACTGGGAGAACACATCAAGTGTTTGTTTTTTTACATTTTCCATAATTCATAATGTTTCCTTGCTTCCACCGGCCGCCTTCTCTGCTGTCTGTACATAGTGTTGGTTTTGTTTCGGTTATAGTGTTTGTTAATCTGATGTGCAACTGTAATCGCTGCTTCTTGGACTGATGTATGCATGAACTGATTGTTTGTTCTTTACTGTTATTGTGAAGCGTCCTTGAGCTTGGGAAAGAAGCTATATAAACATAAACAAGCCCGTTTCACACAGAGATCCCGGAAAACACACGGATAATGTGTCCCGGTGTTTGATTTTGGTTCATTGGTCCGGAATCAGCGAGTGCGTTCACACACATCCCGTAAGATCCCGTAAGATCCCGTAAGATCCCGTAAGACCCGTGACGTCAGGATGACCACCAACCAGAAGCCCTGGATGACAGAGCGGGTTAGACTCTCCGTAAAGGGTTAACAGGAGTTAAAGCGTTAGTTCACCCAGAGATGTAAACTCTGTCAGTAATGACTCTCCCTCATGTTGTTCAACCCCGTCAGACTCTCGCTCATCTTCAGAACACTAATGAAGATGTTGTTGATGAGATCTGAGAGCGGTCTCACTCCTCCACTCACTGTTAATGAAACTTGCCAGTCCAGAAAGTTAGTAAAGACATCGTTAGAATAGTCCAGTGGCTACAGCGGCTCAACCTCACGTTTATGAAGTGACGAGAATACTAATACTTTCTGTGCGCAAAACAATCACAAATAACAACTTTCTTCCACTCTTCATGTTCTTCAGTGTCTCTGAGTGAGATGATGTAGTGCAACAGCGCAGCGCTTCTGGGCTGTACGGCAGAACGGAGGCTCACGATTGGCCGACGCTGGTCATGTGTGTGATGTGTGCGATGCTGGCCAATAGCGAGCCTCCGTTCTGTTAAGAAGGTTCTCCGTTCTCCGTAAGGTTTGCTAATTAATTTCATTGTATAATAGATGCAATGACAATAAAAGGAATTGATTGATTGACTGATTTATTCCTGTGATCAAAGCTGCATTTATTTGATCAGGAATACAGTAAAAACAGTGAAATATTATTCTACTGTAAATCATCTGTTGTCTATGTGAATATACAGTAAAGTGTAATTTATTCCTGTGATCAAAGCTGAATGTTCAGCATCATTACTCCAGTCTTCAGTGTCACATGATCCTTCACACATCACTCTAATATGAGGATTAGATGCTCAAGAAACATTTATGATTATTATCAGTGTTGAAAACTGTCATATTTCTGTAGAAATTGTGTTACATTTTAGTTTTCAGGATTCTTTCAGTTCAAAAGAACAGCATTTATTTGAAATATAATCTTTTGTAACTTTTACTGTCATTTTTTGATCAATTTAATGCGTCCTTGATGAATAACAGTATTGATTTCTTTTTCAGATTTTGAACGGCAGTTTCTTCAAAAATCTGAAGCAGCACAACCGTCTTCAACACTGATAATAATCATAAGTGTTTCTTGATCATCAAATCCTCATATTAGAGTGATGTGTGAAGGATCATGTGACACTGAAGACTGGAGTAATGATGCTGAACATAATAATAATATTTTATAAATGTACCTAGAGTGAGTAAGAGCTCAGAGCTTCGGCAGAGAAGATTATCCGTGATCATTAAATCTCACTCCGTTCATCACACAAATCATAATCCAGATTCTGTTATGATTATGATATTTCTGAAGTTTGACAGCATCGAGTCACTTTTGTTGTCTGAAATACTAAGCACCTGAGACACTATTCAAAACAACATGATGTGCAGCATAACAGCATTAATGAGAGTAAACACCGACAGAAGATTAATTAATGATACATGAAATAACAATATTACATCTGAATCTTGCAGGACTCGAACCCTCAACCCTTCAGTCCGCCAGATCTCCAGCCGCTGTCACTGAACTAGGAACAGTTTAACCGTGAGCCACTGACCAGAGTCAAAGTAGTACACTACAGTTCACGGTTATGTTACTTGTGTGACTATTAAAGTATGTTAATGTGGAGCAGCTGACGCGTTACGCACATGCGCGCGCACGCGGATCATGAAGTTCGACGCGCAACGTAAATTGTTTCGGGTCGTGACGTCACATGTGTTAGTTTGTGACGTCGTCGTGTTTGTTGCGATGCTGATGTGCGCGCTGGCCTGACGTCATCATACAGCAGAAATAACGCCCTTGCACAACAACAACAACAACAACAACAACATCAGGTGACATTAAACGCGAGCGCGCGCTGCACGAGATCAACTTATAGCTCGCGTCATCACGACGCTATTAAAGCGCCCTCGATCCGCGCGCGTTGGTCGAGGCATCGGCGCGGGTGAACGCATGAGACGCGGCGCGTGTTTATTTCTGCGGATCTGCACAAACACTCACCAGTAAAACACACACGAGCGTCGAGGGTCCGCGCTGCACGTCCACGGCTGTTTCTCTTCCTGCTTCTGCACTCAACTTCCAGAGGACCAATCACACGCTCGCATGCTGATGCGCGCGGCCCCCTCAGCCAATCAGCGAACAAGACTCAACGTCATTATAATATTCATCTTTTACAGTGTCTAGGTGTCAATAATTAAAACTCGCGCACACTTTTGGGCTTCCAACTATAATAGAACAATTAAGATTGTTTGATGTTTCTGAAAGAGTCTCTTCTGCTCACCAAAGCTGCATTTATTTAATCAAAAATACAGTTAAAACAGTGAAATATTATTCTAATGTAAATCAGCTGTTGTCCATGTGAATATACAGTAAAGTGTAATTTATTCCTGTGATCAAAGCTGAATTTCCAGCATCATTACTCCAGTCTTCAGTGTCACATGATCCTTCACAAATCACTCTAATATGAGGATTTGATGATCAAGAAACATTTATGATTATTTATCAGTGTTGAAAACAGTTCATATTTCTGTGGAAATTGTGTTACATTTAATTTTCAGGATTCTTTGATGAATAGAAAGTTTAAGAACAGCATTTATTTGGAATAGAATCTTTTGTAACATTATAAATGTCTTTACTGTCTTTACTGTCACTTTTGATCAATTTAATGCGTCCTTGATAAATAAAAGTATACGTTTTTTAATCTTACCCCAAACTTTTGCATGATAGTGCATCAGATTTGAAACAGATATTTTAAATTGTACTAATATTTCACAGTCTTCATTAAATAAATGCAGGATTGTTGAGCAGAAGAGATGTCAATCATCTTAATCTGAATTATTCTAAACCTCTATACTGTCTTTGAACACTGAAGACACACTTAAAACATACTCTGACTGTCTTATTAATATGTGATATCACTGCAGTATATCTTTACAGAGGAGAATGTGCTGCTATAAATACCATTAACAACATGGATTATGACTTGACATAATAATGCATAACTCCAGTCATATAGCGATTCTCCCAGACTGCATTTGGTTTTATAAGGTCAACTCCAGATATGACTGCAACTCAAACACACACACTCTCTCACACACACACACACACACACACACACACACACACACACACACACACACACACACACACACACACACACACACACACACACACACACACACACACACACACTTTCAGTTCTGATCAGAGAGAAAACCACTTGCTAAACACATATTTGCGTAAGGCCAACAATAATGCACTCAAAGCTAGAATAGAAAGTGAAGACACACAGTCGGACACAAACTCAGTATTTAGAAGTGAAACATTTACTGATCAGCCCAGAGTCTCTCGAGTCGCTGATCATATCACATTATACAGCAAGTGTTGTTTAATAACAAAAAGACGTTTGTTGCTGAGAAGAACATTGAAAACTCCATATTTAGACACAAACAAATTAAACAAATAAATGAGATTCCAGTCAATATTCTGTATTGATCATGTAATTTCATCAGTAAGGAAAACATAAGCAGTTTTTGACCCACGTCTTCCTGATGATGAACATCATTACACACACACACACACACACACACACACACACACACACACACACACACACACACACACACACACACAGAAGATCATCATTTCCTGAATGCACCGTCATTATAGGAAACACTGGAGCTTCTGCAACACCTAAACACACACACACACTCTCTCACACACACACCCAGAGTGGAAGAGTGTGTGGGAGAGAGTTTCTCACACACACACACACACACACACAGAAGATCATAATTTCCTGAATGCACCGTCATTGAAACACTGGAGCTTCTGCAACACCTAAACACACACACTCACATACTCACACACACACACACACACACACACACACACTAAACACTAAACATATAAAACCGTCACACTGCTAAAAAAACACAAAAATCACATATTTTTTGTCGTCACCTTTATTTATACAGCGCTTTCGCAACACAGAGTGTTTCACAGCAGCTTTACAGAGATAACAGGAGAATAATGCAACGAAGTTTGTTTCTAGAAGAAAACATGAAATGTAAAAACAAAAAATACTAAACCTCTAGTAAATAAAGCAGTAAAACTTGAGGGTTTAATGGAAGTTGTAGGGAATTTCACGGACATCACTGTATAAGTTGAAATGAACATGTTTTAGTAGTTCATGTGACCCTGTAGGAAAGTGTTACTTTGTATGTATGTGTGTGTAAACAGCTTTATTTCTCCTTATTGTTCTATAAAACGTATTCCTCCACTAAAGCCCGGTCATCTGGTGAAGCGCCGGCGGCTGAACAGGTTGTTGCCGATGCCGTACACGTACGGGCTGATGGCGGAGTAGCAGCTGGTGATGAGGAACTCCAGCTCGGACCAGGACGGGAATGTGTAGGGGTCGCAGGCCAGATGCAGCACCAGGTACACACTCCAGTTCAGCTGGAAGAGCATCATGGCCGTCAGGATGGCCGCCGTGCTTCGCTGGAACCCGGACCTGGCTCTCTGCACTGCAGAAACAATTGCGGTAAATTACGGTAAAAAACTGGCAGTTGTGGTTGCCAGAAATCTACCGTAAATAAAATGGTAGCAACATTTTAGGTTTTACACACTTATCTTAAATTTACAGTAAAAAAATACGGGAATTGTGGGAATGTCAATTTACGTTTTTTCACTGTAAATAATACAATGACTTGTTCTTTTTCACTTCCAAAAACTATATTTATAACGGTATTTTATTGTAAAATTACATTAAATGTACAGTTAGATCTATCACAGTTACAGCATTTACCGTATATAGTATGAAAACTTTCTCTTAACCAATTAACAGTTTTTCGCTGTAGCATTTTTACCGTTAAAATCACGATAATTTTTTACAGTGCGGAGGATCAGGATCTGGACTAATTAGTTAACTAATCATTAACACACTTGAAATATACTGAATTATTCTGGCCGCAAGTATACCTGACCGAGGAGCGCGAAAATTATAATTGGAAAAATGCATTGAAAGTATACTTTCAAAATACCGTAGCAAGACTGTTCAACATCAGGTGCGATCTAGATGCATGTATGTTCTTTCATGTGTTCTGTGTTCTGGTTGTGTGGGGCTTTAAGGCATGGGCTGTTCTCCTGAAGAACGAGAACTATGCATGGGCGGGGTTGGGGAAAGAGGAGTTCCAGAAGTTCTGAGGTTCGCTGGACTGTGTGAGGCGAGAGCATCGGCCACAGGTGCTCACGCTAATGAAAGAGCATTAAAACTGTTAAGTGAGTCTATCATTTCTCCGATCGCTACACTGATCGCATCAGAAGTGAAGTGTTTGAGTCCAGTTAGTATACGAGATTGCTCTCGTTATCGTCCCTGAAACACGATGTGGAAGCAGACTAAAGAAAAGATTAAGTCAGAGCCAGAAGCGAGCCGGATGTTTCGCGAGGCTCTAGGCGCTTCGGCACGGGCTTCCGATCAATTCGCAACAGAGGAAGACTCTCTGGAATCGCACAAGGCTCGTGTGAGGGAGGCTACTAGGAGGATGGCTGCAGACGCCGGGCTTTCGTTGCCGGAGCCGAGTGCCGCCGAACTCTCATGAGTACAACAAACAAACATGCACAGTTTGAACTGCTGGCTCATGCTGCAAACTGGCCAGAGGACCGCAAGCTCTTGGATTGGCTTTGTGTCTCACAGATGATGCTCTGAACTGTTTGTTACTGCTTAGCCCTGAAGATAGACTCAATTATAATGCACTTGTCGGGGCACTGAGACGGCGTTTTGGGCAATTTGAGCAGCCAGGGCTCCTGCGTTCTGAACTGAGTAATAGATGCAGCCAAGAGAGCAACTGAGAGTCCTGGCTAATGATATTGAAAATTTGACTCTGCGAGCATATGCCCACATGCCACCGTCAGTGCAAGGGGAGCTTGCGAGAGACTGATTCATACAGGCCCTTACCCCTCTGTAGACAGACACAACTAGCTCACCCTCAAACCCTGCAGGATGCCTTCGAGATGGTGTTGGAGAGGGAGATTGAATGGGGAACTTGCATGCCGGACGAGAGACAGCGCATATCTGTGTCGGTGGGGTCTACTGACGTGGCTAAGCGAAAGGCCAGCCTGGGTTTCTGAGATTACTGAATTAATTTGAGCTGTGGCACTGCAACCTGATCAACGTCCCCGCACACGACCAAGGATTTGTTGGGGTTGTGGGCAGACTGGACGTTTAGTTCATCAGTGTCCTAAGCTAGCCAGTAACCAGGGAAATGGGACGGGGTCTGCATGATCGGAGCCATGCCGACCCCCATCACTCATTGCCAATGTGAGTCATCACCAGCAGGAGTCTCAAGAGATGGACAGATGGAAGACGAGCAAGGACTGTTGGGGAAGGGTGAATGTGGGCCAAAGGAGTCTGTGGTTGTGGAGGGACGAACATGTGTTAGTGATTTTTGTCATGTGCCAATTTTGCTGGAGGGGGTTCTGTGTTAAGCATTGGTGGATACGGGATCAACTGTGACCGTTATAAGACCGGAGGTAGTTCCTGCCAATGCCAGTCTGGAACCCACCACTGTCCGACTACACACAGTGACAAGTGAACTAGCGGCACTGAAGGGTAAAGGCGTGGTGGGGCTGACTGTGGGGGGGAAGACATTACGTCATTCAGTGTGGGTGGCTGCAGTTCAGGACCCTTGTGTTCTTGGTCTGGACTTCCTCAGAAGTGCAGGTTGCCAGTTAGACCTGAGAGATGGGCTGCTCCGTTTTGAAGGGGGTCCTGAGGTTTTCATGTCCACTGAAAGTAACGTTGATGTGTCTTTTATAGGGCTGCTGGATACAGCAGCTGCACCTGAGGACACTAGAGCACTACACACTGCACTCGCCAACCCACCCCAGCGCTGTCGCCAGTCCATCACAGGTAGATGTTTACCCCATCCCCCCTTTTGCCAGGTTAATGGACAGGGTGTTATCGGGTATTCCGCGTTCAGAGTGTCTGGTGTACCTGGATGACATCCTGGTCCATGCCAGATCATTTCAGACCTCGTTGGAGGCACTCAGGCGTGTGCTGGTTCGCATAAGCGAGTCTGGCTTGAAGCTGCACCAGGAGAAATGTCATTTGTTTAGGAGGGAGGTGACGTTTTTGGGGCACAAGTATTACCTGTGCGGGCTACCTTTCACTGTGCGCACTGATCATTCAGCTCTCCAATGGCTAATGTCATTCAAAGATCCAGAGGGCCAGCTGGCACGCTGGATTGAGGAACTTCAGGCAAACAATATGAGAGTAGTACACCATCCAGGGTCAGGCCATACAAATGCAGACGCTCTTTCTGCCATGCTTTGCCGACGGGTGTCGGTACTGTGATAAAAGAGAAGCCAGGGACAGAGAGCTGGAGGACCCGGATGCCAGTGGGGCTTCTGTGGGGTGCAAGCTTGGCGATACACCGGTGTTTGACGGTGAGGACAGTGGGAGTAGAGGACTGGAGGCGGCAGCAAGAGGAAGATGCGGACCTGCAGCCAGTGATCCAGTGGGTCCGAACACAGCACCTCTGTGGGAGGAAGTGGCCATTCTCTCTTTGTCCACGACAAACTTATGGACAAAATTCAAAGACCTGCGTCTGCAAGACAGGGAGTTAAGAGAGGCAGTGGAAAGACCCTGCCACTGGGGATGGGAGGTGGCAGGTGGTGTCCAGGGCTGCCCACGGGACGGTGTTCAAAAACACTCAAACGTGTCAGAAAGAGTTTTCACTGGGGGCGTGAGGAGAGATGTGGAGGATTTTTGTCAGCGGTGTGATGATTGCACTGCCCGCAAGGGTCAGCCTGGCCAGTCCCTCGCTCCTCTGCAACAGTTCCCCGTAGGAGGCCCAATGGAGAGCGTGGGGGTGGATGTAATGGGTCCTTTTCCATATTCGGAAAGGGGTAACAGGTTTGTGCTGACGGCTATGGATTATTTAATTAAATGTCCAGAAGCTTACGCACTGCCTGACCAAGAAGCCGAGACAGTGGTGAACGCGTTGGTGGATGACATGTTCAGTCGGGTCGGGGTTGCTGAATCCGTACACAGCGATCAAGGCCGGAATTCTGAGTTGCGTGTCTTTTTTTTAAATTAGGGATTCACAAAACAAGGACCACCTCTTTGCATCCCCGAAGTGATGGCCTCGTTGAGAGGTTTAACAGGACACTGGCGGAACAGCTGACCATGGTGTCTGCAAGCATCAGCCAGATTGGGACACGCACTTGCCATTTATCCTAATGGCGAGCCGATCCGCTGTGCAGGACTCAGCCTCTTGGTGGCCGTGCACCGAGAAAGATCAGCACCTTATAGACGAAGTGCCGCTACAGCCCGAACACCGGCCTCCTCCACAGATGTGCCTATCCCGGAGGGAGGACCAGGTCCCAGTCGAGCACTTCCAGTCCCCTGGCAGACCCAGAGCCACACCAGTGCTTGAGCTGCAAACCTCACATTCATATAGCCCGGTTTCAGTTACACAGGAAGGGCAACGGCGGCCTCAGCGTGTCAGGGACGCTTCAGGGACTTACTCTGTTGCCCGAGGTCGAGGAACTTTGTGAAGGGGGAGCAAGTCTAAAGACTGTTTATGTTCAATATCAGATTGGCTGTTTTCACACGCAGTCTCACTCTATCGTCTGTGTAACGACCCCGACTCTCCCGATCACAGGCCTGATGTAGGGCAGGTTATTATCATGCGCTCTGAGCGTCCGCAACACCGCGACATTGTCACATCTTCAAAACACACATTCGACGATGGGAATTTCCAAGGTTACAAACGACGGACAGGATGAGAACTGATCTGATGTTTTAGATGTAGACATTCAAACCCCAGACTATAAAATGAAGCGAATGCTCAGGGTTTCTCAGTAGATGCACATCACAGAAAACAGGGAACGTTCTGTTAACAAATGTTCTTCCAGTAACGTTAATAGAACGTTCGTTCAGAGTTATCTGTTCTTTAATAATGTTCTCAAAACATTAGGACAAAAACATTATTTATACATCGTTTTTTTGTTGGACATTTCAGTGCAATCTAGATGCATGTGTTTTCTTTCATGTGTTCTGTGTTGTGGTTGTGTGGGGCTTTAAGGCGTGGGCTGTTCTCCTGAAGAACGAGTCTGTGCATGGGTGGGGTTGGGGAAAGAGGAGAGTTTTGAGGTCCGCTGGACTGAGCGAGGCGAGAGTGTCGGCCACAGGTGCTCACACTAATGAAAGAGCATTAAAACTGTTAAGTGAGTCTATCATTTTTCCGATCGCTACACTACATTATTCAATATCCTGAAGTTGTAGTATATTTTAAGTTCAATTTGACAGTTTTTCACTGTAGCATTTTTACAGTCTTTTACCGTTCAGATCCCGATCGGTGTTTGCAGTGTGCAGGATGAGGAAGCGGATGATCATGGCACTGGAGAGCGTGACGATCAGCAGAGGGAGGAGATTACACAGCAGGAGGAACGAGTATTTGTAGGCTCGGTTGCGAGTCGGGCATCTGGATGACGTGCACTGGAAGAAGTCCACCGGACAGGCCCGAGCCGAGGCGTTGGAGTGACTCCAGTCCAGGTTTACGAGGAGCGTAGGAGAAGCGAAGAGTAGCGCGAGCGCGGCGCAGGACACGGCTAGCGCGCGGGCCGGACCCGGGCCGTCCATCATCACGGGCAGGCTCACGCGCACGCGCAGCTTCTGCCAGCGGTACACGCTAATGAGGACCGTGAACAAGATGCTCCCGATCTCTCCGTGCATCGTGAGGAACTTCAGTCCTCGGCACGCCCTGGAGACCCAAGAGAACACTTCACTGTGTTTGACATAGATTCCTTTTTTTCAATAGTACATTGCAAATATACTAACAACATTTGTACTATCTTTAAATTAAAAAAAAATAAAATAATAATAATATATATATAAATACTTTATTTATGAGTTTCAAGACAATATTAAAACAAAGAAAAACAAAAGACAAAATCGTCTTAAATAATAATACCCAGGAAAAAAAGAGAAAGGGTAAATAAAAGTGTGGCTTGACTAAACACTGAGAGTGCACAGTCTGCATGATTACAGAGAGTTTTACAGACAACGAATGCTGGAAATATGATTGAGTCTAGATAATAAAACATGTTCCCTGCATATTAACCCTTAAAAGGGTCCCGAGCTTTAATAAACTGGTTAGACGAGCCTCTTATAGAGTGTGTATATATAGCGTTAATATATAGAAGTGAAAATTCTGTTTATTTTTTATAAGTGTATTTATTTGCACTTTACTATTTTAGGTGTATTTCTAACTGTGTGCTGAAAATGATAATTGTAAAAATGCATTGAAAGTTTCAAAATACATTATTAAATATCCTGAGGCTAGTAATTTTTAAGTTTGCTTCCTCAAGCTTGGAATTCCCTTCATTACTTGGAAATTTAATTAAATTGCTTTCAGGAAGTATTAAAGCACATGATAAATGCATTGAAAGGCTATTAAAACATTTTAAATAAAGTGTATGCAGTGTAATATTTGTTTATTAATGTGCATTTGTTATTGAAGACAAAGTGTGCAATTTGTAGTATTTGGAATAAGCCAAAGGTATTCCTGAGCATATACTTTATACTCAAATATAATACATTTATGATTTATTGCTTGTGTTTCGAAGACACTCGTAATGAATTTGAACTTGTAACACAAATAAAGCACACTTTAATATCACTAATCAAGCATGTAATTAGTCCCTACGGGCATATACTTAAAGCACACTTCAAGTTGTTCCAATTTAGCACACAAAAGCACATGAACACACTTAAAGTTATGCTTTACTACAATTTAATTACAACTATAATATACTTGTTGTTCCAAAATAGCACACTTGAAGTTTACTAATCATTAGCACACTTGAAGTGCCCTGGAGCAGTGGAGCTCGTCCTGAACGAGGAGCGCGGGAATGATCCCTGTAAAACGTGTACTTTCAAAATACATTATTAAAAATCCTGACGTTGTATTTTAAGTTCAATTTTACAGTAACTTTAACTTTCCCTTCATTACTTGGACATAAATTGCTTATAGAAAGCATATGATAAATGCATTGACAGCCGATATAAAGCATGTTTAGATGAAGTGCCTCAGTGTACAGCTGTGATGTGTGTTATAGAGCGAGTGTTCACCAGGAGCTCATCCGGAAGGAGGAGCGCGAGAGCAGCCCGTCGTACACGTTCACCACCACGATCTCCTCCAGGTTGGACACGCAGAGGCCGAGGAGGAAGACCTCGAAGGGCTTCAGGCGAGCGCTGTGGAGGAGCGACACCATCAGGACAGAGTTCCCCACGACTCCGATGATGGAGACCACGATCCTCAGAGCCAGCAGATCCTCCATCACTGCAGGAGAGCTTCTGCTCCGGACGGCTATATCCCGATGGCTGTATCCCGGGCTTCTGCTCCGGACGGCTATATCCCGATGGCTGTATCCCGGGCTTCTGCTCCGGACGGCTTTATCCCGGGCTTCTGCTCCGGACGGCTTTATCCCGGGCTTCTGCTCCGGACGGCTTTATCCCGATGGCTGTATCCCGGGCTTCTGCTCCGGACGGCTTTATCCCGAGCTTCTGCTCCACTGGATCCCTGCTGATGATGTCACTGCAACCGGATTAATTGGAGCTTGAGGAAAAGCTGGAGATCTGGGAGATCTGGGAACGCTGTAATTGATCCCTTGGAGATTCGGTGTCTTTCCTCTTGATTTCTCCATGGAGCTTCTCGTCTTCATCACTGACTTGTTGATTGGCAATAAAGTTATGAGTTATGAGCTGAAAGCAGTTCTCTGCGTCAGTCATTAGAGATCTCTGACTCCATCAACACTACGGCTGAACACACACATGCCAATCCCACACACACACTCACACACACTCACACACACACACACACACACACACACACACACACACACACACACACACACACACACACACACACACACACACACACTCTCACACACACACACACACACACACACACACACACACACACACACACACACACACACACACTCACACACACACACACTCACACACACACACACACACACACACACACACACACACACACACACACACACACACTCACACACACACACACACACACACACACACACACACACACACACACACACTCACACACACACACACACACACACACACTCACACACACACACACACACACACACACACACACACACACACTCACACACACACACACACACACACACACTCACACACACACACACACACACACACACACACACACACACACACACTCACACACACACACACACACACACACACACACTCACACACACACACACACACACACACACACACTCACACACACACTCACACACACACACACACACACACACACACACACACACACACACACACACACACACACACACACACACACACTCACACACACACACTCACACACACTCACACACACACACACACACACACACACACACACACACACACACACACGCCAATCCCACACACACACACACACACACACACACACACACACACACACACACACACACACACACACACGCCAATCCCACGCACACACACACACACACACACACACACACACACACACACACACACACACACACACACACACACACACACACACACACACACACACACACACGCCAATCCCACGCACACACACACACACACACACACACACACACACACACACACACACACACACACACACACACACACACACACACACACACACACACACACACACACTCACACTCACACACACACTCACACACCAGTCTAACGTTCTGGATGGGGTTAGTGTAAGAGTCTCTTCTGCTCACCAAAGCTGCATTTATGTGATCAAAAAATTAAATAAAAACAGTAATATTGTGAAATATTATTAGAAAGTATAATATCTGTTTTCTATGTGAATATAAAGTGTAATTTATTCCTGTGATCAAAGCATCATTTCTCCAGTCTTCAGTGTCACATGATCAATATAAAGTTCAAAAGAACAGAATTAATTAGTAATGATCTACAACATTTGAATAGAGTTATGTGCACTAACACACAGATGCCGATCTCACGATACGCTCCACATTCATGCTGGTTTTTACATAATGATTTTCTGTGACTTCATTTCAGTTTACAACAATAAGCTTCATTAGTTAACTATACATTAATCACACTGAACTAATGATGAACTGCACTTATACAGCATTTATTAATCTTTGTTAATGTTAATTTCAACATTTACTAATACTTTATTAAAATCTTGCTAACATTATATTAGTATTGCACTGAAATGAACCAAAAATGAACAGCTGTATTTTTATTAACTAACATTAACAAAGATTAACAAATACAGTAACAGATGTATTGCTCATGAGTTCATGTTAGATAATATATTAACTAATGAACCTTATTGTAAAGTGTTACTGAAATTATAATTATCCAGCAATATTACCACCTTTATGAATAATTTACCAAGACGAGAACAAAACTTGATCTGAATAATAACTCATATCTCATATCTGATGAAGTTTCATCACTGATTCTGTTATTCTCCTGTTTATGACTGTAAATCTGCTGGGAATGGATCCGTAAAGCACTGGAGAAATAAAGCAGACTTACACTCAATATCCTATAGTTACTAGTTATGACAGCTTGGTATTAATGAAGATATTAAACATAATTATAGATAGATAGACTGTGAAAGATGACATATTAATGTATTATGATTTACAGTAGAAATACAGAGAAATATCATCATCATGCTCAAGATCATACAACTTTATAACTTAGTTATTCATTCCAGATCATGATCTTACTGCCTTAAAATGTTGCACAATATCAGTTTTATCATAAATAACACCATTTGAACTCTATAAGCGCATTAAAGTTGATTAAAAATAATAATTTGAAAGGTTTTACAGCATTTTGAACCTCCACATATCAGCATTTTTCTGATGTCTCTGTCGCATATTTTCACGATAAACACTTGCATGATTTTTCCCATTTTCCCATTGTTGGGAATATCAGTAAAGATTCTCTCTAATGTCTAATTCTCTCAATGTTGTGGTTTATTTTTTCAGTGTTTGGGAAGTTTTTGTGTGGGTCAGACGTAACAACCCAATGTTTGGGTAGTTTTTGTGTAACTTATAAATGTTTTTATTTTGTGTATTCAAAACTATATAAAATATGCTATACTGTAGGAATTACGAAAATAAAGGAATTCTCATGCAAACCAGTGGTTGTGTGGAGTATCTGGTTTTTTAAGTTTAAAGGATTTAAGTTAATCCGTAAACATTACTTCATGTATGAAGAAGAAAAAAAGCTTGTACTATAGTAAAAATAAATCAACCCAGTATGCTGGGTTAAATTAACCCAACATGTGTTCTGTCCTATATTTACCCAACCCAAATTGGGTTGTTTTTAACCCAGTGTTTTTAAGTGTGTATTAAATTTATGTGACCAATTATAATCAAGGTTTTTAGCTTGTCCCTAAATTTATTGTCCTCGCGGTTGTGTTTGACTTTTCCTTTAAATGAAAGTTGGACAAAATAAATGACATCATATCATAAA
>JAJAQA010000014.1:457500-545000 GCA_021464565.1 Rutilus rutilus | reverse complement strand
CATAAAAGTGCATCTGTCCATCATAAAAGTGCATTTATCATCATAAAAGTGCATCTGTCCATCATAAAAGTGCATCTATCCATCATAAAAGTGCATCTATCCATCATAAAAGTGCATTTATCATCATAAAAGTACATCTGTCCATCATAAAAGTGCATCTATCCATCATAAAAGTGCATCTATCATCATAAAAGTGCATCTGTCCATCATAAAAGTGCATCTATCATCATAAAAGTGCATCTATCCATCATAAAAGTGCATCTATCCATCATAAAAGTGCATTTATCATCATAAAAGTACATCTGTCCATCATAAAAGTGCATCTATTCATCATAAAAGTGCATCTGTCCATCATAAAAGTGCATCTGTCCATCATAAAAGTGCATTTATCATCATAAAAGTGCATCTGTCCATCATAAAAGTGCATCTATTCATCATAAAAGTGCATCTGTCCATCATAAAAGTGCATCTATCCATCATAAAAGTGCATCTATCATCATAAAAGTGCATCTGTCCATCATAAAAGTGCATCTATTCATCATAAAAGTGCATCTGTCCATCATAAAAGTGCGTCTGTCCATCATAAAAGTGCATTTATCATCATAAAAGTGCATCTGTCCATCATAAAAGTGCATCTATTCATCATAAAAGTGCATCTGTCCATCATAAAAGTGCATCTGTCCATCATAAAAGTGCATCTATCCATCATAAAAGTGCATCTATCCATCATAAAAGTGCATTTATCATCATAAAAGTGCATCTGTCCATCATAAAAGTGCATCTGTCCATCATAAAAGTGCATTTATCATCATAAAAGTGTATCTGTCCATCATAAAAGTGCATCTATCCATCATAAAAGTGCATCTATCCATCATAAAAGTGCATTTATCATCATAAAAGTACATCTGTCCATCATAAAAGTGCATCTATCCATCATAAAAGTGCATCTATCATCATAAAAGTGCATCTGTCCATCATAAAAGTGCATTTATCATCATAAAAGTGCATCTGTCCATCATAAAAGTGCATCTATCCATCATAAAAGTGCATCTATCCATCATAAAAGTGCATTTATCATCATAAAAGTACATCTGTCCATCATAAAAGTGCATCTATCCATCATAAAAGTGCATCTATCATCATAAAAGTGCATCTATCATCATAAAAGTGCATCTGTCCATCATAAAAGTGCATCTATCATCATAAAAGTGCATCTATCCATCATAAAAGTGCATCTGTCCATCATAAAAGTGCATCTGTCCATCATAAAAGTGCATCTATCATCATAAAAGTGCATCTGTCCATCATAAAAGTGCATCTGTCCATCATAAAAGTGCATCTGTCCATCATAAAAGTGCATCTATCCATCATAAAAGTGCATCTGTCCATCATAAAAGTGCATCTGTCCATCATAAAAGTGCATCTGTCCATCATAAAAGTGCATCTATCCATCATAAAAGTGCATCTGTCCATCATAAAAGTGCATCTATCATCATAAAAGTGCATCTATCATCATAAAAGTGCATCTGTCCATCATAAAAGTGCATCTATCATCATAAAAGTGCATCTGTCCATCATAAAAGTGCATCTGTCCATCATAAAAGTGCATCTGTCCATCATAAAAGTGCATCTATCATCATAAAAGTGCATCTGTCCATCATAAAAGTGCATCTATCATCATAAAAGTGCATCTATCATCATAAAAGTGCATCTGTCCATCATAAAAGTGCATCTGTCCATCATAAAAGTGCATTTATCATCATAAAAGTGCATCTATCATCATAAAAGTGCATCTGTCCATCATAAAAGTGCATCTATCCATCATAAAAGTGCATCTGTCCATCATAAAAGTGCATCTGTCCATCATAAAAGTGCATCTGTCCATCATAAAAGTGCATCTGTCCATCATAAAAGTGCATCTGTCCATCATAAAAGTGCATCTATCCATCATAAAAGTGCATCTGTCCATCATAAAAGTGCATCTGTCCATCATAAAAGTGCATCTGTCCATCATAAAAGTGCATCTGTCCATCATAAAAGTGCATCTATCATCATAAAAGTGCATCTGTCCATCATAAAAGTGCATTTATCATCATAAAAGTGCATCTGTCCATCATAAAAGTGAATGTCATTTAATTTAAAAGATGCAATGCTTGATTTGGTTTATATCTGTTTATTGCGCTCGCTTCCGCCCTCTTGTGGACATAGGACAGTACAGTACCTCTACAGTACTTTTTTCCTCTAACATTAAGTTTTGCTTTTAGAATTAAAATATAATTCGAATTTTGCTAATATTTAGGAAAGAAATTCAAATGTATCTTTTCAGCCATCATGACAGCTCTAGTGTGTGTGTTCGTGTAGAGACGTTATTACACTGTGTCTGAGTTTTCGAATTATCCACATGAAAGGTTTATTATCCAGTGGATCTGTTACTGTTTATTTCACAGGAGGCGCTTGATGTTCATGTGGGAAACATGAGGAAATCTGTGCACTCGACTCCAGCATCACACACACACAACCAGACGGAGAACCTGCACTCGACTCCAGCATCACACACACACAACCAGACGGAGAACCTGCACTCGACTCCAGCATCACACACACACAACCAGACGGAGAACCTGCCACCTGATCCCGGTCTAACAACAGCGGAGCGAATCTCTGAGCAAGAGCTCGAGTTACTGACGCATCTGAAGCAGCTGAAGAACAGACAGATCCTTCATCCTGCGCTGCAACATGGTGAACACACACACACACACACACTCACTCACACACGGATGCGTCGTGGACGTGTGCAGGCGCAGGTCCTCCATCTGATCTGGATACGGCCCAGATCCGGCTGACTTCCGTAAACCTCGGAATAAACAGAAAGAGTAATATTAACGTAGATGCCATTCTTCTTATGATGTACATGTACATCAGGTGTTATAGGAAGAGTTCCCGGTTCCGGCTGACCTGATCTATGCAGCCTAACATTGAATTAAAGAAGTCTATAATGTGTTGTGTGTAGGGCTGGGCGATATATCGCGTGCGATTGTTATGCGCATCTCGTCAGTAAAGCCGGTTCCGTGATTAGTAGTAAATCGCCATCACCTGCTTTCAGATGGAGCGGCATTTACAACACAGTGCCGTAGTTAACTGACAAGCTGAGCCATATCGCATTAATTATCACGGACGTATCGCCTGCGATATATCGCCCAGCCCTAGTTGTGTGTATGCTAGATCAAAGAGATGTGTTTTTAGTCTAGCTTTGAACTGACAGAGTGTGTCTGCTTCCCGGACAATGTTAGGAAGACTGTTCCAGAGTTTTGGTGCTAAATAGGAAAAGGATTGATTTAGATATTCTAGGTATTATCAACTGGAGTTTTGAGATCGCAATAGACGTGAAGGACTATAATGCGTTAAGAGCTCGCTCAAGCACTGCGGAGCTAACCCATTCAGTGCTTTGTAAGTAATCAGTAATATTTTAAAATGTAAACGATGTTTAATAGGCAGCCAGTGCAGTGTGGACAGAACCGGGCTAATATGGTCATACTTCCTGGTTCTGGTAAGAACTCGAGCTGCTGCGTTTTGGACCAGCTGTAGTTTGTTTATTAAGCGTGCAGGGCAACCACCCAGTAGAGCATTACAGTAATCTAGCCTTGAGGTCATGAACGCATGAACTAACTGTTCCACATTTGTCAATGAGAGCATATGACGTAATTTAGATATATTTTTAAGATGGAAAAATGCGGTTTTACAGATACTAGACACGTGACTTTCAAATGAAAGATTGGTATCAAAGAGCACACCCACACACACACACACACACACACACACACACACACACACACACACACACACACACACACACACACACACACACACACACACACACACACACTCAGGTTCCTGACCGACGATGAAGACTTGACAGAGCAGCCATTGTTAGACATTATTCTAGATTATTACGTGAGGACGTTTTTTGTCCAATAATTCGAATCTCTGTTTTTTCAGAATTTAGTAGGAAATTACGAGTCATCCAGTTTTATATATCAGCTGTACATTCTGTTAATTTAGTGAATTGGTGAGTTTCGTCGGGGAGTGAAGAAATATAGAGCTGAGTATCATCAGCATAACAGTGAAAACTAATGCCATGCTTCCTAATGATATCTCCCAAGGGTAGCATGTACAGAGTGTGTGTGTGAGTGTGTGTGTGAGGGTAGCATGTACAGAGTGTGTGTGTGTGTGTGTGTGTGTGTGTGTGTGTGTGTGTGTGTGTGTGTGTGTGTGTGTGTGTGTGTGTGTGTGTAAGGGTAGCATGTACAGAGTGAACAGGAGCGGTCCTAGTACTGAGCCTTGTGGTACGCCATACTGAACTTGTGATCGATAAGACATCTCACACACACTCACTCACTCACTCACACACACACACACACACACACACACACACACAAACACACACTCACTCACTCACACACACACACACACACACACACACACACACACACACACACACACAAACACACACTCACTTACTCACACACACACATAATTATGTATTTATAAAGTTAATATAACTTCTTAGAGTAATTTAAGTGTTTGTCTACAACTCAGTTATGTGTAACTTCCAGTATTAGAGTAATGTAGTATAAACTGAGTCTCTGTAGAGATGAGAGATGTATTGTCCTGTTATTTACTGTTCCTGATATAAATCAAACGAGTCGATATCGAGTTGAATCGGAATCGCGCTGATTAAACGTCACTGTTTCGGCCGATGGTTTTGTCCATAAAAAGCTATTTCCGATTGCCGGAACGACCTCGTTAAACTGAACTCGCCGGAACACGAGAAGAGTTTTGAAACAGTCGTTGTGTTGCTCTTGTTCACCAGTGTTTGATGTGTCCGCAGTCGGGCTGAAGCTGAGTGTCCTGGATCCGGGTTCTCCCATAGACCTGCAGTATCTCGGTGTTCGACTACCTCCGCCTGTTCTCACACCATCCTCCCGTGAGTAATGCTCTCGCTTTATTTATGCAGATTTATCTCAAGAACTTGTATTAAGGGCCGTTCACACCAAGAACGATAACTATATTTGCGTCCACACCAACGATCCGGATTCTGTTTGTATGGTTAAATAAATTTTTGATAATCAAAAAGCATGTCTAATGAAATCATAATCACTTTAACGATAATTAACTTAGTTTAACAAAGTACATTTTCCAGACCCATGAAATACATTTGACTTTTTTCTTGATTATTTTTCCGAGATTCTGTTTCATTTACATTTACATTTATGCATTTGGCAGACGCTTTTATCCAAAGCGACTTACATTGCATTCAAGGTACACATTTTACATTTTATCAGTTCTTGCTTTCCCTGGGAATCGAACCCATGACCTTGGCGTTGCTAGCGCCAACGCTCTACTGTTTGAGCTACAGGAAAGCCTCGCCGTTTCAGAGCGAATCACAGTAATGACATCATCTCTTTTCCACGAAACCTTCTGAACTTGCTATTAATAATATGGTCTCGTTCCTTTACTTTACTAAGATGTTTTACAGCTTTTATTAACCGTTGTTAATCTTAGTTAATAAAAAAAATCATGTTCATGTTAGTTCACAATGCATTCATATTAAAACCTGTCAGCAATAATTTTATCCCTTAAATTGCATCTTTGATCACTTTCCTTGAAAAAATGACTTTCAAGGTAGTTTGTGACGTCAGAAACACCAGCGATTTCAAAGCGTGTGTTTGAGACTGTCTTTGGTTCACTGCAGTTTTAAGGAGGAAATACTCAGCAATGGTGTCGACTTATGAACTTACACATGCTTTGTCTTAAAGCAGATTAAAAACACCACATACACACATAAACTACATTAAAACGTTATGGATGGATAACATTAAACACTTGATGATCACCACACAGGGACTTTAAATCACAGCTGTGATAGATTAACATTAGTATTAATAAATGCTGTAAATGTTCTTTATTTCATGTTCACTAATGAAACCGTATTGTAAAGTGTTACCAATTTATCTGTATATGTTTGATTTGTTTCATTGATTTATGTACGCATCTGTTGGTGTGTGTGTGCAGCTGCTGGGTTCGTGTCTCGGACCGGGAAGACGAGCGATGTGACGCGGATCAAGGGCTGGATGGAGAAGTTCAGCTCGAAGACTGCAGCTGACAGTACGCTCATAAACATAAACAATAACACATCCTTAATAATAATAATAATCAGCCGGACTGAGTGGCAGAAGAGCTGCTGGGGGACTGGATTTAACAGGGAAACTGTGGAAACACCAGTAAAACAAGCGGTTATCAGTGTAAAATAAAGCTTGGACTCGATGTAGTGCTCCGGACACCTCACCGAAGATCCAGTGATCATGGATATCGACAGCAGGAATCCTGTTTCATGAAGCAAATTTGCCTGTGAACGCTTTATATAAACACAATATAGGTCTAAACCAGGGATGGCATTTGGCTGGTGGCGGGTGCTAATTTCCATCCCTCTAAACCCATGTGATCACTTATATCAATGCTATATATATCATCATATCGTCCAGCCCTAAAACTTGTAGCTAGTTTTTTGTCAGTGTTTATTTAAAACATCCAATTATGCAGAATATATGATGGTAAATATTTAACTGATGAGTTGTCAGTACAATATATAACAATTCAAAATACAGTCAAACCAAAACTTACTCAGACACCAGATATAATGTATATTTTTGATATTGTTCCACTAGTGTGTGCAGGACACTATAGCTCATTAATGTGAGAGAGGAGAGCAGAATACAGTAAACTGACATATTATACCCAGATATTCTTCATACAGTGACTACCAGTGACATAACCCAACCCTACCAGTGACATAACCCAACCCTACCAGTGACATAACCCAACCCTACCAGTGACATAACCCAACCCTTCCAGTGACATAACCCAACCCTACCAGTGACATAACCCAACCCTACCAGTGACATAACCTAACCCTACCAGTGACATAACCCAACCCTACCAGTGACATAACCCAACCCTACCAGTGACATAACCTAACCCTACCAGTGACATAACCTAACCCCACCAGTGACATAACCTAACCCTAACCCAGTGACATAACCTAACCCTACCAGTGACATAACCTAACCCTACCAGTGACATAACCTAACCCTACCAGTGGCATAACCTAACCCTACCAGTGACATAACCTAACCCTACCAGTGACATAACCTAACCCTAACCCTAACCCTATCAGTGACATTAATACACATTTGGGAGCAGAAATGATTGGGACACTTTGAGCTGATCATGTTTTGCTGAAGTGTGTTTTCTTTAATTGCTAATGCTCTTTTTACACACAGACTGAACAACATGAAGCATTTTGATCCACTTTTTTAGCCGTCACTTTATCATTTCATATTTTTGTTTCAGGCAACCGCTCCGCCTTCTCCTCGGACATGCTGGATGAGTATCTCGCGAGTGAAGGCCAGAGGATCAGTGATCGCGCGGCTGTGTTCTCCGCTAGCTCTCCGGCGCCGGTGACCTATCAGCTGCCCGTCAGAAGCCAAAGCTACGTGCGAACGCTAGCCAGTGTCCTTCAGACGCGGCGTGTGTTTCCATACACACCTGCACCACACGGTGTTCGCTCGTCCTCCAGGAGCAGCTCCCAGCGCTCGCTTCAGGACCATCATCAGGACCATGATCTTCCAGTGTCCCGCCCGACGCTCGGGAAAAAGCGCTCCAGGCGCGGGAGAAAGCGCCGTCGGCTCCAGCTCAGGTTTAACAGAGACGCTGACGACGGATCGGCTGATAGTCACACGCAGCTCTTGGAACACGAAGAACACGCCGTGGTTCATGGGAAGGATCCCGCCTGCATCACTAGCGAGAGAGCGAGCTTCGCCTTGAGTTCACTGCTAACCTCAGAGGTATGAGCCATCAGAAACACTATATATTTATATATATATATACGGTTCAAATTACTCACGGTTCGGTTTGTATCATGGGTTTGGGGTCACGGTCTCTGTATGGCTCGGTTTGCTGTAGTGGTCCACCGATACTGTTTTTTTGATGGCCGATATCTTAGAGAGCAGGGTGGCCGACGGCCGATATAAAGCCGATAGTTGAATGTGAGACGGAGAATGTGAGTGAGCGCTGTGTGATCAGGCGCTGCCGTTCTCTTCTCAGGCGCTGGTGTTCTCAGCGCCGCCCGTCAAAATAAAAGTCCCGCTTCCAACACATCGGCCAATCAGAAAAACTTTTCGGCCAATGCTGATATTTAAAAAATACCAAATGTTGTTTAACATTAAAAACACAGACAGCAGGAATATTAGGCTACTGTCACTTTAAGAGCGAATGCACAGATCCCGTACACTGATACACACGCCTCGACTGTTGCTTTCACTCAAAGCCGGCTGCACACTGTACGATTTATAACAGTCCTTTACGATTGTTGTGTGTCAGACTGTACGAGCATGATCATCAGCATGAGATCTCCGTTGTCATTGATGTCAGACTGTACGACACGTTAAAGACGGATGCACACAAGAAAACTTGTCCAGAGTTTTACATCATCAATCAATGACTCGTTCATTCACCGAACGTTAATTTTAGTCACGGCTTGTCTTGAAAACGGAGATAATGTGAGGGTTGTGGTTAGGGATGTCCCGATACCACTTTTTCACTTCCGATACGATACCGATACCGCAGCTTTGGCTATTTGCCGATACCGATATCAATCCGATATTTTTATTTTATTCTTGAACTGATACTACTAATAATAAAATATATGGAAGCACTTTGCTCAATTAGCCACATAAAAACATCTCACTCAAATGGAGAACAAATACTTCTCCAGTATATAGTCCACAACAACAGATGATAATGAAAGACTGCCACCCTTTATTCAAAAGACCTTGAGATATGTTTGGTAATTGTACCTGAATGAGTTTAAAATTACTTAATAACTTGAATAACTTTATTCTCATCTGAATTATAAATAATTTATTTCTGTATAAAATAATACTACTTTTAAAAACATGTCCTGTTTTTAAAATAACGGAGTATGTTTTTATGTTTCCACTGTTCGATCGCGCCCGTGCCTCTCTCTCTGACACACACACACACACACACACACACATTCCAGCAATGCAATCTTGACATCGCAGCCTGTTCATTTTGCTGCGTTCACACCAAACGCGAATAGAGTGCAAATTCGCATCTATCGCGTCTAGTTCGATGCTTGAACAGTTTGAATCCATTCGCGCGTCCAAAGCGAATAGGACGCGCTGCGCGCGTATAATGATAAAGCGAGCGTTTGAAGCGATACAGACGCGCGTTCCCGCATATGTCTATGCGCGTATCTAACAGTATCACATTAATTAATGTGCATGCGAGTTTTATTTATTTTTATGCCGTGTATTCTCCGTGTAAATCCATGCACCGAACGTACGTTCATTACGAATACATGTACCGTTCCACCCATAATAGGTATCGATCATAGGTATCGGATAATAATTTTTCTCCCCTTCGATATCCGATCTAGCGTTTTGGGCCAGTATCGGCACGATACCGATGCCGTGGATCGGATCGGGACATCCCTAGTTGTGGTAGGAGAGTCACTGCAGGACTGAGAGTCAAGACTTCTGACACGCCAGAGTCCAAATCTGATCGGTCATTATTCCGCTGTCGGTGAACATGTCAAACTAACGATCAAAGATTACAGATTTTAGCGTCGGATCAGAGCAATCTTTTATGATTTAGCAAAAATTGTCTCAGACGGCCAAATCGTGCAGGTGCGCAGCGAACCAAGGGTTGAGAACGGTACGGTTCGGTTTTTTTTTTTTTTTTTTTTCTCACAGAGAACCGCTACACCTGCAATATATATATACTTGAATATACACATGGTCAGAATATATATATAATAATTTCAATGTTATAATTTCCTGTAAACACTGATAACTTCAGTCTGTTGCTCATTTGTTGTATCATATTTTCGTTCCTCTGCACAGCCAGTGGTGGAGACGACGCAGCTCAGCGCGCGGAAGGCTAACGACGAGTCTTGCGCTCAGCTCTTCTGCCTGCTGGGGTGTGTGTGTGAGAGTCTGAACAGAGAGATCCGCGGGTCCACACACTGCAGACGCGTGCAGTGCATGTTCAGCTGCGGCTGCTTCAAACACAAGATCCTCCTGATCCGCCGGCAGGAGCCCATGCTAACACACAGCGCTAGCGGCCTCATGGCCTTCCGTGAGTCTCACGTTCTCATAACTATTTACATTACAACGTCATTACGCTATTTCCACGTCATTACGCTATTTCTATGTCATTGCGATATTTCTACGTCATTACGATATTTCTACGTCATTACGATATTTCAACGTCATTACGATATTTCGACGTCATTGCGCTATTTCTACGTCATTACGATATTTCAACGTCATTACGCTATTTCTATGTCATTACGATATTTCTACGTCATTACGATATTTCAACGTCATTACGATATTTCTACATCATTGCGATATTTCTACATCATTACAATATTTCTACGTCATTACGATATTTCAATGTCATTACGATATTTCTACATCACTACGCTATTTCTATGTCTTTACGCTATTTCTATGTCATTACGATATTTCTAAGTCATTATGATATTTCAGCGTCATTACGATATTTCAGCGTCATTACGCTATTTCTACGTCATTACGCTATTTCTGTGTCATTGCGATATTTCTACGTCATTACGATATTTCAATGTCATTACGATATTTCTACATCATTACGATATTTCTATGTCATTACGCTATTTCTATGTCTTTACGCTATTTCAGCGTCATTACGCTATTTCTACGTCAGCCAGTGTTGTTTATGATGTGGTGTTCTTTTGTTCACAGCCGTTGACCCCGGATCAGGCACCCGACCCGCTCCAGCTCTCCCGGTGACCCGTCTGTGGAGGAGGAGTGTGTGTGAGGACGATCCTGAGCCACTTTTCACTCCCAGACCAGCCGGAGCAGCAACACGAGCGCTGCGCTTACACACACACACACACCGGCCCAGAGCTCAGGTGTGCAGAGCATCACTCACTCACTCACTCACTCACTCTCTCACACACACACACACACACACACACACACACACACACACACACACTCACTCTCTCTCACACACACACACACACACACACACACACTCACTCACTCACTAACTCTCTCACACACACACACACACACACACTCACTCTCTCACACACACACACACACACACACACACACACACACACACACACACACACTCTCACACACACACACACACACACACACACACACACTCACTCAGTCACTAACTCTCTCACTCACTCTCACACACACACACACACACACACACACACACACACACACACACACACACACACACACACACACACACTCACTCACTAACTCTCTCTCTCACACACACACACACACACACACTCACTCACAGTGTGTATGTCAGAGAATCAGAATCTTTATTTGTCATTATACAAAAGAGTACAACGAAATTAAATGCAATCCTCCTATTCAGCGCAATAATCAGTGTACAAAAATGTGTATCTAGTCCCGGTCCCAGTCCCAGTCCCAGTCCCAGAAGGAGAAGGAGAAGGAGAAGGAGAAGGAGAAGGAGAAGGAGAAGGAGAAGGAGAAGGATCCGGTGTACCTGTATCTGGAGAGCATGATGACCTGTGCTCGTGTGAGAGAGTATAACAGCAAACCTCCACTACAGGTGCACTTACTGCCGGCCCGGAGACCTGAGGAAGCGGTACTGCACACACACACACACACACACACACACACACACACACTGATATTCTCATCATTATCTGTTCATGACTGTGTCTTCTTCTCTCCCACTGACTGAAGATGAGTGGCGTGTCTCAGATGCTGCCGTCTCAGACTCCAGGTCAGTCACGAAGACATATTCTCCATTGTTGCGGCTCCTCTCTTCCCAGTCTGTCAGTAATGCTCTGTTTACTTCCTGTCTCTATGAAGCCCCTCCTCTTGAAAAGCACACTGTGCTCTGATTAGTCGGCTGGAGCAGTGTTGTGATTGGTCGAGTGCGTTTGGGAAATGTCCCGCCCCCTTACCATAACCGCCAGTTTAACACACTACTAACTAACTCAACCAGGCCCCGCCCCTTTATTCTGCGCATTAATTATTATAATGAGGAATATTGTGACGTGTTCGTTCCCGGAAGAAACTCAGGACTACAATGAAGGCGTTGATATTTGAGAAATGTAAATCTGCACTTCATCAGAATAATTGCACTTTAAGTACAAATCTAGAGAATGTCTCGTGTAGTCTCATAATGCCTCATAGAACTCATGCATGGCTGATTTGACCTGATCTAGTTTCCTGATTTTCCTGTAATACAAAAACAAAGAGTTTAGTAATGCTTTTATTTTTTAACTACATTTCAGTCTCGTCTTCTTTCGTCAACGATATTGCATGTTGATACAGTCACAGTTATGGGCTAATGACGCTGGTGTCGTCTCGTTATCGCCTCCTCTTAGTCACAGAAGAAGAGGTCGTCAACGAATATTTATCGTCATAGATCTCGTTAATGAAAAGAAACACTACTGAAGACAGAACGTGTGCTCTTCACGTCTGATGCGACGGATGTTAAAGCAGTTATTTCATATGTTGTTGTGTGTGTGCAGGCGTCACTGCAGGAGGGCCAGAGCCCACTAAAGTGCTGGAGATCATCTCTGGCTGTAACTGGGAGTCGCACCGCTCTCTGGTTCTGAAGGAACTGTTCCGCTCCATCAACACCAACCAGCTCTCGTCGCTTCACTCCATCGACGTCTACAGCGTGGAGCTGCTCTCTGAACACCTCCGAGCGGACGAGACCGGCTCCACGCTGACGTACAAGGTCTGCGTGTCCCTGCCGGAGAAGACCCTCGTGTCCCTGCCGGAGAAGACCCCCGAGCCGAGGCGTGACGGGAAGACACGAGCCGAGTGTGTGAAGACCTCTTCTCGGAGAGTCCACAGACTAAACAAGCGTGTTGATGTCAGTGTGACACAGGCTAAGCGCTTCCCTCTTCTGTCGCGCGTCCTTCCCGCTGGGTATCTGAAGGCGGAGAGGAAGACGGCGGTGCGCTCCGGACATATTAAGGTGAAGCTTACACAGTGTCAGTCATTAAACATCCTTCCCTCGGGTCATTCTGACCCGCAAATCTTGTTAGATTTTTTTTTTTTTTTTTACAAATTGAGTGTTCATCGGAGGGGTCCAGGACTTCTGCTGCATGCCGACCATGAATACACACACACAAAATGAATAGATTTGGGTCAATTTCACCCTTAGGAATGAATGGAGTGCGAGGAATGCTTCAGTTCACATAGAAAAACCTAAAAATGCTCAAAATTCAAACTAAAAATGCTAAAACTTTACCAAAAAATGATTTAATAATGTCTACATGTGTATCTGAATGCACACTGAAGTGAACTGGCTTTAGGACCCAGAGGAACAGCTCATATAGAGCTATAAGGACATCTAGAGTCATGAAATATCATCTTATATTATTTATTTATTTGTCAAGTCAATCCTAACCCACAAGAGGTCACAGACACCCAATGTAAGATATTTAGAGCTGAATTAAAAGGTTTATGCATGACTTTTTTTTTTTTCGAGTTATTTTGAATTTAAGTTGAAAGAATGTGTGGAATGTGCTTAAATGACTTGATTTATTATTTATTGATCAAATCTTGTAATTTAAAGGTAAATGAAAAAAATCTAAATGTGATTAAATAAGCTTTCAGGATGAAAAGAAGAAAAGAAGTATAATTTTAGGGCTTCGGGTCATTTTGACCCGCGAGGGAAGTGAACTAGCCTCTGAATGAACATCTCGTCCTTCTGACTTCAGGTGAATGGTAAAGCCTACGCTCAGGCTAAGCTGCTGTTGGGTCGAGTGGGAGCGCTTCATCCAGCCAATCGACTGGCAGCGTATCTGACCGGCAGGATAAAACCAGCGCGATCACTGTCCAAACCAGTTCAGCTCCACGAGACGAGGCGTTCACACTCGAGGGACTCAGGTGAGATCCGGCAGAACCATCAGACGGGTCCAGTTTAACCCGTTGATCTGTATAATGATATGGCCTAAAGTATACAACTGCACTTTATTTGTACCATTTTGTTTTATTAGTTTATCTATTTACCGTTTTTAGAATTTTGAAAGATAATAAAGAGATTGTTTGATAAGTGAGATCTCTGATTGTTGTGCTTGAAAACCAAAAAGTAGTGCTTGAAAAGTCCTGGAATGTACGATTGAAGCTTTTAATTAAGATTAAATTAGTGTTCTGGCTTGACCGAAATGAAGGATTTATTAAGTCAATTAGCTTTATTTCTACAGCGCTTTATATATTACGGATCGTTTCAAAGCAGCTTCACAGTAATACATGGGAGAATAACAGAATCAGAATATTCCCAGAGGTGTAAAGTCCAGGTGCAGAAAGTAAAAGTCCTCCTCAGTATTTTGTTCCGATCGCCTGGATTTGCTAATTAGCATTTTTTCAGCCAGGAGTCAGCCAACTAATGAGTGAAATCAGCTGAGGGAGTTCATGAGTGGAATAAACATATGGCAGGACTTTTACTTTCTGACCCCTGGACTTTACACCTCTGAATATTACTGAATATAAAATGTCTTCTAAACCCCAACAGTGAACCTAACTCCATCAGCTGACAGGAATGGAGAAAAAGCAGGAGTGACTGTAACATCTGTAAACTTCTCTTACTGTGTCCTGTTTAGTGACCCAAGCAGACCAGAGTAAAGGAGCGTTCAGAGCGCCAGCCACTCAGACTCTGGCGATCTATCAGGCTCCCGATGGCACCAAACGCACTCCAACACTCTACATATTCTCACATGTTCATAATCCGGCAGCTCCACCGTCAACATCTAATCATGTGTTATCATCGAAGCCTGGGCTAATCCTGACCGCTGTAGCTCCGCCCCTTTCTTGTGTGACCGCTGTAGCTCCGCCCCTCTCTGGTGCGCCCGCTGTAGCCCCGCCCCTCTCTGGTGCGCCTGCTGTATCTCCACCCTTCTCTGACCAGAACTCTATAGCTCCACCCCTCTCTGACCTGACCGCTGTGGCTCCGCCCCTCACTGGTGCAACCGCTGTAGCCCCGCCCCTCTCTGGACCCCCCACTGTTGCTCAGCCCATCTCTGTATCTCTGCCCCTCTCTGACCAGAACTCTATAGCTCCGCCCCTCTCTGTCCCACCCGCTGTGGCTCCGCCCCCTGTTGTAGCTCCGCCCATCTCCCAGACTGAGACAGTCCTTCCACCCCCTGCTGTAGCTCCGCCCCTCTCCCAGACTGAGACGGTCCTCCCAGTCTCCGCTGTGGCTCCGCCCCCCACTGTAGCTCAGCCCCTCTCCCAGACTGAGACGGTCCTCCCGGTCTCTGCTCTTCCTCCGGGTCAGCAGGTCGTCCTGCAGCCGGTTGCAGGGATGATGGGAGTGAACATGTGTCAGTTCAACGGACAGACGATCCAGCTGGTGCCGGTTCCCTCGGCGTTACCCGTGACCAGCGCAGGTCAGTGCCACAACACACTCGACTGCTGCACTACTCTCCTAAACTCTGTGTTCAAAGAGGATGAACACTCTCTCACACACACTCACACACACACACACACACACACACACACACTCTCACACACACTCTCACACATATCGCTGTCTGATTCCGTGTGCAGCTCTACACCAAATTTCTGTGACATTATGCAGTAAATTCCTGTTTTATGACTGGATTCCGCTTGTGTTCCTGCATCAAATGTAACATTCTCACGTTGATTCTCAACAGGAAGTGCTCAACAGGAAGCGAAAACATCTACGCAACGACCTCAGTCGACCAAATCTGTGTTAAATCCAGCACCTTCACCAAAGCATTTTCCCTTCATCGCCCCCAGAATCCACTCAGCGCCGGGAAACACCAGCTTCACCTTCGGAAGCGGCGCACACAACGGGTTTCCAGCCAAGAATAACATGTTTTCCTTCCGGATATTCCCACCGGCGTCCTCAGGCCTCCAACACACAGAAGCCGGAGGAGCCGGTTCCTCGGTGCTACTCCCTGGAGGGTACAGGCTAATCAAACTGCCCATGGTGGGCCAACCCGGTGTGAATCCCGAGATTAGCCCGTCTGGGTCCACGGAAAACCCTCGGGAAGACACACACCAATCCTCCGTTCCCATCAAAACAGAACCCAGTGAAACGCCACTCGCCATTAAAGTCGAGCCTTACAGTGAGTCCCTGCAGACGGACGAACATCAGGTCATCAGTGGCGCTGAGACAGAGTCTGTGCGCATCAAGATCGAGCCTTATGAGGAAATCCACCAGAACCGTGACCCGGACGACGTCTCGTCACTCAAAACAGAGGAGCCGGACCGTGAGACGAACATCAAATCCTCTGAAAGCGACGGCCCGGTTTCTGCCGAATCCCGACAACATCCGAAAACAAACATTAGTGGTGATTTTTCATGCTCTTTATTCGCGAGTCCGATCTCTGCGTTCTCTAAGCGGACCTTCGCCGTGCCTTTACTTCCGACTCACACACACACACCAGAAGAGCCGCGTGGACACACACACGCGTGTGCGACACCTGTGGACGGGAGCAGAAGGCAGGAGGTCCAGAACCGCATCCAGTGGCTGTGGAAAAGAAACCCGCCGGCTCTGACCTCGGATGATTCTGGCTCTGAACTCGCGGCTAATGACTCCAGCGCTGCGCTCACGTACTCCAGTGACGGATGGACCACTGACGACAGTGTGAGTGTGAAGGGTCTGCGCACGGCCCGTACCCACAATCATTTATCCCGACCCGACCAGTACGCTTATATTTCAAGCCCGAACCCGAGGTCCATTTCTCACAGTTGTGCAATATGCTGTATTTTATGATTGCTTGCAGCGATAATTTAACAAATACACGTGCAAACACAGTTCCCCCACGGCACTCCCCTCAGCACTCCCCTCAGCACACCCCTCAGCACACCCCTCAGCACTCCCCTCAGCACACCCCTCAGCACACCCCTCAGCACTCCCCTCAGCACACCCCTCAGCACTCCCCTCAGCACACCCCTCAGCACACCCCTCAGCACACCCCTCAGCACACCCCTCAGCACTCCCCTCAGCACACCCCTCAGCACACCCCTCAGCACACCCCTCAGCACACCCCTCAGCACTCCCCTCAGCACACCCCTCAGCACACCCCTCAGCACACCCCTCAGCACACCCCTCAGCACTCCCCTCAGCACACCCCTCAGCACACCCCTCAGCACACCCCTCAGCACACCCCTCAGCACTCCCCTCAGCACACCCCTCAGCACACCCCTCAGCACACCCCTCAGCACACCCCTCAGCACTCCCCTCAGCACACCCCTCAGCACACCCCTCAGCACTCCCCTCAGCACACCCCTCAGCACACCCCTCAGCACACCCCTCAGCACTCCCCTCAGCACACCCCTCAGCACACCCCTCAGCACTCCCCTCAGCACACCCCTCAGCACACCCCTCAGCACACCCCTCAGCACACCCCTCAGCACACCCCTCAGCACACCCCTCAGCACACCCCTCAGCACACCCCTCAGCACACCCCTCAGCACTCCCCTCAGCACACCCCTCAGCACACCCCTCAGCACACCCCTCAGCACACCCCTCAGCACTCCCCTCAGCACACCCCTCAGCACACCCCTCAGCACACCCCTCAGCACACCCCTCAGCACTCCCCTCAGCACACCCCTCAGCACACCCCTCAGCACACCCCTCAGCACACCCCTCAGCACTCCCCTCAGCACACCCCTCAGCACACCCCTCAGCACACCCCTCAGCACTCCCCTCAGCACACCCCTCAGCACACCCCTCAGCACACCCCTCAGCACACCCTCAGCACACCCCTCAGCACTCCCCTCAGCACACCCCTCAGCACACCCCTCAGCACACCCCTCAGCACTCCCCTCAGCACACCCCTCAGCACACCCCTCAGCACACCCCTCAGCACACCCCTCAGCACTCCCCTCAGCACACCCCTCAGCACACCCCTCAGCACACCCCTCAGCACACCCCTCAGCACTCCCCTCAGCACACCCCTCAGCACACCCCTCAGCACACCCCTCAGCACTCCCCTCAGCACACCCCTCAGCACACCCCTCAGCACACCCCTCAGCACTCCCCTCAGCACACCCCTCAGCACACCCCTCAGCACACCCCTCAGCACACCCCTCAGCACACCCCTCAGCACACCCCTCAGCACACCCCTCAGCACACCCCTCAGCACACCCCTCAGCACTCCCCTCAGCACACCCCTCAGCACACCCCTCAGCACACCCCTCAGCACACCCCTCAGCACTCCCCTCAGCACACCCCTCAGCACACCCCTCAGCACACCCCTCAGCACACCCCTCAGCACTCCCCTCAGCACACCCCTCAGCACTCCCCTCAGCACACCCCTCAGCACACCCCTCAGCACACCCCTCAGCACACCCCTCAGCACTCCCCTCAGCACACCCCTCAGCACACCCCTCAGCACACCCCTCAGCACTCCCCTCAGCACACCCCTCAGCACTCCCCTCAGCACACCCCTCAGCACACCCCTCAGCACACCCCTCAGCACACCCCTCAGCACACCCCTCAGCACTCCCCTCAGCACACCCCTCAGCACACCCCTCAGCACACCCCTCAGCACTCCCCTCAGCACACCCCTCAGCACACCCCTCAGCACACCCCTCAGCACTCCCCTCAGCACACCCCTCAGCACACGAGGACCAGAAGAGAAGAAGCACAGACTTGCTAATTATGAAACTTTGCTGTGGTTGAACAGGTGAAATATCAAACATTCAACTTCAAAACAAAGTTCGCGCAGTTGCACAACTATTCACACAAGTATTCACTCTAATATCCTCATGTTCTCCTGATGAAACCGACACTGGTTGTAAAAGGTCTGAAGAGGGAGTTTTATCCTCCGCAGTGAAGGACATTCAGGCTCTGTGTGATGATGTGCAAAACTGAAATCCCAAGCGTGTCCCAAATGAACTTGAGGAGCCTTACCATAATAACAATAGAGTTTGATGTGCAGGCAAAAAGCCATCAGGTCTATTATACTCGCATTTTTACTGTTGTAAAGTAGAAAAAACACTGTAGGACAAATTAAAAGCGAACCAAAGGAAGAAACGTTATAATCCCCTGTAAAATGGGTGAGACGTGAGTGAAGATTCGAAAGAAGAAAAATTATCTGCTGATAATCGGGTGACCAGATCACAAAACATAATAGAAAGCCAACAAAGCTTAAATGTATGTGGTCACGTGACGTACCTCGCTCTTTCGGCACGAGTCCAGATGTGTCCATGGCTGCAATGTGACATTTAATTGCTAACCTATTATTCATTTTGAAAACAAAGCTCTGTGCTTCATCTCTGTGCTTCATCTCTGTGCTTCATCTCTGTGCTTCATCTCTGTGCTTCATCTCTGTGCTTCATCTCTGTGCTTCATCTCTGTGCTTCTTCTCTGTGCTTCATCTGTGTGCTTCTTCTCTGTGCTTCATCTCTGTGCTTCTTCTCTGTGCTTCATCTCTGTGCTTCATCTCTGTGCTTCATCTCTGTGCTTCATCTCTGTGCTTCATCTCTGTGCTTCATCTCTGTGCTTCATCTCTGTGCTTCTTCTCTGTGCTTCATCTCTGTGCTTCATCTCTGTGCTTCATCTCTGTGCTTCATCTGTGTGCTTCATCTGTGTGCTTCATCTGTGTGCTTCATCTGTGTGCTTCTTCTCTGTGCTTCATCTCTGTGCTTCTTCTCTGTGCTTCATCTCTGTGCTTCATCTCTGTGCTTCATCTCTGTGCTTCATCTCTGTGCTTCATCTGTGTGCTTCATCTCTGTGCTTCTTCTCTGTGCTTCATCTCTGTGCTTCATCTCTGTGCTTCATCTCTGTGCTTCATCTCTGTGCTTCATCTGTGTGCTTCATCTCTGTGCTTCATCTCTGTGCTTCATCTCTGTGCTTCATCTCTGTGCTTCATCTCTGTGCTTCATCTCTGTGCTTCATCTCTGTGCTTCATCTCTGTGCTTCATCTCTGTGCTTCATCTCTGTGCTTCATCTCTGTGCTTCATCTCTCTGCTTCATCTCTGTGCTTCATCTCTGTGCTTCATCTGTGTGCTTCATCTCTGTGCTTCATCTCTGTGCTTCATCTCTGTGCTTCATCTCTGTGCTTCTTCTCTGTGCTTCATCTCTGTGCTTCATCTCTGTGCTTCATCTGTGTGCTTCATCTGTGTGCTTCATCTGTGTGCTTCATCTGTGTGCTTCTTCTCTGTGCTTCATCTCTGTGCTTCTTCTCTGTGCTTCATCTCTGTGCTTCATCTCTGTGCTTCATCTCTGTGCTTCATCTCTGTGCTTCATCTGTGTGCTTCATCTCTGTGCTTCTTCTCTGTGCTTCATCTCTGTGCTTCATCTCTGTGCTTCATCTCTGTGCTTCTTCTCTGTGCTTCATCTCTGTGCTTCATCTCTGTGCTTCATCTGTGTGCTTCATCTCTGTGCTTCATCTCTGTGCTTCATCTCTGTGCTTCTTCTCTGTGCTTCATCTCTGTGCTTCATCTCTGTGCTTCATCTGTGTGCTTCATCTCTGTGCTTCATCTCTGTGCTTCATCTCTGTGCTTCATCTGTGTGCTTCATCTCTGTGCTTCATCTCTGTGCTTCACTCGTGTCATGGTATTCACGTAACACAGCGTTCACATACAAGATGTGTTTTGGTGGATCAGCGCCGGTGCGAATCAGCCGCGCTTCAAGTTTACCGGCACAGCCCTAACGTCAGCCTTTATATATATATATATGAGTATAGAAAACACTGTATTTATTCAAACAAACACTTCTTTACTCACCATTGCATTGCAAACAAGCAAAGATGTTCTAAACTGAACGTTCATTCACAATATTATGAGGTTTACCAACAATTTGAGGATCCACGTACTTCAGTCACAAACACTTTTTAATACTTTTCACTGGTTAAATATTGGCAAAACCCACTGACAAATGTAAAGGTAATGATTTATGAAAAGAAAGATGTGTTTTCTGCCTGAGAGTGGACGCTACTCTGACACATTAATCTCTGACTGACTACAGAACACTTCCTGAATGAGACGAGCATCTTCTGTAAAGCTGTGTTGTGAATGCGCGATACAAATAAACTTGAATTGAATTAAAATTGTGCAATATTTGAATCCCAGAATGAGAAGAGCAGTGAAGACGAGGTTGACATCGAGACGTTCGAGGAGAACGATGAGAGGATCATCTGCCACTTGAGAGCCAAGGCCAGACGGTGAGTCAGTTATGAGCTTTGTGACCTTTGACCTTTCACATTCTCTCAGCTGGTGTTGCTGATGCTGATCTGCTGTTTACTCTCTTCAGGAACACACAGCGAGCAGCTCCACATCAGTGGCTCGTGAGTCTCCTTCTGATTTATTTATATCCCAGTTTCCTTTGTTTTGCTCACTGAGGCACAGATGTTTCTGTCAGCCGAACCCTAATATTTATATATACCTATATAGCTAAAATATTGAGATTTTCAGTTAATATTTAAATCATTTAATTATACATGTTCACGGTTATGGTCACACGATAAATACAATATATATACATATTTTTTTAAAACATTTTTATGATTTCATTCATTATTAACCAAGCTGACCAAATCTCCAATCAGCAAACATGTATAATATAATAAAATCCACAGTCATTCCATCTCCGTATACTGGTGCGTATTAATACTGTACGCATATGCTTAAAAAGGAGGGTGACTGTTAAGGGTTACAAAAAAATCTTAAGGCAAAGGTTTTAAGATTGTCATGAGCTGTTGTGTTTAGGCAAGGCAAGCACATTTCACACACTAAGTGCTTTACACAGAAAGGAATTAAAATAATCACAAAATAAAAGCAAGGACAATTAAAGCGGTTATAAAAGGAACTAAAAGAGTAAAAAGATGATTCATAGATAAACTTCTCATCTGGTGTATCATGTTTTTCACAGCTCCCAGTTTTACTCTGAGAGTTTCCCATGGTGATTACACTAGTAAAAATACACTAGTTTACCGTGGATCCTTAAAAAGTCTTAAATTTGATTTTTTTAATTTAAGGCCATAAAAAGTCTTAAAAATATATATTTAAAAAAAATGTCTTATTTTTACTTATGAAAGGTCTTAAATTTTAGATGACACTTTGAATTAGACTTATCTAAATGCTTTCGAAATTATCTAATTAGCGTAGGCCTACGTATTATTTTTTAAATTCTATCTTTATGGATTTGCTTGTTCACGTGACAGTTCGCGTCACTTACGGCAGAGGAGAGGAGGAAACGAGTAAATGTCAGTTAATTTGTAAGTTCATTCTTGATGTGTTAGGAGTGTGCGATATTGTCTATGAACTATGATGATATTGTAATCATTGTTTTAACTATGTACGAGGCACTGCGAGTGCGAGCTGACAGATGTTTGTCTCTCATGCTTGCTTTCTCTGCGTGGTGTGTCAGTGCAGTTATAGATGTCCCCAAATGAGTTTTTGTCTTATATTTATATCATATTATGTTGTTATATTAGAATATCACATGAGCAAGAGTGCCGTTCTCCTGTGCACAATTGCAAATGTGCTATTTATTTTATACAACAGTTAAATTAACAAAGTTAACATTGTGAGTTACTTTTTGGACACAATATTGTCAATTTTCACTTTATATCACCGACGAGAATTTCATAATGAAGCCGTAGTCCAACAGACAGCGATGATTTTTTTTTTATTATTATTATTTTTTTTTTTAACTGAAATCCGTGTTTTGAACGAATCATTTTAACGATTCAATGAACAATCACTTGTTTTTCTGAATGAATCAGCCGTTTGATCAAATCGGTTGAATAAATGACTCCAACAACTCGCTTATTAAGACAGTGACGTGCCGCCACCTACTGGTGGTTTCAGTTTCATATTTAAAGTATCATTTAATTAAAACGTTAAAATTATAAATATTTCATATTTAAATATTGAATATTGAAGCTTTATTTATGCAATTGTAAATGAAGTGTAAATATAGTAGGCTAATGCCAGTTTTGATTTACAAAATATGAATATCTTCATGAGTCTTCTGTCAACAACAGGCCTAAACCAGCCAGGGTACCAGTACAAAAACACAATCAGTAAAATATCATCTAATTATTATCAACAAAACTTTGAAAATATCTAGACATATTTTTGTCAATATTGCGCACCCCTAATGTACGGTATTAATTGTGATTTCTTCAGGTCTTAAAAAGGTCTTAAAAAGCCTTAAATTTGACTTTAAAAATTGTGCAGATAACCTGGTTTAGTAAAAAATAAAATATTTGTATCAGTTAAACCTGATTATTTTATTTTTCCAGCTAAAGGCTAAATTGGTGGGAAAGGCGTCCCATCATGCAGTGCGGTTGATGTCAGATCTGCCTCTGTACAAGCGCACGTTTCGTCTGAATCAAGCGCTGAGAGAAAGGAAGCGTCAGGTTGAGTTGCATCAGAGTTTGGATTCGTTGAGGAGGACACTGTGTGTTGATGAAGACGACAGCATGAACACTGAAGACCTGCTCCGTCAGGTGCGACACACACACACACACATCTCTGACGGCTCTTCATGAGCAATGCTGGAAATTCAATGGGAAAATATTGTGATCGTTATTGATACGTATAACGTTTGCCATGTTTCTGCTGTCACGGGTGTATTCGGTCATCATTACTGATCGCTGCGTGTGTGACATCAGTATTAGCTGTTTCCATCCACCTATTTTTATGCGATATCCCAAAATTCACATACATTTTTTTTGCATAAATTCTAAAAATGTGCATAAAAAACTTTGAGGTGGATAATTGTTTTATCCGATAAGAAGACATGATGCATAAACTACACAGAAACACATTTAGTGAATAAATCCCTCAAACCTGATGTGACTCCAGCGTCAGCTGTGATTGGATAACTGGAGTGACCAGTGGACCAATGGCGTCGCTGCGTCTCTAATGTTGGTTTGGTGTTTCTGAAACGCTGGAGTCAAAGTGTGTGATCAGAATGATTTGGTTTAATTCCCTCCAGAAGCGTCTCTCACACGAGTGTGTTCCCGAACACCAGCATCCGAACGCCAGAGAACATGACAGCGTTTACTGTGTTTCGTCTGACGCTCTGAGACACTCTCATTTATGATGGAGGGAAAAACAGACACATTGCAGAAACTTGCTGTTTTATTACTGATATTTTGTGCCAATTTTCCAGGAAGTGATGATTTTGTTCTTTTGAACACATGGGATGGAAACGCTGTATTATTTGCGCATAAGTTAAAATCACAACTTTGGATGGAAACCTGATGATTGATGTTTTATTTTCTCTGTTTCAGGCTCGTCGGGTGGTTGGGGCTCTCGAGGACCACGGCAGGTCTTTGATGGCACAGAAACGGGCTTTGATTCAGCAGCATTCTCATTATCAGACCCTGATCTCACAGCGCTCTGGTACACAATACAGCAGCACACAGCATCAGACCAGACCAGATATCAGCCTCAGACCAGAAATCAGCCTCAGACCAGATATCAGCATCAGAACAGAAATCAGCATCAGACCAGATATCAGCATCAGACCAGATATCAGCCTCAGACCAGATATCAGCATCAGAACAGAAATCAGCCTCAGACCAGATATGAGCATCAGACCAGATATCAGCCTCAGACCAGATATCAGCCTCAGACCAGAAATCAGCATCGGAACAGATATCAGCATCAGACCAGAAATCAGCCTCAGACCAGAAATCAGCATCAGAACAGATATCGGCATCAGACCAGATATCAGCCTCAGACCAGATATCAGCATCAGACCAGATATCAGCCTCAGACCAGAAATCAGCCTCAGACCAGAAATCAGCCTCAGACCAGAAATCAGCATCAGACCAGATATCAGCATCAGACCAGATATCAGCATCAGACCAGATATCAACATCACAACAGATATCAACATCAGAACAGAAATCAACATCAGAACAGAAATCAACATCAGACCAGATATCAGCATCAGAACAGATATCAACATCAGACCAGATATCAGCATCAGAACAGATATCAGCATCAGAACAGATATCAGCATCAGACCAGATATCAGCATAAGAACAGATATCAGCATCAGACCAGATATCAGAACAGAAATCAACATCAGACCAGATATCAGCCTCAGACCAGATATCAGCATCAGACCAGATATCAGCATCAGACCAGATATCAGCATCAGAACAGAAATCAGCATCAGAACAGCTATTAGCATCAGAACAGAAATCAGCATCAGAACAGAAATCAGCATCAGAACAGCTATTAGCCTCAGACCAGAAATCAGCATCAGACCAGATATCAGCATCAGAACAGAAATCAGCATCAGACCAGATATCAGCATCAGAACAGATATCAGCATCAGAACAGAAATCAGCATCAGAACAGCTATTAGCATCAGAACAGAAATCAGCATCAGAACAGAAATCAGCATCAGACCAGAAATCAGCATCAGACCAGATATCACCATCAGAACAGATATCACCATCAGAACAGAAATCAGCATCAGAACAGAAATCAGCATCAGAACAGCTATCAGCATCAGAACAGAAATCAGCATCAGAGCATCAGACCAGATATCAGCATCAGAACAGAAATCAGCATCAGAACAGAAATCAGCATCAGAACAGCTATTAGCATCAGAACAGAAATCAGAATCAGAACAGAAATCAGCCTCAGAACAGCTATTAGCATCAGAACAGAAATCAGCATCAGACCAGATATCAGCATCAGAACAGATATCAGCATCAGAACAGAAATCAGCATCAGAACAGCTATCAGCATCAGAACAGAAATCAGCATCAGAGCATCAGACCAGATATCAGCATCAGAACAGAAATCAGCCTCAGACCAGAAATCAGCCTCAGACCAGATATCAGCATCAGAACAGAAATCAGCATCAGAACAGATATCAGCATCAGAACAGAAATCAGCATCAGAACAGAAATCAGCATCAGAACAGAAATCAGCATCAGACCAGATATCAGCATCAGAACAGATATCAGCATCAGAACAGAAATCAGCATCAGAACAGCTATCAGCATCAGAACAGAAATCAGCATCAGAGCATCAGACCAGATATCAGCATCAGAACAGATATCAGCATCAGAACAGAAATCAGCATCAGAACAGCTATTAGCATCAGAACAGAAATCAGCATCAGAACAGAAATCAGCATCAGACCAGAAATCAGCATCAGACCAGAAATCAGCATCAGACCAGATATCACCATCAGAACAGAAATCAGCATCAGAACAGCTATTAGCATCAGAACAGAAATCAGAATCAGAACAGAAATCAGCCTCAGAACAGCTATTAGCATCAGAACAGAAATCAGCATCAGAACAGAAATCAGCATCAGACCAGATATCAGCATCAGAACAGATATCAGCATCAGAACAGAAATCAGCATCAGAACAGCTATCAGCATCAGAACAGAAATCAGCATCAGAGCATCAGACCAGATATCAGCATCAGAACAGAAATCAGCCTCAGACCAGAAATCAGCCTCAGACCAGATATCAGCATCAGAACAGAAATCAGCATCAGAACAGATATCAGCATCAGAACAGAAATCAGCATCAGAACAGATATCAGCATCAGAACAGATATCAGCATCAGAACAGAAATCAGCATCAGAACAGATATCAGCAGATATTAGAGGCCTATGAAATATGATACAGCAGCTCTATAGGGTGAAACTAACACTGTTTTCTGACTCTTGCAGTGGCGGGACCAGAATTACATGTTGAACAGAAATCAGCAGCTCCTTCATCAGAAACGCCTCAGTCAGGTGAGCTCAGATGATCAATCCAGCGTTCCTGAATAAAAATGAAAACCTTCATCAATCTTTGTGTTTTCAGTGGCGAAGAGACACTCACGCCTGCCCAACATAGTCCTGCAGTCCTTCACCAGTCCTAAACCAGTCCTTCACCAGTCCTAAACCAGTCCGTGATTCAGATTCATCCTCATGAATGAGATGTGATCCCGGTTCCTTCACCATAAGAATACCATAGTAAAAACAAGAGTTCTGGAGTCGAAACCAAGGCAAACCCCTCGTTCTCATGTGATTAATGTCTCCAAATACTTTCATTTTCTGTTAATGATGGGTAGAATTTTTTGTTTGTTTTTTGTACAGTCTTTGTAAAAAGCAGTTATGTGTAAATATCACTCAGGTTATGACTTGATAATGAGCTCGTTAACCCACATTGGGGAGATATTTTGGTGTTCTTGTTTAATACTAAACATTTTTGCACAGTCTATGGATTATGCGTTTCTTTTTTTGTTAAAGCAGATTTATTTTTGTGATTTATGAATCATGCTTGTGTTGGTGAGGCCTGTGTTCGTTGTAATCATTAAATTAGTCTAAGTGATCTGGAAAATACCTCGTCCAGATTGATCTTCATGCATTAATCTTGTGAAGTTTTGTCTGTTTGTAAATTATGCACATTCACCCTCTTTATCATATTGAAATGGCCTCAGGATTGGGTTCATATTATGGCCTTGTGCAAAAATAAAATTGATATCCATAAATGTTTTGACTGTTTTATTGTTCTGCCTTTATAAATGTAGCAACATTTCAGTTTTTAACGGGAGTTACTTCTCATGCCTGACAGGAAGTGATGCGTGTGAACGGGTTTCTTTCATTTCTTAGGCGCTGCATGTAAAATCAGGCATGCACACAAGAGGCCTAATTTTTAACAAAATATGAGCAGTTATGATTTACATGCATAAGCATTTTAAAATAGTGTTCTCAATAATTTACATCTTTGGCACATTAGGTCTTATTCATATTGTTTCTACAAATGTTTATGCATATAATGCATTATATAAATATAAAAGAATGTATAAATTCGTTGTATATATATTTTTTTTTATATATATATTCAAAAAATATTAAATATGCATGAAATCCTTAGAAAGACATGAGTATTTATGATTTACATGCATAATCATTTTAAATCATCAAATCCATTCATCCATTATTCATTAAATATTTTATTTTAAAAAATTATATAAGTATTCACACAAAAAAAGCATGAAATCTTTCGAAATCAGGCATGTACACAAAAGGACTAATATTTCACACACACACACACACACACACATACACACACAAAAAGATTTACTTGCATACGCATTTTTAAATAGTGTCCTCAAATTTACAGTTATGCCACACTAGTGCTTATTTGTATTGTTTCTATAAATGTTTATGTATGTACAAATATTAAATATAAAACTCTTAAATGTTTTAAGTCATTTAAATATGAAAGTCATAAATGTTTGAACATTTCACATTGAGGTATTATCTCTGTTAGGTGCTCATGAATATGTAAACAGCGAAACGGCATGCGTCTCGAAGGCCAATCAGATCGCAGGACTCGCTGATTAGCGGAGGCGCGCAGGCTCGTGCTCGTGATGAGTGGATGAGTAGTGATTCAGTCTCAGAACTCGCTTGACTTTGACTTTACTGTAGTATTACTGGAGTTTGACACGAATGCTGTGAAGCTGAAGGATATGGAGGCTTTTACCATCAAGAGTCGCATTAAAAGTCTCCTTCGCTCTCCGTCCATCAGACTGAGGAAGAGGAGAAGCTCCACAGACAGTCTGAGCAGAAGAAGACAGGTAAAGAGACTCCGAGAACTCGTTTAGAGAACAGTCTATCAGTCTATCAGTCTCAGTGCTGAACGCTGCAGAAGAGTGAATCTTTCATCACTGTAACAAACATTAAATGATACATTTAATAAACTGCAGCTTGTTGTTTTGATGAGTTTGAGGATTGTTACAATCATTTGTTACAATTAGAAAAGTTTCATCACTGCAACAAACATCAAAGGAAACATTAAGCCGCGACTGATGATTTTGTATCATTTGATCGATATATGTTGATTGTCTTTGTCTGATTCGTTTAATTGCTGATTAGTTTGTCTTTTCATCTGTTGTTTCATTCATCACTGATGATGATGATGATGATGATGATGTTTTCTGTGGTAAGAACAGGAGCAAAAGGGCAAATGATTGAGTTTCTGAGAGTGAAGAGTCAATGATATTGACAAACCCTAAACTCATCATCAGCACATTCCCATGATGCTCCTGTTCACTCTGAGCTCATGAATCTGAGGAGAGAAAGAGTTATCTAGCTGCCAATATTTCCCACAGTACATTGAAATGCATGGAAATATTCATCATCTTGTTTAATGTATGTGTGTGTGTGTGTGTGTGTGTGTGTGTGTGTGTGTGTGTGTGTGTGTGTGTGTGTTTAACTATCATCCTTCCCTCGCGGGTCAAAGAGCCCGAAGCCCTAAAATGATACTTAATTTTTTTCATTTTTCAGAAAGCTTATTTTATGTCATTTTGATAATATTTTTTCAAATTTTTTAATACATTTTGTTTTGGAGATTTTTTTTTATTTACCTTTTAAATGACTAGATTTGATCAATAAATAATAAATAAATAGTAATTTAAGCACATTCCTCACATTTCAACTTCTTCAAAAACTCACACTTTCATGCATAACTCTTTTATTTTAGCTCTAAATATCTTACATCGGGTGTCTTTGACGTCTTGTGGGAGAATAATAATATAAGATGATATTTCATGACTCTAGATGGCCTTATAGCTCTATATGAGCTGTTCCTCTGGGTCCTAAAGCCAGTTCTCCTCAGTGTGCATTCAGATACACATGTAGACATTATTAAATCATTTTTTGGTAAAGTTTTAGCATTTTTAGTTTGAATTTTGATTTGATTTTGAATTTTTAGGTTTTTCTATGTGAACTGAAGCATTCCTCGCACTCCATCCATTCCTAAGGGCGTCAAACTAACCCTGTGAGGGAAAGATTTGTTACTTTATTTTAAATTTCAACCACAAAACTCCTCGAATCCGAATTTAAAACAAATGTGTGTATTCGTGGTTCAAGTGCGACAAAGGTCCTGGGGTCGCGACCCCTCTGATGAACACACTTTAAATGACCCGAGGGAAGGATGAGGGTTGATAAATGTTTTGTTGTGTGTGTAATACAGTGATCTTCACTTTCATCCCTGTGTGTGTTGATTGTGTAGTAGTTGATGTGGGAACGTGTGTTTATCAGGTGACGTTAGAGAAGGTTCTGGGCATCACGACTGCAGGGAACAGCGGCTTAACATGCGATCCGTCTTCAGGAACCGTAGCTTATCCAGCTGGGTGAGATACTGGACACACACACACACACACACACACACACCCCTTCATCAGGGGGAACGGCCTGTTTACTGTGACGGGAGTGAATACACAGTCTGTTCGTCACTGCTAAACTGCTAAACATGTTCCTCAGAGTTTCTTGTTTTCCAGCATAAATATATAAACATTCTTAAATCAAGAAACATTTACTGGAGAAGCAACATATTAAGTGTTGCTTTCTGAAAAAATCATCAAAATAAAGTGAGTTTGTGCTTAAAACAATAACAAATATCTGCCAATGAGGTCAAAAAAAAAGAAAAACGTTGGATTTTTTGCCTTTGGTTTAAAGTCCCCCTGTAGTCAATCACTGTATCCCTTAAAACTCATCTTTGATCACCAAAATTACATATTTAAAAGTTTTTTCTTTGAAAATAATGTCTTCATGCCTTAAAATAGCTTGAATGTAACTCGACACCCTTGCCTCATTTAGTATGCGCGGTTCTATGAATATGCAAATGAGCCCCGCCTCCACTCACTCACTCAGCTCAGAGATCCACTGGTTGACGATCACACGTTGATCTGATTGGTTACAAGGTAGTTTGTGACGTCAGAAACACCAGCGATTTCAAAGCGTGTGTTTGAGACTGTCTTTGGTTCACTGCAGTTTTAAGGAGGAAATACTCAGCAATGGTGTCGACTTATGAACTTACACATGATTTGTCTTAAAGCACATTAAAAACACCACATACACACATAAACAACATTAAAAGCTGGATTTTCACCACAGGGACTTTAAGTTTATTTTTCTGACCCCAATGGCAGATATTTGTTCTTGTTTTAACCTCAAACTTACATTTTTTCAGAAAACATGAGTTAATATCTTTCAATCTTGCGTGAGCCTCTTCTAGTGCTTTATTGGTTTGTTGATAAGTTTAAGGAAAGCAGATCTCCAGGCTCTTTTGAAAAGGCCTGTAAACGAACTTAGATTGAACGCAGTGTTGTTTCTGTGTGTTTCATTCAGGTGCGTCGTTGTGTTACTGAACCCGGCCAAGAACACACAACAGCATCTCATCAGCTCATCCAGGTGAACAGACATGACATCACAAGCCATTCACAAACACATTTACCCCTTTAATGCCTCTGATGTTTCAGGCTCTACTAGAACAGGTTTTCCTGCTTGAATGTTGATTATTTTCCTCATATTCTCCATTGTTGCGGCTCCTCTCTTCCCAGTCTGTCAGTATCGCTCTGTTTACTTCCTGTCTCTATAAAGCCTCTCCTTCTGAAAGGCACACTCTGCTCTGATTGGTCGGCTGGAGCAGTGTGTTGTGATTGGTCGAGAGCTTCGAGTGTGTTTGGGAAATGTCCCGCCCCTTACCATAACCGCCAGTTTAACACACTACTAACTAACTCAACCAGGCCCCGCCCCTTTATTCTGCGCATTAATTATTATAATGAGGAATATTGTGACGTGTTCGTTCCCGGCAGAAACTCAAGACTAATGGAGGCGTTTCAGGAGTTCAGGAACACTGAACATGTCTACATTAATATGCATGTTGTGAATATTGTCCTTATTCAGGAAAGCCATCAGCACATTGTCCTTCTCGTCGGATGGCAGGTTTCTCGTCACTGGAGAGGTGAGAGACTCAATCAATCACACGTTTAGTTCTCAGTGGCATCGTCTACATGCACAACTCTTGTTTTTGAATGTAGTTTTACATGAACGCTAAACATGTGATCGAGCTGATGTGTGTTTATATGTCACAAGCTTCAAATCGGAATATATTTTTTGACATGCGCACACAAATATACAGAGTTTCACGATGTTTGCGCATTATAACTATTCTCCTACAGTTCTTTATTTGTTTTAAACAGCAGACTTAATATTGATCCATTTCTGGTCATAATTTGGAGATAATGATCATATGAGCCGTTGTGCCGCTGCTTATATTGATCACACAGTAAAAATGCCCAAAGCCAGTCGTGTGTGGATGAGAGTCTGAGCAGCACTGGAGGGCCGTCGTCCTGCTCCACTTCACACACGCAGAAGAGGAGGATTATAGGAGGACGAGACACTCGTTTATACCACACTTTATTCATTCAGCGTCATTACGCTATTTCAGCGTCATTGCGCTATTTCTACGTCATTACGCTATTTCTGCGTCCTCAGAGTGGTCATCTTCCCGCTGTGAGCGTGTGGGACGTGTCCGAGGGGACGCGGGTGTCGGAGATGCTGGAGCACAAATACAGCGTCTCCTGTGTGGCGTTTTCACCAAATGGCAAATACATCGTGAGCGTTGGATCACAGCACGACATGAGCTTGAACCTGTGGGACTGGAAGGTACTGATTACCCATTATGCCCTGTTACCCATCCATCCACCCAACCACCCATCCATCCATCCATCCACCCATTCATCCATCCAACCACCCATCCATCCGTCCGTCCATCCATCCATCCGTCCATCCATCCATCCGTCCATCCCCCCACCCATCCATCCACCCAACCACCCATCCATCCGTCCATCCATCCCCCCCACCCATCCACCGACCCACCCGTCCATCCATCCATCCGTCCATCCCCCCACCCATCCATCCACCCAACCACCCATCCATCCATCCATCCACCCATTCATCCATCCACCCACCCGCCCATCCGTCCGTCCATCCATCCATCCGTCCATCCATCCCCCCCACCCATCCACCGACCCACCCGTCCATCCATCCATCCGTCCATCCCCCCACCCATCCATCCATCCATCCATCCACCCATCTGTCCATCCCCCCATCCACCCACCCATCCATCCACCCATCCATCCATCCATCCACCCATCCATCGTCCATCCTCCCATCCATCCACTGACCCATCCGTCCGTCCGTCCGTCCGTCCATCCATCGTCCATCCACTGACCCATCCACCCGTCCCTGAACTCAATTATATGTGGTTTACTCTGGTCCTGCAGAAGCACACTCTGCTAGCTGCTAATAAGGTGTCCAGTAAGGTGACTTCGGTGTCGTTCTCAGAGGACAGCTCTCACTTCGTCACCGCGGGGAACAGACACGTCCGCTTCTGGTATCTGGAACCCTCACACTCTCATAAGGTACATCTATGAACTTTGACTCCCCTTATTGAGAGGTCACAGCCAAACGACAACATTGATGAACCGTCCCATGATGCTCTGCAGCCGATGCCGCTGATGGGTCGCTCTGCGCTCCTCGGGGAGATGCAGAACAACTTCTTCTGTGGTGTGGCGTGTGGGCGCGGGCCGAAGTCCAACAGCACCTTCTGCATCACCTCATCAGGGCTGCTGTGTGAGTTCAGCGGCCGGAGAGTTCTGGAGCGATGGGTCCGTCTGCAGGTCAGAACACACACACACACACACACACACACACACCTCATCAGGGCTGCTGTGTGAGTTCAGTGGCTGGAGATTTCTGGAAAATGTTGAATTGAATGTTGAAGTTGTTAAAGGGATGTTGATTATTCTAGTTGTTTGTCCTGTGAGATGAAGATCCTCGTGTCTCAGAGCTACTGACAAGTTCAGAGAAGATCATGATTGTGTGTGCAGACGAGTTCAGCTCATGCTCTGACGGTGACGGAGGATCTGATCTTCTGTGCGTGTGCCAACGGAACCGTATGCGTCTTCAGCCCGTCGGACCTGCGCTTCATCTGCTCTCTGCCCTGCCCACATCACCTGGGCATCGAGGTGTCCAGCGTCACACAGGCCAGGTGATTCATTACCCACCCATTCATCAACCCACCCATTCATCAACCCACCCATCCATCAACTTACCAACCCACCCACCCATCAACCCACCCATCAACCCACCCATCAACCCACCCATCAACCCACCCATCAACCCACCCATCAACCCACCCATCAACCCACCCATCAACCCACCCATCAACCCACCCATCAATCCACCCAACCCACCCATCAATCCACCCAACCCACCCACCCACCCATCAACCAACCCACCCATCAACCAACCCACCCATCAATCCATCCGAACCCGAGTCATATCTGATCTGATCTCCTCTGTTCTTTAGTCACCTGTTCAGCAGAAAGCCCGATGCCCGTTACCCAGACTTGGTGGCGGTGACCTTTGACCCTGTGAACCGCTGGCTGTCCTGTGTGTATAATGATCACAGTTTATACGTGTGGGACACGCGAGATCTGCAGAAGGTGCGCAAAGTTCACTCGGCGCTGTATCACTCAGCCTGCGTTTGGGATCTGCAGGTGAGTAATAGTAGTAGCAGCAGTAGCGGTAGCAGTAGCAGTAGCGGTAGTAGCAGTAGTGGTAGCAGCAGTAGTGGTAGCAGTAGCAGTAGCGGTAGTAGCAGTAGTAGCAGTAGTGGTAGCAGAAGTAGCGGTAGCAGCAGTAGCGGTAGCAGTAGTGGTAGCAGTAGTAGTAGTGGTAGCAGTGGTAGCGGTAGCAGCAGTAGCGGTAGCAGCAGTAGCAGTAGTGGTAGCAGCAGTAGCGGTAGCAGCAGTAGTAGTGGTAGCAGCAGTAGCGGTAGCAGTAGCAGCAGTAGCGGTAGCAGTAGCAGCAGTAGCGGTAGCAGCAGTAGCAGTAGCAGTAGTGGTAGCAGCAGTAGTAGTAGTGGTAGCAGCAGTAGCGGTAGCAGCAGTAGCGGTAGCAGTAGTAGTAGTAGTGGTAGCAGTAGCAGCAGTAGCAGTAGTGGTAGCAGTAGCAGCAGTAGCGGTAGCAGTAGCAGTAGTGGTAGCAGCAGTAGTAGTAGTAGTGGTAGCAGTGGCAGCAGTAGCAGCAGCAGTAGTAGTAGTGGTAGCAGCGGCAGTAGCAGTAGTGGTAGCAGTAGTGGTAGCAGTAGCAGCAGCAGTAGCAGCAGCAGTAGTGGTAGCAGTAGCAGTAGCGGTAACAGCAGTAGTAGTAGTGGTAGCAGCAGTAGCGGTAGCAGCAGTAGTAGTAGTGGTAGCAGTAGCAGCAGCAGTAGTAGTAGTGGTAGCAGTAGCGGTAGCAGCAGTAGTGGTAGCAGCAGTAGTAGTAGTGGTAGCAGTAGCAGCAGTAGCGGTAGCAGTAGTGGTAGCAGTAGCGGTAGTAGCAGCAGCAGTAGCAGCAGTAGCGGTAGCAGTAGCAGTAGTGGTAGCAGCAGCAGTAGCGGTAGCAGCGGTAGCAGTAGTAGTAGTAGTAGTGGTAGCAGTAGCAGTAGTGGTAGCAGCAGTAGTAGTAGTGGTAGCAGTAGCAGCAGCAGTAGCGGTAGCAGCAGTAGTAGTAGTGGTAGCAGTAGCAGCAGCAGCGGTAGCAGCAGTAGCAGCAGTAGCGGTAGCAGCAGTAGCAGTAGCGGTAGCAGCAGCAGTAGCGGTAGCAGTAGTGGTAGCAGCAGTAGTAGTAGTGGCAGCAGTAGCGGTAGCAGCAGTAGTGGTAGCAGTAGTAGTGGTAGCAGTAGCAGCAGCAGTAGTAGTAGTGGTAGCAGTAGCAGCAGTAGCGGTAGCAGTAGTGGTAGCAGCAGCAGTAGTAGTAGTAGCAGTAGCAGCAGCAGTAGTAGTAGTGGTAGCAGTAGCAGCAGTAGTGGCAGCAGCAGTAGTAGTAGTGGTAGCAGTAGCAGCAGTAGTGGTAGCAGCAGTAGTAGTAGTGGCAGCAGTAGCGGTAGCAGCAGTAGTGGTAGCAGTAGCAGCAGCAGTAGTAGTAGTGGTAGCAGTAGCAGCAGTAGCGGTAGCAGCAGCAGTAGTGGTAGCAGCAGTAGTAGTAGTGGCAGTAGTAGTGGTAGCAGCAGTAGTAGTAGTGGTAGCAGTAGCAGCAGCAGTAGCGGTAGCAGCAGCAGTAGCAGTAGCGGTAGCAGCAGTAGTGGTAGCAGTAGCGGTAGCAGTAGCAGCAGTAGTAGTAGTGGTAGCAGCAGTAGCAGTAGCAGCAGTAGCAGTAGTGGTAGCAGCAGTAGTAGTAGTGGCAGCAGTAGCAGTAGCGGTAGCAGCAGTAGTGGTAGCAGTAGCAGCAGCAGTAGCGGTAGCAGCAGTAGTGGTAGCAGGAGTAGTAGTAGTGTTAGCAGTAGCAGCAGTAGTGGTAGCAGCAGTAGTAGAAGCAGCAGTAGCGGTAGCAGCGGTAGCAGTAGCAGTAGTGGTAGCAGTAGTAGTAGTGGTAGCAGTAGCAGCAGCAGTAGCGGTAGCAGCAGTAGTAGTAGTGGTAGCGGTAGCAGTAGTGGTAGCAGCAGTAGCGGTAGCAGCAGTAGTGGTAGCAGCAGTAGTAGTAGTGGTAGCGGTAGTAGTGGTAGCGGTAGCAGCAGTAGCAGTAGTGGTAGCAGCAGCAGCAGTAGTAGTAGTGGTAGCAGTAGCAGCAGTAGTGGTAGCAGTAGCAGTAGCAGTAGTGGTAGCAGCAGTAGTAGTAGTGGTAGCAGTAGCAGCAGTAGTGGTAGCGGTAGCAGCAGCAGTAGCGGTAGCAGTAGCGGTAGCAGTAGCGGTAGCAGTAGCGGTAGTGGTAGCAGCAGTAGTAGTAGTGGTAGTAGTAGTGCTTGGTAGCAGCAGTAGTAGTAGTGGTAGCGGTAGCAGCAGCAGTAGCGGTAGCAGTAGCGGTAGCAGTAGCGGTAGTGGTAGCAGCAGTAGTAGTAGTGGTAGTAGTAGTGCTTTTTAGATGAAGCACAACCGTGACCATCAACCTGGTCAACAGCTGTTATTGCACTGCTACACTGGTGCTCAAAGCTTGGGATAATGAAGACTTTGTAATGTTTGTGAAAGAGTCTCTTCTGCTCACCAAAGCTGCATTTATTTAATCAAAAATACTGTAAAACAGTGAAATATTATTACAAATTAAAATAAGTGTTTTCTATTTCAAGTCAAGTCACATTTATTTATAAAGTGCTTTTTACAACACAGTGTTTCAAAGCAGCTTTACAGAGATAACAGGAAAATAATGTAACAGAGTTTGTTTCTAGAAGAAAAATATCGTCACAGTCCAGCTCAAGTCAGTTCAGTGATGCTTCATTTTTGCTGTAAAAAAGTTATTAATTTAGTTTTTATATATATAGATCCACTCTGGAGTAAACAGTGATGTCATCGTCCAGCTCAGCTCAGTTCTCATATAATGGTGTCAATGCAGGAGATCAATAATATTGTTGAATATTAAAATTAAATGTCCCCAATTAAGCAAGACAAAAGCCAATGGCAACAAAGGTGAAAAAAGGCGACAGTGAAAGAACCAAAACTCCATCAGGGCAGAATGGGATGTGAATGCATTGTAAATGTGATTGATGACTGGAGTAATGATGCTGAAAAGCAGCTTTGATCACAGGAATAAATTACACTTTACTATATATTCACATAGACAACAGCTGATTTACATTATAATAATATTTCACTCTTTTTACTGTACTTTTGTTGAGCAGAAGAGACTGAGTATAATGTTTGTTTCTGTACCGGTCATCTGCTGTCCGAACTGAACTGTGTTCCAGATGTTCCCCACAGACGGCTCACAGATGTTCGGTTCCTCTGAGCCGTTCCTCACCTGTTCCTCTGACAACACTGTCCGTATCTGGAGCTCAGACGGCGTCCACAGCGCTAACCTGCTGAGCAATGTGAGTCTCTAAACACAAGTGTCGTGACGTAGGTTTGACTACGAGTGATGAACTGACTCGAACTCTCTCAGGATCTTCTTCACGTCCTCTACATGAACGACGACACCGCCACCCTGCTGGACGCGGAGGGAACTGCGATCACTGAGGGCTCGCGCGGCATCAGAAGCATCTGCGTCAGTCCTGACGGGAGACACCTGGCGTCCGGAGACAGAAACGGCACACTGAGGTACGGGTGGTCATGTGACTGTTATTATGACGCAAAATATGTCAGTGTGCAAAAAACGTTATTTATTTATAGTATATATGTGTATATATACGGTATGTGTGTGTGTGTGTGTGTATTAGAGACCTGCGGGGGACACAATGTTCAGTCTCGCTCCCGCCCGCTCCCGCAGTGTTCAGTCTCGCTCCTGCCCGCTCCCGCAGTGTTCAGTCCCGCTCCCGCAGTGTTCAGTCCCTCTCCCGCCCGCTCCCGCAGTATTCAGTCTCGCTCCTGCCCGCTCCCGCAGTGTTCAGTCCCGCTCCCGCAGTGTTCAGTCCCTCTCCCGCCCGCTCCCGCAGTGTTCAGTCTCGCTCCCGCCCGCTCCCACAGTGTTCAGTCTCGCTCCCGCAGTGTTCAGTCCCTCTCCCGCAGTGTTCAGTCCCTCTCCCGCAGTGTTCAGTCTCGCTCCCGCCCGCTCCCGCAGTGTTCAGTCCCGCTCCCGCAGTGTTCAGTCCCTCTCCCGCCCGCTCCCGCAGTGTTCAGTCTCGCTCCTGCCCACTCCCGCAGTGTTCAGTCCCGCTCCCGCAGTGTTCAGTCCCTCTCCCGCCCGCTCCCGCAGTGTTCAGTCCCTCTCCCGCCCGCCCGCTCCCGCAGTGTTCAGTCCCTCTCCCGCCCGCTCCCGCAGTGTTCAGTCCCTCTCCCGCCCGCTCCCGCAGTGTTCAGTCCCTCTCCCGCCCGCTCCCGCAGTGTTCAGTCCCTCTCCCGCCCGCTCCCGCAGTGTTCAGTCTCGCTCCCGCCCGCTCCCGCAGTGTTCAGTCCCTCTCCCGCCCGCTCCCGCAGTGTTCAGTCCCTCTCCCGCCCGCTCCCGCAGTGTTCAGTCCCTCTCCCGCCCGCTCCCGCAGTGTTCAGTCCCTCTCCCGCCCGCTCCCACAGTGTTCAGTCCCTCTCCCGCCCGCTCTCGCAGTGTTCAGTCTCGCTCCCGCCCGCTCCCGCAGTGTTCAGTCCCGCTCCCGCAAAGATTTGTCATTTTTAGTCCCGCTCCCGCCCGCATCTGTGATGTTATGTCCCGCTCCCGCCCGCAAATGCCCGCAAGACGGCAGGCAGGATGGATGTTCACTTTCTTTCTCACGAAAGGTCTTGGAAAAAAAAATGCGTGCGCACATAATTCCTTACCAATACTAACATAATAGTAACATATTTATTGGTAAGCCTGCATATGTTCAACCATACAAAACATTAAATAGGCCTCAGTAACTAACGCCAACAAAAATAAACATTAATCGGCCCAACTTCCAATAGGCTTAATTATCGTGTAACATAAAAACAGGCCTACACATAGGAACATTTGTAAAACGGATCATTCTTATCTAGCCTAGACTAAAGACTATATCACAGGCCATTTAAACATTTAAAATGTGATCACAAAACACGAAACGGTCCCATATTACGAACAGCATAATATTCGAACACGGAGCAGCGGGAAGGAATTGTCTCTAAACAAGTGTGTGTGAGATTAGGCCCCGCCCTACCCCAAACGACAACATCCACAAGTTTAGGCTGCTTACAATGTTTTTATTGTTGCCAAACACAATCTCCCTCACAACTACAAATTATGTAAGCTACTTTAATCATTTATATATTTTACTTTACACTTATATTTAATTTGCGGGAGTGCAGCGTATCATCCCTCCCACCCGCACCCGCAAGTGCACCTCCATCATCCCACCCGCACCCGCAAGTGCACCTCCATCATCCCGCCCGCACCCGCAAGTGCACCTCCATCATCCCGCCCGCACCCGCAAGTGCACCTCCATCATCCCGCCCGCACCCGCAAGTGCACCTCCATCATCCCGCCCGCACCCGCAAGTGCACCTCCATCATCCCGCCCGCACCCGCAAGTGCACCTCCATCATCCCACCCGCACCCGCAAGTGCACCTCCATCATCCCGCCCGCACCCGCAAGTGCACCTCCATCATCCCACCCGCACCCGCAAGTGCACCTCCATCATCCCGCCCGCACCCGCAAGTGCACCTCCATCATCCCGCCCGCACCCGCAAGTGCACCTCCATCATCCCACCCGCACCCGCAAGTGCACCTCCATCATCCCACCCGCTCCCGCAAGTGCACCTCCATCATCCCGCCCGCTCCCGCAGTGACCTTTCAAAATTTGAGTGCAGACCTCTAGTGTGTGTATGTGTATATATGTGTATGTATGTATGAAGAGTTCAGATGCAAAAGCCTCTAAGTGCCATCTGTAGTTTTATTCTAGAATGATAATTTTTATCAAGCTCGTATATTTAAGTTCAGTAATTTTACTTAAATGGCAATGAAAATGACCTATTAATTGTCATTTAAGTGACATTACTGAAAAAAAAAATATATATATATATATATATATATATATATATATATATATATATATATATATATATATATATATATATATATATATAAACATTTATATAAACATTTATTTATACATGTAATAGTTTATTTAATTATTTTATAATTTAGTAAATAATGCATTAATTATTGTTTATTTAAAGGAACACTCCACCGTTTTTTGAAATAGGGCTTATTCACCTTCTTCCCTACATTTAGATAGGTGGGCAAATGCATTTTTGTCTCAGTGCATGCATTATTTTAGTTTGACAGGGTCGGTGCTAGCTTAGCTTAGCATAATGAATGGAATCCTTTGTTGCCAGCTAGCATGTCCTGAGTAAAAGTGATATAAAAAAAAAAAAAAAAAAAAACCGAATTACTTCTTGTGGCCTGCGTATTCACAACGAGTACAAATAGTGATGCAGATTAACACTAGGCGATTTCCTAGGCAGATATTGACTTATATATTAAGGACTATATTAGGGGGAAGCACAGGCGAAGCACTGCTACTTGGGCGTGATATCTCTGCGCCCAAGTAGCAGTGCTTCGCCTGTGCTTCCCCCTAATATAGTCCCAAGTCAATATCTGCATAGGAAATCGCCTAGTGTTAATCTGCATCACTATTTGTACTTGTTGTGAATACGCAGGCCACAAGAAATAATTAGGTGGGGTTTTTTTTATTTTATATATTACTTTTACTCATGACATGCTAGCTGGCAACAAAGGATTCCATTCATTATGCTAAGCTAAGCTAGCGCCGACCCTGTCAAACTAAAACAATGCATGCACTGAGACAAAAATGCGTTTGCCCACCTATCTAAATGTAGGAAAGAAGGTGAATAAGCCCTATTTCAAAAAACGGTGGAGTGTTCCTTTAAGCATTTATTTTTAATATACTATTGAATTATTTATTAAATACAAATATTTATTTAATTGATTAAATTATAAATTATAAATGAAACTAGTTTAATAATTTATGTATTTATTTGTTCATACATTCATTTATTTGTTTGTTTAACCATTTGTTTAATATTTTGTTTAATTACTGATTTATTATTTAACTTACTTATCAATTTATTTAATTGGTATTTATAATTTAATTATCGATTTAATCATTATTAATTTTGTTTACTGATTATTAAATTAGCATTTCATTCATTTCTTTAAATTATTAAATTAATTATCACTTATTTAATTATTTAAGATTAATTCTGATGCTGTGGTTGCTGCAGGATCCATGACCTGACGTGTATGAAGGAGATATTGAAAGCTGAAGCACATGACTCCGAGATCTTGAGTCTGGAATACTCCCGTCCTCACACAGGTGTGTGTCCCATCCATCCATAGCAGCGTTCCCAGACCCCAGCATTTCCCCTGCAGACCTGTGTGTGTGTGTGTGTGTGTGTGTGTGTGTGTGTGTGTGTGTGTGTGTGTGTGTGTGTGTGTGTGTGTGTGTGTGTGTGTGTGTGTGTGTGTGTGTGTGTGTGTGTGTGTGTGTGTGTGTGTGTGTGTGTGTGTGTGTGTGTGTGTGTGTGTGTGTGTGTGTGTGTGTGTGTGTGTGTGTGTGTGTGTTGGACAGGCATGAATCTGCTGGCCACAGCAAGTCGAGACCGGCTGATCCACGTGCTGGATGTTGAGGAAGACTACGGGCTGCTTCAGACTCTAGATGAGCACTCGTCCTCCGTCACGTCTGTCCGCTTCGCCGGTGAGAGTCCGGTTATTATTCACATTACAGAATATATATGCAAAGCAAACATCCAATCATCTTTGAGTCGCTAGTAGCCGGTGTGAAGCATGATCTGAATTCAGAGTGACTTAGAATTAAGATGAAATGTTTTGAGTTTCCTGTGTGTGTGTGTGTGTGTTTGCAGCCAGTGACGGGAAGTTGAGGATCATCAGCTGCGGAGCGGATAAGAGTCTGTACATCCGAACCGCACACAGGGTGAGTTATTGTGCTTTTCTGGATATTATCTTTCATGTAGAGTGTAATAAAGCTGTTTGTGAATGCTAAAGTTTCACAGATCAGAGTTTTTGTCTCCTAAAAGAAAGAAGTGAATCTGAACTGAAACCAGTAATTCAGTCTCACTTCCTGATGAACCTATGTAGGTTTGTAACTAATTTGCATAATGCTGGTTATGGCTCTGGTCTTGATTGGCTGAGCAGCGTCTCTTAGCTCCGCCCTCAAACACTGTAGTGTATCTGAGACTGGGAGAGTTTGGCTCGTGTTGTTCGTGTCGAGAAGACGCTGTTTTCTGAGATTGATACGGTAAAACCCACGCCATCGTTACTGTTCGTATCACTGAGATCAAGAGCTGAGATTCAGATATGATAATTAGCGTTTGCTTAATCCCACCTGTAAACATCCTTTATGTGCGAGCACCTACCAATTAAATCCTCGATCTTGACATCTGAAGGTACTTTGATGTTGCAGAATAGGAATTATGTGAGACAGTATGTCATCAGATATGGGAGGGAAGGTATTGGGGTCATCAGGGGTCACGGCGTTTCCCCCCTTGCTATTTTGGACCCAGTCAGAGTCTTGCCTCTCCATCCAGAGCCTAACGTCATGTGTAATGACCCTGGGTGAGGCTGACTTCACACCCTGTCAGTATGTGCTTGAGGGAAGCTGGGCTGGAGCAGAAAGCACACCCAGGATCTTCACCACACCACTGATGGAGATTAGCTGGTGCTGGAAGGACGTCATAAGTATCTCTGATGATAAAGCTACGCTGCTTTGCTTCCATGCTCCACAGGTCCTTCCAGCTGATCCTCCTCTTCTCCACCCTATCCCACCGTGTCCACTGTCCCTGATTACCAAAGGAAGACTCTCTTGGCCCACCTTTCTGCTTCCTCCTGTCCATGTGTTTCCTCTACCACCATCTTCCTTTTAAGATTGAACATTAGTCTGGAGAGTCTGCTCTGTGTTTTCTACTGCACAAGAGGCGTGATCAGCGGGCATAGTTCAAATGACTCTGTATGCAATTGGATAGTCCTTCAATCGATCAGACCAACGATCCGGGTGAAGTACTTTACAGAGAGACGTGAAAACTCCAGGCAGGAAATGTGTAACCAAACGTGTTGATCAGCGATTTGCAGAAGTAACGATGGAATCGAGCGATTTTTGCAGGTTACGCAAAAAAAAAAAACATGAAAGTTAGTGGTATTTACACCCACTCAAGCGATTTGTTTGTTAAAAAGAAGCCATTGAGCATCGTCGAGAGGTTAAAAGGAATTGGACCGAGCCGTAACGGCTCTGGAATTGGATTGGATTAAACCCGCCAATAGCGCACCAGGTGGATAAGCCAGTTTGTGATTGGCTCCCGCAAATTTGTAAAGGAAGCAGCAAAGATAAATGTACAGGTTTCCAGTCTGAGCTGCAGGACAAAATCAAATCGCCGGCAGATCATGCTGGGTTTACCCAGTCTATCAGTGTATCATCTTTAATTGATCCTACAGATCTTTCTTTGTTACTTTCAGAGCTCCACTTGTCAGAAATCTGAAGGGATCATTAAAGAACTGAGTTCTGGTTTGTTCTTTTTTCCTTCTACGTTTCCGCAAGTACTCTAATCTCAGATTGGCATCCCTCCGTAGAGCAATGCCAGCTTGAAGTGCATTGATACCTTCTTTTTCCCCTTCAGAGACCACTGCGTTCGAAGTTACCTCCGTTGTTGAACGAGATTATTATGCTAAATACATGATGCTACAAAGTATGATATTACCAGTTTTTTGGACATACCTTAATTTATACATTAAATAAACAACCATTGTTCACAGAGTATGAAATGAATTCCTGCGACCTGTTCGCCTGGAAAACGAGTGCATTGGTTGGACACAAGTTTACACGCGCCCGCAGGGTTTTTTTATATTTTATTCCAGTTAACATTTATTTCAAGTAGTGAAATGTTTGTTTATGGTTTTAGTTTTAGTTGACTATAATAACCCTGATTTGTTTAGACCGTCAGAGGAACCGCATTCAAACGGACGCATCATGTGGTTCGGAAAACGACTCCCACTCACATGGATATCGATCCCACATGCAAGTATGCAGCCGTCGGCTGTCAGGACCGCAGCGTCAGGTGAGCGGAGGAGCCAATCAGAGAAGAGTATGAGGTGCAGACACAGACCCGTGTTCATGAAAGTGTGTGTGTGTCCTCTAGAGTGATCAACATCAGCAGTGGTAAACAGAAGAGATCTTATAAAGGCTCGCAGACTGAAGACGGCGGTTTGCTGAAGGTCAGACCGTCTGATACTTACTACATATTCAACGTGTTAAAAGTAAAAAAAAAAGAGTTCCATACGTGTAATGGCGCAAATGCAGAACTGTTACGCAATCATAGCAGTCTTGAATGCAGCACGCCTGTCAAAACTCACTCACTCACTGTCAAAAATGAATGAATATTAATATATATAAAATTAAATGCAGCATGCCTGTCAATAAACGGCCCTCAGAGAACATTCTAAATCAAAAGCAGCTCATGGTTTGTGTGTTTGCAGGTTCAGATGGATCCGTCGGGTCAGTATTTGGCCACCAGCTGCTCCGATAAGAACATCAGCCTGTTGGACTTCCGGACCGGAGAGTGTGTGGCCGCCGTGTTCGGACACTCAGGTGAGATTCGCAGACTCTCAGTGACTCTTCTGTGGGAAACTCTGGTGCTGATGTGCGGTTCTCTCTGACAGAGATCATCACGGCTCTGAGCTTCAGCAGCGACGGCAGGCGTCTGGTGTCAGCTTCAGGAGACAGGCGAGTCCTCTTCTGTGTGTGTGTGTGTGTGTGTGTGTGTGTGTGTGAGTCAAAATAAATGTAAAATAACTGCACTTTATAAATAAAATATACATTACAAATATAGTTACAAAAGTTATTCAGTGAAGAACGGGTGAATTTTCTCTTTGTCTTCTGTTGTTTGATAAGTGTTATTATAGGGAAGATTAGGGTTTACATTTACATTTACATTTATTCATTTAGCAGACGCTTTTATCCAAAGCGACTTACAAATGGGAACAATAGAAGCAGTTAAACTAACAGTAGGACAACAATATGCAAGTACTATGATCCTTCTCAGTTTAATCTAACGCAGTAAATGTAAAAAAAAAAAAAAAAATCGTTTTTTTATTATTTTTTAAATAGAACAGAATAGAATAGAAGAGAAAGTTAGTATTACTGGATCAAGTGCTGTCGAAAAAGAAGCGTCTTCAGCCGTTTCTTGAAAGTGGCTGTGGACTCAGCAGCTCTGGTTGAGTTGGATCATTCCTCCAGCAGGGAACAGTCATGGTGAAGGTCCGAGAAAGAGATTTTGTGCCTCTTTGAGATGGCACCACAAGCCGTCGTTCGCTTGCAGAGCGCAAGTTTCTGGATGGCACATTCACTCTCTTCAGCTCGTTAAAGACCACTCTAGCTGCGGCGTTCTGGATCAGTTGCAGAGGTTTCACCGTGCAAGCTAGAAGACCAGCCAGGGGAGTGTTACAATAGTCCAATCTGGATAAAACTAGCGCTTGGTCAAGGAGTTGTGTAGCATGTTCTGATAAGAAGGGCCTGATCCTCCTAATGTTGTACAAGGCAAATCTACTTGACCGGGCAGTTCTACCAATGTGGTCTGTGAAGTTCAATTGATCATCAATTACCACACCAAGGTTCCTGGTTGACCTTGATGGAGTTATGGATGACGAGTCTAGCTGAATGGTGAAGTTGTGGTGTAGTGTTGGGTTGGCCGGGACCACGAGTAGCTCTGTCTTCGCAAGGTTTAGTTGAAGGTGATGGTCCTTCATCCAGCCAGAAATGTCTGTCAGGCAGGCTGAGATACGAGCAGCTCCCGTCGGATCGTCAGGCTGGAATGAGAGGTAGAGTTGTGTGTCATCAGCGTAGCAGTGATAGGAAAAGCCATGTTTCTGAATCACAGATCCTAGTGATGTCATGTAGATGGAGAAGAGAAGTGGTCCCAGCACTGAGCCCTGAGGCACTCCAGTAGTTAGATGTTGGGTCTTAGACACCGCACCCCTCCACGATACCCTAAAGGACCTACCTGAGAGGTACCATTGGAGTGCGGATCCCGAGATGCCCTTCATCTTTAGGATTGACAGGAGGATCTGGTGGTTAACTGTCAAAGGCAGCAGACAGATCCAGCAGGTGTAAGGAAGGAAGAGATCTGGTTGAAAACGACTTGTTCAAGTGTTTTCGCGACGAATGGAAGAAGAGATACCGGTCTGTAATTCTCCAGATGTGCTGGATGTAGAGTGGGTTTCTTAAGCAGTGGGGTTACACGAGCCTCTTAACTGCTGTGGGAAAGGTACCAGTGTGAAGAGAGGTGTTTATGATGTGTGTGAGTGCGGGTACAACTGAGGATGAAATGGCCTGAAGTAGGTTAGTGGGAATAGGATCAAGCGGACAGGTGGTAGGGTGATTGGAAAGGAGGAGTTTGGAGACTTCTACCTCTGAAAGTAGAGAGAAGGAGGGGAGAAAGTGTGTGTTAGCTGGTAAAATGTGTGTGTCAGTTTGTGGATTGGTAAATTGGCTGCTGATGGTGGTTGTTTTATTTATAAAGAATGTAGCTGTTAGTGTTGATGGAGGAGGAGGAGGAGGAGGGTTGAGAAGAGAGGAGAAGGTTTTGAAAAGCATGCAAGAGTCTGAAGAATTGTTAATTTTGTTGTGATAGTAAGTCATTTTAGCAGTAGAGATGTTAGCAGAGAAGGAAGATAGGAGGGATTGATAAAGACCAAGGTCAGTAGGATCTTTCGATTTGCGCCACTTCCTCTCTGCACCCCTGAGTTTAGAACGATGTTCACGGAGAACATCAGATAACCAGAGGGCAGAGGGTGTGGCGCGGGCGGGCCTGGAGGAGAGGGGGCAGAAGGTGTCCAAGCAGGAGGTTAAAGTGGAGAAAAGAGTATCAGTTGCACTGTTAGTATCTAGTTTTGAGAGCTGATCAGGTGGAGGAAGTGTGGATGAGACCAGAGAGGATAGGCGAGAGGGTGAGAGTGAGCGTAGGTTTCGCCGAAAGGTGACCTGTGGAGGAGTGTGTGTTGTGTTCTGAGGCAGGTTGATGTTGAGAGTGAGGAGGAAGTGATCTGAGGTGTGCAATGGACTGACCAGTGTATGGTCAGTGGAGCAGTAGGTCCAATAAGGTCCAATTTATTACCTGATTTGTGGGTAGCCGCAGTAGATGCTTGTATGAGGTCGAATGAGGCAAGCAGAGTGTGGAAATCAGCAGCCTGAGGTTTTTCTAGGTGGATGTTGAAGTCTCCAAGAACTACGAGAGGAGTACCATCCTCAGGGAAGGATGAGAGTAGCACATCAAGCTCCTCCAAGAAACTGCCAAGCTGACCTGGGGGACGATATACAACTACAAAATGGATTTTAATAGGGCTAGTGATGGTAATTGAATGTGATTCAAATGAAGTAAACAGAGGTGGTAAAGGATCAAATTTCCAATCGTTTGAGATGAGCAGACCAGTACCTCCACCCCTACCAGTCAGACGAGGGGTGTGTGAGAAAGTGAAGTTAGTGGAGAGGGCAGCCGGTGTGGCAGTGTCCTCCGGTCTGATCCAGGTCTCAGTCAGGGACTGAGTTGCATCAAAAGAGAATATAGTACTAGAAGACACCGGAAAGGAACGCAGGTTGTTAGGATTGGACTGTCTCTGACGTGTGACATTTTATTTATGTATGTTAGTAATAATAGGGATTTGAAAACACATAGTGTAAGAGGGGTCACAAACAGACAGATCAGATGAAAAGTTGTGTAGAAGAGAAAGGAAAAACAAGAAAATTAATACTCAAGTGCCTTGTCGGCGTCCTTGCTCGGTGGAGTCGCACAGGTAGAGTGGTTGGTCTTTACACTCTTCGGTCTTTACACTCTTCGGTCTTCACATGATGAGGGCTTTCCCTGCCGCGGTGCACTAACCTATTTAGTACACGCCTAATACCTCGTTATTGAATACAGCAGGCCACGCCCTCCTACTTAGCCAAGCGAAACTCAAAAGTCACGTCACACAAACAAAGCCAGGCGGGCGCGCTTTTACCAGAGTAAAAACACAGTAAATAAAACAGTTTCCTAGCAACAAAGAGCCGTGCTAAAATCTACATGGAAAAGTAAACACTCACAGACTGATGATCTCTCCTATTATAGGGAATGTTAGTGTTATTATAGAGACGACAGGAATATTAGTGTTATTATAGAGAAGGCAGAAATATTGGTGTTATTTTAGAGCAGGAATATTAGGCTGCTGTCACTTTAAGAGCTGCACGGATCCAATACACTGAGTTGTTTTGAAAACAGAAAACTGTCGTCTCGCGCTTGAATGGTTTAAAGTCATATTGAAATGCTCACAAAGGAATCAATAAGAGGAATCGAAATTATAATTTTTTTAGCAAGTATCCGATTCCTGATCTCAAGTATTCGATTCCAGAATTGATAATTGATTTTCGATTGCCAACCCTATCCTGGTGTGTGTTAGTCTCACTGACGTCTGCTGTGTTTCAGCTGTGTGTTTGTGTGGCGACTCGCTCCTGAACTGACTGACAACATGAGAGAGCGACTGTCCGAGTGCAGACGTCACAGCGGACCGAGCGCTAGAAACAAGCCCTTCAGGTACAGGACTGAGTGGTTCGCTTCTGTCGGGTCCTTCATTTCACTTTTATAGGCTCCTACAGCAGGTTCACATGCATTCAAGGTCAAAAACACTTTAATTTTCTCATAATCTGCACTGCAGCTTCAGCTCTTTTCTCTCCATGTCTGAAACGCTTCAGTCGAGATTCAGTCTCTCTAAACCCCGCCTCTCTAAGAGCTGCTCTGCTCTGATTGGTCTGATGGCCACTTTGTGTTTGTGTTTTCGTTCGTTCTCTTCTAGTGTTTCATTTATGTATGTTTTCTCAGACGGTGCTCCGCGAGTGGATTCACACTGCGCAGATCTCCATCCCTCGTGAGCTGCTCGTCTGAGACTGACCGAGAGGAAGATGATGATGATGATGATGAAGCTGTGACGACACCAGAGAGACGGAAGCACAGCAGTCAGTGTGAGGGCAGTGAGGAGACCACGGGTCAGAAACGCTTCCCTTGTTTTATATTCAACATTTTTACAATTAAAAAAACGGACAAAACCTCTTTCTGGGCATGAGCTCATTTGTAAACATGACATAAATTGCCTATTTTTTTACCACAATTGGGTCCCCATAATATGGTTCAAGTAAACACACACACGCGCACGCTCTCTCACCCACTCACACACACACTCTCACACACTCGGACTCTTACAGACATTAATGTGAGGCTGTTTTCTCTCATGAAGGTGCATCTGATGAAGGACGCGAGTGGAACCCGCTGAAGGTCTGTATCTTTTCAATCTTCTGACTCTCGATGTTCAAGCTGCAGAGTCTGAACTGTGTTTTCATGAATTAGCTTTTATTCTCGAGTTCCACCAGAATGACGAATCAAAACACTTGATAGGTCATCAGAAAACATGTAGATTTGATTCATTTTGTAATAGACCAGGTTTTCCCAAACTGGAGATCATGAGGGGGCAAAGATGTAAACTTAAAATAGATCATTTAAAATTAAATTTTGTGACGTCAGAAACACCAGCGATTTCAAAGCGTGTTTTTGAGACTGTCTTTGGTTCACTGCAGTTTTAAGGAGGAAATACTCAGCAATGCTGTCGACTTATGAACTTACACATGCTTTGTCTTAAAGCACATTAAAAAAACCACATAGACACATAAACTACATTAAAAACTTTAAAACACTTGCTAAAAATTAAATTTGTTTAGCTGCATGTTATGTGACTGTGTAATATTAAAAATATTAGATTAGAGGAAGTTCAAGTAAATATTTCAGCTCAGAGTGGTTTGATCAGGAATCTCTGACAGAGGAAACACGCAGTTGTGAAAGTTTCATACAACCGACTCTTGATAGTTCTGTATCGTTGAGAGACGTCATGTGTCAGGTGTGTGCAGGACTCGGTCATGTGTGAGGTGTGTCTGCAGGACTCTGTCATGTGTCAGGTGTGTGTGCAGGACTCGGGTGTATGTCGGCCTCGCCGGCGCTGGTCCTGCCGTACTGGATCTGTGGAGCTCATGGTGAAGTCCATGCTGGAACTGCGGCAGCTCGATTCTCTTCCTGAAGCTGCCGGGCAGAACAGAAGCTGCGCTGAAGATCGAGGAAGCTCCTCCAGCCTGCAGGTGAACCCTCAGCACTTGAAAAGCTGAAAAGCTGACTTTCTCCGTGTTTAAGTGCTATTATCCGGAGCTTCTACCAACCCAGAAAACGTGAAAAGTGAAACCCAGTAACTGTTTTAGTTCACTTCAGAATTAAAATCACCAGTTTCAAAGTCTCGACACGATCCAGCCGAGGAATAAGAGTCTTATCTAGACAAACCAGCGGACATTTTATTACAAAATAAACATTTATATACTTTTAACCACTAATGCTGGTCTTGCACTAGCTGTGATGCGACACACATTACGTAATCCGGGTGAAAGGTCAAGCGTGACATAGGCGTAAGTACAGACCTAGTGTTTACAAAGTAAACGTGCAAAGACTGAGTCAAACAACATTTATAAAAAAAAGAATAATAATAAAAGGTAAAACAACGATGTCGGGCGATTTTGAAGTTGGAGGACAAAATGAGATGGAGTTATTCGCCCTACTCTACATTTCTGAACTGGAACACGTGTGACCTTTCACCCTGATTATGTAATAAGTGTCGCATCAAAGCTAGTGCAAGACCAGAATTAGTGGTTAAAAGTATATAAATGTTTATTATGTTCTAAAATGTCGGCTGGTTTGTCTAGATAAGACTCTTATTCCTCGGCTGGATCGTGTCGAGACTTTGAAGCTGCACTGAAACTCACATCTGGACCTTCGACCCGTTGGACCCCATTGAAGACACTATATGGAGGAACATCCTGGAGTGCTTTCTTCAAAGACCTTCATTTCTTTTCAACTGAAGAAAGAAACACATGAACATCTTGAATGACGAGGAGGAGAGTAAATTATCAGGAAATTTTAATTCTGAAATGAACTACTTTTAAACGTCACAGTTTCTGTTCAATTTCGGCCCTACAAAAGGACTCATAAAACGGATGAAACGTCACAGTTTCAGTCAGCAGATTTCAGCCCTACAGAACTCTTTCAGCCGAAACTGATAATGGGTTTTCAGCTGACTATTGTCCATGCATGAGTAGTTATCTCCAGACGTCAGTGTTGTGGTTCTGCTCCTCAGGATTGGCGTAACCGGTGTGGAGTTCGTCCTCTCTCGGCCTGGCTGCTTCCCGCCTGCGCTCCGGAGCCGGACGGGGTCGTGTTGTACCCGGATTACTGTCCCAGCGCCAGCAGCCTGCAGATCCCGGAGCGAGCCGAAGCCCAGATGATCCCGGAGCGAGCCGAAGCCCAGATGATCCTGGAGCGAGCCGGAGCCCAGAGTCCCGTCAGCGGCGTCTCCATGGGCTACGGCAGCGGAGGATCCAGTCCAGATCACAGACGCCACGGTACAGCAGACCACAGGCTTTTACACACACATCTAGAGTGATTTACTCCGTCAGCTGAGCGTCAGAGCTTTACCTGTGGTACCAAATGTCTACAGGAGACAGAACAATAGAATAAACACACTCAGCGCTTCAGACTATTTTCCATTATATTTTTTTAAACTGTGAACAAACTAATTTTTTTAAGTGTATTCTATGAGAAAGATTGTTTCAGTCAGTCACTCCATATGTATTTTTAATAATGTTAAAATGGTGTAATATTTATTAAATTTATCCATTTGGTTGCGAGTGCAGTGCGCTTGCAGAGAGACTCCGCCCACACGCTCTTCTGATTGGCTGTGATTTGTAATTGATTTGGTTGCAAGTGCAGTGCGCTTGCAGAGAGACTCCGCCCACACGCTCTTCTGATTGGCTGTGATTTGTAATTGATTTGGTTGCGAGTGCAGTGCGCTTGCAGAGAGACTCCTTTGACCTTTTGGTGAAGAACTAACACTTTAAAGTTGCCAAATGCATGAATGTAAATGTAACTGATTGAAGAAAGGATGGCACACACAAGCTGAGAGACAAGCATAAACACCAGAGATGAAGTATGGTGTTGTTCCTCATTCTTCTGCCTGTGTTTCCTCTCAGATGAGCTGCTCGTCTCTGATGATGATCGAGATGAAACGTCAGACGTGAACACAGAGAGAGACTCAGAGACGCCGGCAGACGGTAAAGATTCACTCATGTTTGCTCCACTTTTGCTGTTGCTTTTGTAAGTTGCTTTGGATAAAACATCTGCTAAATGCATGAATGTCAGTCAGCTTTATTTCTACAACGCTTTCTACAGTACATGTTGTTTCAGAGTAGCTTCCCAGTAGTAAACCGAATCAATGATGCAAACTTCATCAAATGTGAGACACATTTAGCTGTAAAGCAGCTCTACAGAAGACAATAGAGGCATTATATGTAATAATAGTCTTGATGATCCACCCGGAAAAATAAATCCTCCACTATACCTTTAAGAAGCTCTAAATGTAATGTATTATTTGCTCTTCATCTGTTCTCAGTGATCTCGGCGTGTTTCCAGACCTCAGTGTCCTCCAGCAGGTATTGTGAAGATCGGTCAGGTCTGCTTGACTGCAGCAGGGTGTGTGAATCAGTAACTCGAGGTTCTCCATGTGCAGGATGGGCGGTGTATTTCTCCATCAGCCGGCAGTGAAGCGGAGCGTCTGGAGTGTCAGACCCCTGATGGAGAACACGGATCGGGATCTGGATCTGGATCAGCGCTGCGTCTCCCAGAGGAGCCACCCCTACATCAGCAGGACTCCTGCTCGACTGCACAGATCTGCTTCAGCTCTCCATCCGGCCGCTGAAGGTGAGCATTCGCACCATCCCAAACCTCAACCTACGACAGGTTACAAGAGTGTGTTTATGGGAATTTTTTAGCTGTCTTCTAGAAGCGTATTTGTGAGGTCAGGCACTGACGTTGGACGAGAAGGCCTGGCTCACAGTCTCGCTCTAATTCATCCCAAAGCTGTTCTATCGGGTTGAGCTCAGGACTCTGTGTAGGCCAGTCCAGTTCCTCCACACCAAACTCCTCATCCATGTCTTTATGGTCCTGCTTTGTGCACTGGAGCGCAGTCATGCTGGAACAGAAAAAAAAACAGACTCAGTCGCTCAGTTCTCCTCTGGCCAATGAACGAACAGTGTATGATTATGATCCAGGCAGCATTATAGGTCAGAAGTCAGATTGGTTTGGAACAATCAGAATATTATCCAGTTCTATCTGGTTGAAGATCGGAGTCACACCAGTATCAGTTTGTTGATCATTAGGAGTTCCTTTCACTGGAACTAAGGGGCCAGGCCCAACACCTGAAAAACAACCCCACACCATAACCCCCCCTCCACCAAACATTACACTTGGCACAATGCAGTCAGGCAAGTACCGTTCTCTTGGCAACCGCCAAACCCAGACTCGTCCATCAGAAGTGTGATTCGTCACTCCAGAGAACACGTCTCCACTAATCTAGAGTCCAATGGAAGCTGCTTTACACCACTGCACCCCACGCTTTACACCACTGCACCCCACGCTTTACTCCACTGCATCCCACGCTTTACACCACTGCATCCTACGCTTTACTCCACTGCATCCCACACTTTACTCCACTGCATCCCACGCTTTACACAACTGCATCCCACGCTTTACTCCACTGCATCCCACGCTTTACACCACTGCATCCCACGCTTTACACCACTGCATCCCACGCTTTACACCCCTGAATCCCACGCTTTACACCACTGCACCCCACGCTTTACACCACTGCACCCCACGCTTTACTCCACTGCATCCCACGCTTTACACCACTGCATCCCACGCTTTACACCACTGCATCCCACGCTTTACACAACTGCATCCCACGCTTTACTCCACTGCATCCCACGCTTTACTCCACTGCATCCCACGCTTTACTCCACTGCATCCCACGCTTTACACCACTGCATCCCACGCTTTACACCCCTGCATCCCACGCTTTACACCACTGCATCCCACGCTTTACACCACTGCATCCCACGCTTTACCCCACTGCACCCCACGCTTTACACCACTGCACCCCACGCTTTACACCACTGCACCCCACGCTTTACTCCACTGCACCCCACGCTTTACTCCACTGCATCCCACGCTTTACCCCACTGCACCCCACGCTTTACCCCACTGCACCCCACGCTTTACACCACTGCATCCCACGCTTTACACAACTGCATCCCACGCTTTACACCACTGCATCCCACGCTTTACCCCACTGCATCCCACGCTTTACACAACTGCATCCCACGCTTTACACCCCTGCATCCCACGCTTTACACCACTGCATCCCACGCTTTACACCACTGCATCCCACGCTTTACACAACTGCATCCCACGCTTTACACAACTGCATCCCACGCTTTACACCACTGCATCCCACGCTTTACACCCCTGCATCCCACGCTTTACACCACTGCATCCCACGCTTTACTCCACTGCATCCCACGCTTTACACAACTGCATCCCACGCTTTACACCACTGCATCCCACGCTTTACACCACTGCATCCCACGCTTTACACCCCTGCATCCCACGCTTTACACCACTGCATCCCACGCTTTACACCACTGCATCCCACGCTTTACCCCACTGCACCCCACGCTTTACACCACTGCACCCCACGCTTTACACCACTGCACCCCACGCTTTACTCCACTGCACCCCACGCTTTACACCACTGCATCCTACGCTTTACTCCACTGCATCCCACGCTTTACACAACTGCATCCCACGCTTTACACCCCTGCATCCCACGCTTTACACCACTGCATCCCACGCTTTACACAACTGCATCCCACGCTTTACACAACTGCATCCCACGCTTTACACAACTGCATCCCACGCTTTACACCACTGCATCCCATGCTTTACCCCACTGCATCCCACGCTTTACACCACTGCATCCCACGCTTTACACCACTGCATCCCACGCTTTACCTTACACCACTGCATCCCACGCTTTACACAACTGCATCCCACGCTTTACTCCACTGCATCCCACGCTTTACACCACTGCATCCCACGCTTTACCCCACTGCATCCCACGCTTTACACCACTGCATCCCACGCTTTACACCACTGCATCCCACGCTTTACACCACTGCATCCTACGCTTTACCCCACTGCATCCCACGCTTTACCCCACTGCATCCCACGCTTTACCCCACTGCATCCCACGCTTTACCCCACTGCATCCCACGCTTTACACCACTGCATCCCACGCTTTACCCCACTGCATCCCGCGCTTTACACCACTGCATCCCACGCTTTACACCACTGCATCCCACGCTTTACACCACTGCATCCCACGCTTTACACCACTGCATCCCACGCTTTACACCACTGCATCCCACGCTTTACACCACTGCATCCCACGCTTTACACCACTGCATCCCACGCTTTACACCAACTGCATTCTACGCTTTACCCCACTGCATCCCACGCTTTACCCCACTGCATCCCACGCTTTACCCCACTGCATCCCACGCTTTACCCCACTGCATCCCACGCTTTACTCCACTGCATCCCACGCTTTACTCCACTGCATCCCACGCTTTACCCCACTGCACCCCACGCTTTACCCCACTGCACCCCACGCTTTACCCCACTGCATCCCACGCTTTACTCCACTGCATCCCACGCTTTACCCCACTGCACCCCACGCTTTACCCCACTGCACCCCACGCTTTACCCCACTGCATCCCACGCTTTACCCCACTGCATCCCACGCTTTACCCCACTGCATCCCACGCTTTACCCCACTGCATCCCACGCTTTACTCCACTGCATCCCACGCTTTACTCCACTGCATCCCACGCTTTACCCCACTGCACCCCACGCTTTACTCCACTGCATCCCACGCTTTACCCCACTGCACCCCACGCTTTACCCCACTGCATCCCACGCTTTACCCCACTGCATCCCACGCTTTACCCCACTGCATCCCACGCTTTACTCCACTGCATCCTACGCTTTACACCACTGCATCCCACGCTTTACACCACTGCATCCCACGCTTTACCCCACTGCATTCTACGCTTTACACCACTGCATCCCACACTTTACTCACTACACACTGCTCTTGAGCTAATCTGAAGGCCACATAAGTTTGGAGGTCTGTAGCTGTTGACTCTGCAGAAAGTTGACGACTTCTGCGCACTGTGAGCCTCAGTATGCTCTGACCCCGCTCTTGGGTTTTACGTGTCCTACCACTTCCTGGCTGTTGTTCCCAATTGCTTCCACTTTGTTATAATACCACTAACAGTTGCCCGTTGAATATTTAGTAGTGAGGAAATTTGACAAATGGACTGATCACTGATCACTGTACCACTTCACTGAGCTCCTGAGAACGACCCATTCTTTCACAGATGTGATTTACAGATATTGACACAATAGAGTGTGTGTGTGTGTGTGTGTTTGTGTGTTTGTGTATATATGTGTATATATATGTATGTATGTAATATATTTATTTATATTTGTTCATTTTTCAGGATATTTGTTGTTTGTGTAATGTGTATATTTGTTCATTCGTTCATTTTTGTGTGATTTGATTAATTTCAGTGACGTTTTCAAAAAGCAGTTTGCGCATCATTTGTGCATATAATAATATTAATGCATATTGTGAAAATTTTTATTTTAATAATCAATGTTGGGTTAATATACGAGTGCAAAAATGCTGTATGCATAAGAACATTTCATGTCAGTTTCTGCCTTTAATCCTGAAGTCCATGGAATTTTCTAATATTGTGATATCAATTTTATTAAGATATAAGGGTGGTGAATAGGGACAACATGCATGATGCATAAACAAGCAGTTTTTTTCCCCTTCTATTTCTTTTACCATGTGTTTTATTTAAATATTTCTTTTTTCCCAGCGCAAAAGTCCCTGACTCCGCCCCGTCTCCGTCGAGAGGCACGTCCCAGCCTGTCTAAGCTGAGTTTGGAGAGGATCGACCCCACCGCGCCGTGGGACAGCCTCCGCTCGCGCTCCTACATGAGCCCCACCACCAGCTCCAGGGCCAAGGTCAGCCGCTCCGTTTCCATCGGCGACGACCTCCACATGACCCTGCCGTTCCCAAACGCTCCATCTGAACAAAAACAAGGCAAACCTCGTGCCTGTCAACGCCTGAGCAGCCCGTTTGCAGAGTGGCCAAGCAGATCCAACTCTCCTCACGCTGACCCGGGGTCATCAGGAGCCGTGACCTCTGACCCGGGGTCATCAGGAGCCGTGACCTCTGACCTGCAGCAGACGCAGCGTCCTCAAGCGGCGGTGAAGGCTTTCTCTGTGATGTCTGATGATCAAGGTTCTGCTTCCTCTTCCTCTGTTTCACTTCCTTCCTCTAGCATTATTAGTTAAATTAAATTCACATTTATTTGTATAGCGCTTTTCACAACACACATCATTTCAAAGCAGCTTTACAGAAAATGCATGAGTCCATATTACAATTTACAGTGATCTGTTATCAGAGGAAACTAAGTTATGTATTTCAGAAATGTACATATACAAAATCACAGTTAGCGAATAACATTAATTTAAACAATGTAATAATTTAATGCAGAAACAATGAGCTCATTGAAGTAATGAATACTAGTTTAACAACAAATGATTATAGCATTTAGAAAAATGTAGCATTCATGTATTTCGCAGACGCTTTTATCCAGAGCAGCTTACAAAAGAGGAACAAAAGCAATTAGTCAAAGAGCCAGCGATATTTGTAATATTTGAATACTTCATAACTGTGTGTGATCTGTGTGTGACGGAGCTGATGTGTGTGTGGACAGAGCCGGTGGTCAGTCTGGAGGCCTGCAGACGCTCAGCAGTCGATCTGTGCATCAGTGTGAGGAGAGCCACAGGACTCTATCGGGCGGTGAGAGACACACACACACACACACACACACACCCCAACTCCATTACACTCAGTTTTAAAAGTGAACATTTACATGGTGACGGATTTATTCAAACACACATTAAACACTGAAGGACAGATCTAGTAAAATATAATGCACATGTGATCTAGTCCATGTGTGTGTCAGAAGCTCCTCTCTAGAGTTATTCTTCTGTAGAGTTTGTTCACTGAAAGGCTTTTCTGAGGTAAATGTGACGTTACGTGACATCATTGTTCTCCCGCTGTTTTAGTGACGGGTGAAACACTGATTGATGGATTACAGACATGATTGAGTTCAGGAAGTTGTTCTGAATCTTTCAATATTCCTTCTGATGTTCATTATGTTTATTTGCTGCTGTAACTACTAGTAAAGAGGAAGAGATGATCGGTTCATCCGTCACACACACACACACACACACACACACACACACTTACTGATGAAACTCACAGGATTTGAAACAGACTTTGTTTCATATAAAAAGTATCAAAGATTACTGTGATTATTGGATGGCAGGAGCTACAGATGTTTAGTGAAGTGTTCTTCTCACATCCACTGAAAACTGCGCTAAATAAATCAAATCAGTTCATCAAAACAAGAATATATTTGATATTTTCAACCCAGCCCTGATGATTTAGTCTCTCTTTATATTAGTATGTGGTGTGCTGATGATTGAATGCTGTATTGCTGGTGTGTTCAGCTGATGTCCCATGATGCCGAGCGCAGCGGCGAGCAGCAACAGATGCAGAAGCTGATGTCAGACGCTCTAGTGCTCGTGCGATCCGAGCTGGATTCAGTGCCGGGATCACCAGGATCCGTGACGGGAGAGGGGAAGACCGGATCCCTGATGGGAGAGGGGAAGACCGGATCCCTGATGGGAGAGGGGAAGACCGGATCCCTGATGGGAGAGGGGAAGACCGGATCCCTGATGGGAGAGGGGAAGACCGGATCCGTGATGGGAGAGGGGAAGACCGGATCCCTGATGGGAGAGGGGAAGACCGGATCCGTGATGGGAGAGGGGAAGACCGGATCCGTGATGGGAGAGGGGAAGACCGGATCCCTGATGGGAGAGGGGAAGACCGGATCCGTGACGGGAGAGGGGAAGACCGGATCCGTGATGGGAGAGGGGAAGACCGGATCCCTGATGGGAGAGGGGAAGACCGGATCCGTGATGGGAGAGGGGAAGACCACACTGGCGTTACTGGAGCAGTACTCGCTTCTGCTGCTGCGCTCGGTGGAGGAGAGACTCCAGCAGCAGGTGTAGCGCTTCACTCCATACTCCCCATACTCCCCATACTCCCCATACTCTCCATACTCTCCATACTCCCCATACTCTCCATACTCCCCATACTCCCCATACTCCCCATACTCTCCATACTCCCCATGCTCCACATACTCTCCATACTCTCCTGAATCCCGATACTCTCCATACTCCCCATGCTCCACATACTCTCTATACTCTCCTGAATCCCGATACTCTCCATACTCCCCATGCTCCCCATACTCCCCATACTCCCCATGCTCCCCATACTCTCCATACTCTCCATACTCTCCTGAATCCCAATACTCTCCATACTCCCCATACTCTCCATACTCTCCATACTCTCCATGCTCTCCATGCTCTCCATACTCTCCATGCTCTCCATACTCTCCATGCTCTCCATACTCTCCATACTCTCCATGCTCCCCATACTCTCCATACTCTCCATACTCTCCATAATCCCCATACTCTCCATACTCTCGATACTCCCCATGCTCCCCATACTCTCCATACTCTCCATACTCTCCTGAATCCCAATACTCTCCATACTCCCCATGCTCCCCATACTCTCCATACTCTCCATACTCTCCATGCTCTCCATACTCTCCATGCTCTCCATGCTCCCCATACTCCCCATACTCTCCTGAATCCCAATACTCTCCATACTCCCCATGCTCCCCATACTCTCCATACTCTCCATACTCTCCTGAATCCCAATACTCTCCATACTCTCCTGAATCCCAATACTCTCCATACTCCCCATGCTCCCCATACTCTCCATACTCTCCATACTCTCCTGAATCCCAATACTCTCCATACTCCCCATGCTCCCCATACTCTCCATACTCTCCATACTCTCCTGAATCCCAATACTCTCCATACTCCCCATGCTCCCCATACTCTCCATACTCTCCATACTCTCCTGAATCCCAATACTCTCCATACTCCCCATGCTCCCCATACTCTCCATACTCCCCATACTCTCCTGAATCCCAATACTCTCCATACTCCCCATGCTCCCCATACTCTCCATACTCTCCATACTCTCCTGAATCCCAATACTCTCCATACTCCCCATGCTCCCCATACTCTCCATACTCTCCATACTCTCCTGAATCCCAATACTCTCCATACTCCCCATGCTCCCCATGCTCCCCATACTCTCCATACTCTCCTGAATCCCAATACTCTCCATACTCCCCATGCTCCCCATACTCTCCATACTCTCCATACTCTCCATGCTCTCCATACTCTCCATGCTCCCCATACTCCCCATACTCTCCATACTCTCCTGAATCCCAATACTCTCCATACTCCCCATGCTCCCCATACTCTCCATACTCTCCATACTCTCCATGCTCTCCATACTCTCCATACTCTCCATGCTCCCCATACTCTCCATACTCTCCATACTCTCCATAATCCCCATGCTCCCCATACTCTCCATACTCTCCATACTCTCCATAATCCCCATGCTCCACATACTCTCCATACTCTCCATACTCTCCATGCTCCCCATACTCTCCATACTCTCCATACTCCCCATGCTCCCCATACTCTCCATACTCTCGATACTCCCCATGCTCTCCATACTCTCCATACTCTCCATGCTCCCCATACTCTCCATACTCTCCATGCTCTCCATACTCTCCATGCTCTCCATACTCTCCATGCTCTCCATACTCTCCATGCTCTCCATACTCTCCATGCTCCCCATACTCTCCATACTCCCCATGCTCCACATACTCTCCATACTCTCCTGAATCCCGATACTCTCCATACTCCCCATGCTCCCCATACTCCCCATGCTCCCCATACTCTCCATACTCTCCTGAATCCCGATACTCTCCATGCTCCCCATACTCCCCGTGCTCCACATACTCTCCATACTCTCCTGAATCCCGATACTCTCCATACTCCCCATGCTCCCCATACTCTCCATACTCTCCATACTCTCCTGAATCCCAATACTCTCCATACTCCCCATGCTCCCCATACTCTCTATGCTCCCCATACTCTCCATACTCTCCATGCTCTCCATACTCCCCATGCTCCACATACTCTCCATACTCTCCTGAATCCCGATACTCTCCATACTCTCCATGCTCCCCATGCTCTCCATACTCTCCATACTCTCCATGCTCTCCATACTCTCCATACTCTCCATGCTCCCCATACTCCCCATACTCTCCATACTCTCCATACTCCCCATGCTCCACATACTCTCCATACTCTCCTGAATCCCGATACTCTCCATACTCTCCATACTCTCCATACTCTCCATGCTCCCCATACTCTCCATACTCTCCATGCTCCCCATACTCCCCATACTCTCCATACTCTCCATACTCCCCATACTCTCCATACTCTCCATGCTCCCCATACTCTCCATACTCTCCATACTCTCCATGCTCCCCATACTCCCCATACTCTCCATGCTCTCCATGCTCCCCATACTCTCCATACTCTCCATGCTCTCCATACTCTCCATGCTCTCCATACTCTCCATACTCTCCATGCTCTCCATACTCTCCATACTCTCCATGCTCCCCATACTCTCCATACTCTCCATACTCCCCATGCTCCACATACTCTCCATACTCTCCTGAATCCCGATACTCTCCATACTCCCCATGCTCCCCATACTCTCCATACTCTCCATGCTCCCCATACTCTCCATACTCTCCATGCTCCCCATACTCTCCATACTCTCCATGCTCTCCATACTCTCCATACTCTCCATGCTCCCCATGCTCTCCATACTCCCCATGCTCCCCATACTCTCCATACTCCCCATGCTCCACATACTCTCCATGCTCTCCATACTCTCCATGCTCCCCATACTCTCCATACTCTCCATGCTCTCCATACTATCCATGCTCTCCATGCTCTCCATGCTCCCCATACTCTCCATACTCTCCATGCTCCCCATGCTCCACATACTCTCCATGCTCTCCATACTCCCCATGCTCCACATACTCTCCATACTCTCCATGCTCCCCATGCTCCACATACTCTCCATACTCTCCAAGCTCCCCATACTCTCCATACTCTCCATACTCCCCATGCTCCACATACTCTCCATACTCTCCATACTCCCCATGCTCCCCATACTCTCCATGCTCCCCATACTCTCCATACTCTCCATACTCCCCATGCTCCCCATACTCTCCATACTCCCCATGCTCCACATGCTCTCCATACTCTCCATACTCCCCATGCTCCCCATACTCTCCATACTCTCCATGCTCCCCATACTCTCCATACTCTCCATACTCCCCATGCTCCACATACTCTCCATACTCTCCATGCTCCCCATACTCTCCATACTCTCCATACTCCCCATGCTCCACATACTCTCCATACTCTCCATACTCCCCATGCTCCACATACTCTCCATGCTCCCCATACTCTCCATACTCTCCATACTCCCCATGCTCCACATACTCTCCATACTCTCCATGCTCCCCATACTCTCCATACTCTCCATGCTCCCCATGCTCTCCATACTCTCCATACTCTCCATGCTCTCCATACTCTCCATAATCTCCATGCTCCCCATACTCTCCATACTCTCCATACTCCCTATGCTCTCCATACTCACCATACTCACCATGCTCCCCATACTCACCATGCTCCCCATACTCACCATGCTCTCCATACTCACCATGCAACCATACTCTCCATGCTCTCCATACTCTCCATGCTCTCCATACTCTCCATGCTCTCCATACTCACCATGCACCCATACTCTCCATGCTCTCCATGCTCTCCATGCTCTCCATGCTCTCCATACTCTCCATACTCTCCATACTCCACATACTCTCCTGAATCCCGATACTCTCCATGCTCTCCATACTCTCCATACTCCACATACTCTCCTGAATCCCGATACTCTCCATGCTCTCCATACTCTCCATGCTCTCCATACTCTCCATGCTCTCCATGCTCTCCATGCTCTCCATGCTCTCCATGCTCTCCATACTCTCCATACTCTCTATACTCTCCATACTCCACATACTCTCCATACTCTCCTGAATCCCGATACTCTCCATGCTCTCCATGCTCTCCATGCTCTCCAGACTCTCCAGACTCTCCATACTCGCCAGATCTGCAGTTTTAATTAGTTGTAGTTCACCCACTTATGTAATTTAAGTCTTGTCTATGTTAATATTTTTTATTATAAGTCACCAGTTGTGATTCGTGATTGTTTGTTTTTAATTTTTTGGATATCCATTTTATTGATGTTTTATTGCCAAACAGGTTAATAATGTGTGTCATGTTAGTGATCATTTAATGACATTTTAAAAGATCCTTTTATTTGTTTTTATTTATTTTTGATCAGTGATTTTGTTTGACCTGATTTCTCACATAATAAACTGAAATATCATATGTATTTAAAGTAGATCCTTTTTTTTATTCATTTACATTGACTTTAATTCACACTCAACATTAGTATTTCTTAGTAAGCTCTGCATATGTTAGTCATGACGTGTTATTCTCTGTTTAATTTAATCATCATAATGCACCGTCTTGAGATCACTAGTGAAGTTTTCATTATTGAAAAATCAACACATTTGATTATTTCACCATAACAGATTTTTAGGATCTCATACTCATACAAATATGACACAGAATGACAGTATAAAAGTAAAGATGGCAAGGTAACATTTAGATGTGATATTAAGGTTTAGTTAACATGAACTAACAATGAACAATACTTCTACAGCATTTATTCATCTTCAATTTCAACATTTACTAAAGGTTTTTCAAATCAAAAGTTGTATTTGTTAACATTAGTTAAAGCATTAGTCCTAATCGAGACCAGACCAGTCCAGACCAGCACTCTTTAAATTCATCCCAAAAAATTCTCATCTACTGCCTGAGAAATGTCTTATATTTAATCAATAAATACAGTTAAAATGATAAGAGCTGCAATTCAATGAAAGCACTAACAAGATTAATCTGTGCAGAAGCTGCATCTAAACCACAGTCACACCTGCATCAATAATGTCCAGATTCATGTTCTACAAACAACATTTTGTTTATTGTATAAAATCAATATCACAGTTGCAATCGTGCTCATATTGGTGAACACGGCTCTCTTGCTCTTGTGATGTTGCTAAATCATATCATATGTTATCATATAAAAGTCAAGATCTTATACAAGTGCTATTTTTGCAGTCATATCTTGAATTTTGTGGGCATTTGTATTTACTTCGGCCACATTTTTGACAGAATCCCCTGTTAATTTCTGACCCTGCACAAAAAAACAAAAACAAATTAGAAGCAAGTTATTGATTGCATTTGAAGCAGGAAGTTTTACATCCAAGCACAGTAATTTACCATATTGTAAAGGGTTACCAGTGGTAGTATTTCTTAGTTAATACTCCATTGTATTGGTAAAGAAAACTCTGTAACACTTTACAATAAGGTCCTATTGGCAATGCAATAATTAGCATTATCTAACAATGAGCAATACATTAGTTACAGTAGTTAGTAGTTACAGTAGCTCAGCTCCATTAAACACTAAGCGATACATTTGATTTTAATGTATTAGTAATTGTTGAAATTAGCATTAACTATGATTAACAAATGCTTGTTCATGTTAACTAATGTTAACAAACGAAACCTTATTGTATACAAGTTTTCTGTAGCTCTCAGTTAAAGGGAAAGGCGTTTTGGAGTCCAGTCGTGATATTTGCGTGAGGTTTTGTGTTTTACTGAGGGTCCGTCTGTAAGCTGTAGGTTTGATACTCTGCCATGGTTAGTTCAGCTGACCCTGTCTCACGGGAGCGTGTCCACGTTGACGGACGTGAGGGTCACGTCATGCAGGATGTTGATGCGGTCGATCTGGTTGACCTCTCTGATACGGTGCTTAAATTCAAAGGTGGGTGTGTTGTTGACGACCACCTTGAACTCAGTGAAGGTGCAGAGGATCTTCATCTACAGAGAGACGTGAAGGTTACTGCAGTGACACTCGCGTCTTCATGTCAATCGCACACACTCCTACAGAACCACACTAGAGTGGCGCCATCACTTTTTGGACGCTCCTGGTGCTTTAATCCCACCAATAAACGGGAGTCGTTTCAACACTTTGATTTTAGGCAGATGGTCTTGGAGTTCGAACCCCAGCGTATCGTTTACCTCAAAGTGATGTCCCGGCACGAACGGAAACGGCCCCAGAAGCTCCCGCTCCTCTTTCCCCCAATGTTCCCCCAGTTTATGATTGCGGACCAGAATCGCTTTTCCTCCTTCGTTGAATCGCGGGTTGATGTGAAGGGCGATATCGTTACCGCGCAGGAAGTTGATTGTGAACCTTGCGACAGAAGAAACGTTAGTAGCACCCTTGTTATCGACAAAAAACATTAATTCCTTAACTCCGTTTGTCAAAGTATCAAACTGTGTTCATGTTTTGCTCTGGAGTAATTTATGATTTCAGAATTCCACATACTATTAAAATGTGCATCATCACAAAATTTTATTTGCAATGTTTTGTACAGCCGACATTCCTCAGGTTTTTATTTGCAAAGTTTCGGTCAATCGACCTTCCTCTCAGGTTTTTTGTTTGCAAAGGTTGACTGAATAAAAAATTGTGAATAAAAACCTGAGGAAGGTTGATTGTCCTCTGGCATTTATTTGCAATGTTTTGTTCAATCAACCTTCCTCAGTTTTATTTGCAATGTTTCAATCAATCGACCTTCCTCAGGTTTTTATTCGCTAGGTTTCTTTCAATCATCCTTCCTCAGGCATTTATTTGCAATGTTTTGTTCAATGTTTTGTTTGTTTGTTTTGCAATATTTCTGTCAATTGACCCTCAGGTTTTTATCCGCAATGTTTTGTTCAATTGACCTTCAGGTTTTTATTCGCAATGTTTCGTTCAATCGACCTTCAGATTTTTATTCGCTAGGTTTCTTTCAATCGACCTTCCTCAGGCATTTATTCGCAATGTTTCGTTCAATCATCCTTCCTCAGGTTTTTATTCGCAATATTTCTGTCAATTGACCTTCAGGTTTTCATTCGCAATGTTTCGTTTAATCGACCTTCCTCAGGTTTTTTTTTGCAATATTTCTGTCAATTGACCTTCAGGTTTTCATTCGCAATGTTTCGTTTAATCGACCTTCCTCAGGTTTTTATTCGCAATGTTTCGTTCAATCGACCTTCCTCAGGTTTTTATTCGCAATATTTAGTTCAATCAGCCTTCCTCAGGTTTTTATTCGCAATATTTCTGTCAATTGACCTTCAGGTTTTTATCCGCAATGTTTTGTTCAATTGACCTTCAGGTTTTTATTCGCAATGTTTCGTTCAATCGACCTACAGGTTTTTATTTGCAAAGTTTCGGTCAATCAACCTTCCTCTCAGGTTTTTTGTTTGCAAAGGTTGACTGAATAAAAAATTGTGAATAAAAACCTGAGGAAGGTTGATTGTCCTCTGGCATTTATTTGCAATGTTTTGTTCAATCAACCTTCCTCAGTTTTATTTGCAATGTTTCAATCAATCGACCTTCCTCAGGTTTTTATTCGCTAGGTTTCTTTCAATCATCCTTCCTCAGGCATTTATTTGCAATGTTTTGTTCAATGTTTTGTTTGTTTGTTTTGCAATATTTCTGTCAATTGACCCTCAGGTTTTTATCCGCAATGTTTTGTTCAATTGACCTTCAGGTTTTTATTCGCAATGTTTCGTTCAATCGACCTTCCTCAGGTTTTTATCCGCAATGTTTTGTTCAATCGACCTTCAGATTTTTATTCGCTAGGTTTCTTTCAATCGACCTTCCTCAGGCATTTATTCGCAATGTTTCGTTCAATCATCCTTCCTCAGGTTTTTATTCGCAATATTTCTGTCAATTGACCTTCAGGTTTTCATTCGCAATGTTTCGTTTAATCGACCTTCCTCAGGTTTTTATTCGCAATGTTTCGTTCAATCGACCTTCCTCAGGTTTTTATTCGCAATATTTAGTTCAATCAGCCTTCCTCAGGTTTTTATTCGCAATGTTTCGTTTAATCGACCTTCCTCAGGTTTTTATCCGCAATGTTTTGTTCAATTGACCTTCAGGTTTTTATTCGCAATGTTTCGTTCAATCGACCTTCCTCAGGTTTTTATCCGCAATGTTTTGTTCAATCGACCTTCAGATTTTTATTCGCTAGGTTTCTTTCAATCATCCTTCCTCAGGCATTTATTCGCAATGTTTCGTTCAATCGACCTTCCTCAGGTTTTTTTTTGCAATATTTCTGTCAATTGACCTTCAGGTTTTCATTCGCAATGTTTCGTTTAATCGACCTTCCTCAGGTTTTTATTCGCAATGTTTCGTTCAATCGACCTTCCTCAGGTTTTTATTCGCAATATTTAGTTCAATCAGCCTTCCTCAGGTTTTTATTCGCAATGTTTCGTTTAATCGACCTTCCTCAGGTTTTTATTCGCAATGTTTCGTTCAATCGACCTTCCTCAGGTTTTTATTCGCAATATTTAGTTCAATCAGCCTTCCTCAGGTTTTTATTCGCAATGTTTCGTTTAATCGACCTTCCTCAGGTTTTTATTCGCAATGTTTCGTTTAATCGACCTTCCTCAGGTTTTTATTCGCAATGTTTCGTTCAATCAGCCTTCCTCAGGTTTTTATTCGCAATATTTAGTTCAATCAGCCTTCCTCAGGTTTTTATTCGCAATGTTTCGTTTAATCGACCTTCCTCAGGTTTTTATTCGCAATGTTTCGTTCAATCGACCTTCCTCAGGTTTTTATTCGCAATATTTAGTTCAATCAGCCTTCCTCAGGTTTTTATTCGCAATGTTTCGTTCAATCATCCTTCCTCAGGTTTTTATTCGCAATGTTTCGTTTAATCGACCTTCCTCAGGTTTTTATTCGCAATGTTTCGTTCAATCGACCTTCCTCAGGTTTTTATTCGCAATATTTAGTTCAATCGACCTTCCTCAGGTTTTTATTCGCAATATTTAGTTCAATCGACCTTCCTCAGGTTTTTATTGCAATATTTCTGTCAATTGACCTTCAGGTTTTCATTCGCAATGTTTCGTTTAATCGACCTTCCTCAGGTTTTTATTCGCAATGTTTCGTTTAATCGACCTTCCTCAGGTTTTTATTCGCAATGTTTCGTTCAATCGACCTTCCTCAGGTTTTTATTCGCAATATTTAGTTCAATCAGCCTTCCTCAGGTTTTTATTCGCAATGTTTCGTTCAATCGACCTTCCTCAGGTTTTTATCCGCAATGTTTTGTTCAATCGACCTTCAGATTTTTATTCGCTAGGTTTCTTTCAATCGACCTTCCTCAGGCATTTATTCGCAATGTTTCGTTCAATCATCCTTCCTCAGGTTTTTATTCGCAATATTTCTGTCAATTGACCTTCAGGTTTTCATTCGCAATGTTTCGTTTAATCGACCTTCCTCAGGTTTTTATTCGCAATGTTTCGTTCAATCGACCTTCCTCAGGTTTTTATTCGCAATATTTAGTTCAATCAGCCTTCCTCAGGTTTTTATTCGCAATGTTTCGTTTAATCGACCTTCCTCAGGTTTTTATCCGCAATGTTTTGTTCAATTGACCTTCAGGTTTTTATTCGCAATGTTTCGTTCAATCGACCTTCCTCAGGTTTTTATCCGCAATGTTTTGTTCAATCGACCTTCAGATTTTTATTCGCTAGGTTTCTTTCAATCATCCTTCCTCAGGCATTTATTCGCAATGTTTCGTTCAATCGACCTTCCTCAGGTTTTTTTTTTGCAATATTTCTGTCAATTGACCTTCAGGTTTTCATTCGCAATGTTTCGTTTAATCGACCTTCCTCAGGTTTTTATTCGCAATGTTTCGTTCAATCGACCTTCCTCAGGTTTTTATTCGCAATATTTAGTTCAATCAGCCTTCCTCAGGTTTTTATTCGCAATGTTTCGTTTAATCGACCTTCCTCAGGTTTTTATTCGCAATGTTTCGTTCAATCGACCTTCCTCAGGTTTTTATTCGCAATATTTAGTTCAATCAGCCTTCCTCAGGTTTTTATTCGCAATGTTTCGTTTAATCGACCTTCCTCAGGTTTTTATTCGCAATGTTTCGTTTAATCGACCTTCCTCAGGTTTTTATTCGCAATGTTTCGTTCAATCAGCCTTCCTCAGGTTTTTATTCGCAATATTTAGTTCAATCAGCCTTCCTCAGGTTTTTATTCGCAATGTTTCGTTTAATCGACCTTCCTCAGGTTTTTATTCGCAATGTTTCGTTCAATCAGCCTTCCTCAGGTTTTTATTCGCAATATTTAGTTCAATCAGCCTTCCTCAGGTTTTTATTCGCAATGTTTCGTTCAATCATCCTTCCTCAGGTTTTTATTCGCAATGTTTCGTTTAATCGACCTTCCTCAGGTTTTTATTCGCAATGTTTCGTTCAATCGACCTTCCTCAGGTTTTTATTCGCAATATTTAGTTCAATCGACCTTCCTCAGGTTTTTATTCGCAATATTTAGTTCAATCGACCTTCCTCAGGTTTTTATTGCAATATTTCTGTCAATTGACCTTCAGGTTTTCATTCGCAATGTTTCGTTTAATCGACCTTCCTCAGGTTTTTATTCGCAATGTTTCGTTTAATCGACCTTCCTCAGGTTTTTATTCGCAATGTTTCGTTCAATCGACCTTCCTCAGGTTTTTATTCGCAATATTTAGTTCAATCAGCCTTCCTCAGGTTTTTATTCGCAATGTTTCGTTCAATCATCCTTCCTCAGGTTTTTATTCGCAATGTTTCGTTTAATCGACCTTCCTCAGGTTTTTATTCGCAATGTTTCGTTCAATCGACCTTCCTCAGGTTTTTATTCGCAATATTTAGTTCAATCAGCCTTCCTCAGATTTTTATTCGCTAGGTTTCTTTCAATCATCCTTCCTCAGGCATTTATTCGCAATGTTTCGTTCAATCAGCCTTCCTCAGGTTTTTATTCGCAATGTTTCGTTCAATCAGCCTTCCTCAGGTTTTTATTCGCAATGTTTCGTTTAATCGACCTTCCTCAGGTTTTTATTCGCAATGTTTCGTTTAATCGACCTTCCTCAGGTTTTTATTCGCAATGTTTCGTTTAATCAACCTTCCTCAGGTTTTTATTCGCAATATTTAGTTCAATCAGCCTTCCTCAGGTTTTTTTGCAATATTTCTGTCAATTGACCTTCAGATTTTCATTCGCAATATTTAGTTCAATCAACCTTCCTCAGACTTTTACTTGTAATGTTTCGTTCAATCATCCTTCCTCAGGTTTTTATTCGCAATGTTTCGTTTAATCGACCTTCCTCAGGTTTTTATTCGCAATGTTTCGTTCAATCGACCTTCCTCAGGTTTTTATTCGCAATATTTAGTTCAATCAGCCTTCCTCAGATTTTTATTCGCTAGGTTTCTTTCAATCATCCTTCCTCAGGCATTTATTCGCAATGTTTCGTTCAATCAGCCTTCCTCAGGTTTTTATTCGCAATGTTTCGTTCAATCAGCCTTCCTCAGGTTTTTATTCGCAATGTTTCGTTCAATCGACCTTCCTCAGGTTTTTATTCGCAATGTTTCGTTTAATCGACCTTCCTCAGGTTTTTATTCGCAATGTTTCGTTTAATCAACCTTCCTCAGGTTTTTATTCGCAATATTTAGTTCAATCAGCCTTCCTCAGGTTTTTATTCGCTAGGTTTCTTTCAATCATCCTTCCTCAGGTTTTTATGCAATATTTCTGTCAATTGACCTTCAGATTTTCATTCGCAATATTTAGTTCAATCAACCTTCCTCAGACTTTTACTTGTAATGTTTCGTTCAATCAGCCTTCCTCAGGTTTTTATTCAAAATATTTCTGTCAATTGACCCTCAGGTTTTTATCCGCAATGTTTTGTTCAATCGACCTTCAGGTTTTTATTCGCAATGTTTCGTTCAATCGACCTTCCTCAGTTTTATTTGCAATGTTTCAATCAATCGACCTACCTCAGATTTTTATTCGCTAGGTTTCTTTCAATCATCCTTCCTCAGGCAATTTATTCGCAATGTTTCGTTCACTCATCCTTCCTCAGGTTTTTTTGCAATATTTCTGTCAATTGACCTTCAGATTTTCATTCGCAATATTTAGTTCAATCAACCTTTCTCAGACTTTTACTTGTAATGTTTCGTTCAATCAACCTTTCTCAGGTTTTTTTTGCAATATTTCTGTCAATTTGACCTTCAGGTTTTCATTCGCAATGTTTCGTTTAATCGACCTTCCTCAGGTTTTTGTTCGCAATGTTTCGTTTAATCAGCCTTCCTCAGGTTTTTATTCGCAATGTTTCGTTCAATCGACCTTCCTCAGGTTTTTATTCGCAAAATTTAGTTCAATCAGCCTTCCTCAGGTTTTTATTCGCAATGTTTCGTTCAATCAGCCTTCCTCAGGTTTTTATTCGCAATGTTTCGTTCAATCAGCCTTCCTCAGGTTTTTTTTGCAATATTTCTGTCAATTGACCTTCAGATTTTCATTCGCAATATTTAGTTCAATCAACCTTCCTCAGACTTTTACTTGTAATGTTTCGTTCAATCAACCTTTCTCAGGTTTTTATTTGCAATATTTCTGTCAATTTACCTTCAGATTTTTGTTTGCAATGTTTAGTTTAATCAACCTTCCTCAGGTTTTTATTCAAAATATTTCTGTCAATCGACCTTCAGGTTTTCATTCGCAATATTTCGTTCAATCGACATTCAGGTTTTTATTCACAATGTTTCGTTCAATCGACCTTCAGGTTTTGTTTGCAATGTTTCGTTCAATCGACCTTCAGGCTATTATTCGCAATATTTCGTTCAATCGACCTTCAGGTTTTGTTTGCAATGTTTCGTTCAATCGACCTTCCTCAGGTTTTTATTCGCAGTATTTCTGTTAATCGACCTACAGGTTTTTATTCGCAATGTTTCGTTCAATCAACCTTCCTCTCAGGTTTTTTGTTTGCAAAGGTTGACTGAATAAAAAATTGTGAATAAAAACCTGAGGAAGGTTGATTGTCCTCTGGCATTTATTTGCAATGTTTTGTTCAATCAACCTTCCTCAGCTTTTTATTTGCAGTGTTTCGGTCAGGCTTAAGGAAGGTCCATTGACTGAAATTGTGATGTTGCAAATTTGAGTAATGTGCGGGATTCATTTTTGGGATTTAAACTTATCAAATAAGTTTATATGGGACTTTTATCCGATGCACCTACAAATGATTCTGATGTGTTGAGGCCCTATTTTCTCTTAAGTTCTGAAACTCAACCAGACGTTAAAAATGGTAACAATCTCTTTAGTGCTCACTTACATTTTAGCATCTGGTTTAATCTGTCCTCTGATAGTTAGCATTAGCTTGTCATAGATGCCACGGGGAAAATTCATGTTGAAAGGAACCACCTGAAAGGAGAGAAAACATTGATTTTTATTAGACATTGATTTTCCCTAACATTTCGGTCAATTGACTTTCAGGTTTTTATTTGCAAAGGTTGATTGAACAAAACGTCCTCAGGGATTTATTTGCAACATTTTGTTCAATCAACCTTCACATTTTTCTTCATGCAGCAGAAATATTGATAGGCTTATCATCAGCTCAGGAACATCAAAGTAGGCTATGATATTTATACATGATCTACACCAGGGATGGGCAACTTCGGTCCTGGAGGGCCACTGTCCTACAGAGTTTAGCTCCAACCCTGAAAAAATCACCTGCCTGTAATTTTCTAGTAATCCTGAGGACCTTGATTAGCTTGTTCAGGTGTGTTTGATTAGGGTTGAAGCTAAACTCTGTAGGACAGTGGCCCTCCAGGACTGAAGTTGCCCATCCCTGATCTACACAATCCTGCAGGTATAAAGCTGAACAAACTGAGCAGCGCTTCTCAACTAGATTTGATTCAGGAATCAAGCGACGAGTCAAGACAAAACAGAGTTTCAGTGAGACTTGTGTTTGGTAACACTTTATAGTACAGTCCCATTAGTTAGATAGATGAAACATGGACATGTGTCAACTATCAACCGCCTAGTTTGACTAGACACATGACCTTTGACTTATAGATAAGCCTATTTATTTTGCAGTTGGTTGTGATTATTAGCATTGATCATGATTTTGTTCTCTCTGTCCGGTTTTTATTCGCAATGTTTCGTTCAATTAACCTTCCTCAGATTTCTTTCGCATTGTTTGGTTCAATTAACCTTCTTCAGGTTATTATTCGCAATGTTTTGTTCAATTAACCTTCCTCAGGTTAATTGAACACATGAACTGGAACCGACTGGACACATGACCTTTGACCTACAGATAAGCCTATTTATTTAGCAGTTGGTTGTGATTATTAGCATTGATCATGATTTTGTTTTCTCTGTCCGGTTTTATTCACAATGTTTTCAATTCGACCCTCCTCAGATTTTCATTTGAAATGTTTTATTCAATCAACCTTACTCAGGTTTTTATTCGCAATATTTCTGTCAATCGACCTTCAGGTTTTTATTCGCAATGTTTCGTTCAATCGACCTTTTTCAGGATTTTATTCGCAGTGTTTTGTTCAATTAACCTTACTCAGTTTAATTGAACACATGAATCGACTGGACACATGACCTTTGGCCTACAGATAAGCCTATTTATTTTCCAGTTGGTTGTGATTTATTAGCATTGTTAATGGTTTTGTTCTCTCTGTCCATCACCCATCATGAGCTGGTTTAGTGTCTTACTACAGGAGCGGTCACTGGCGCCGGGGGCCACGGCTGTGGGGCTCCTCCTGCGGGTATCTGACCGGGCCAACCGGGTTGACCAGGGTTACCGTGCCACGCTGGGGGGACTGGAGACGGGAGGTAACCTGTCGGGGTGGGTACCTGAGCTGGCCAGGTTGGTTGGACAGGTGGGTTCGGCTGAACTGGAGGGTTGGGTTGGATGGGTGGGTTTGGCTGCGCTGGTTGGGTTGGCGGATTGGGTTGCACTGGTTGGATGGGTGGGTTGGGTTGAGCTGGTTGCACTGTTGGTGGGTTTGGCCAGCCTGGTTGGGTGGTTGGAGGGTTTGGCCAGCCTGGTTGGGTGGTTGGAGGGTTTGGCCAGCCTGGTTGGGTGGGTTGGACCGGCCAGGTCGTAGGGATCGATGCGCTGGGCTGGGTAACAGGCCAACTCGCCTGACTGGGTTGGCAGGGCCAGCAGGGTTGACCGGGCTGACCAGGCCATACGGTACCAGCCGACTGCTGAGGGATCTGAGGGTAAAAGCCCTGCTGACCAGAGGACGGGCAACTCATGATGTCTGAGAATCAAACAATTACAAAAGTCAAACACGTGCTACTCGACTGTGCTTTTCACATGATCCTTCAGAAATCATTCTAATATGATGATTTGATGCTCAAGAAACATTATTATTATCAGTGTTGAAAACAGTTGTGCTGCTTCAGATTGTTGTGGAAACCATCATAAACTACACGTTTGGTGTGAGTAAGATTAAAAAATATATATAGAAATGAACACTTTTATCCATCAAAGGCGCATTCAGTTGATCAAAAGTGACAGTAAAGACATTTATAATGTTACTAAAGATTCTATTTCAAATAAAAGCTGTTCTAAAAACGTTCTATTCATCAAAGAATCCTGAAAAATAAAATGTATCTCAGTTTCCACAAAAATATGAAACTGTTTTCAACACTGATAATAATCATAAATGTTTCTTGAGCATCAAATCATCATATTAGAGTGATTTCTGAAGGATCATGTGAAAATCCAGCTTTGATCACAGGAATAAATTACACTTTACTGTATATTCACATAGAAAACAGCTGATTTACAGTAGAATAATATTCAATCAAATAAACGCAGCTTTGGTGAGCAGAAGAGACTCTTTTAAAAACATCACAATTATTCCAAACTTGTGGCAGTCAGTGTATTTATTCTTCCACTTCAGTTGCATTCACACAGCAGATCATCATTCTACACTACTGTGATCTAACTAGTGCTGTACCTGTGAAAGGTGTGAGTCATAGATCAGTATTTAAGAACTGAAGGTCAAACATTGATATTTAACAGCAGAACCTGAGCTGATCAGATCTTTATAGCTGCTGTAAATCTGTGACTTCACAAAAACAAGATCAAATCTAAAGCTTCAAAACCCTTGATCACTGTTAGTGATTCCTATGAAAGCGTGTTGAAGAAGCAGAAGATCTACAGAAGCAGAAGATCTACAGTACCTGTTGAAGAAGAAGATCTACAGAAGCAGAAGATCTACAGTACCTGTTGAAGCAGAAGATCGACGCAGGAACAGAAGACTCTGAGAATCTGAGGTTTATATGCAGACGCTCCTCATTCCTGCGCATTAAGAAACAGCCCATCTGTTCATGACACACACACACACACACACACCCTCATATGCACTTATGTTATGCGTGCATCAGTAACTGATGATCGACTGAGACTGCGTTTCTCAAACTAACACTTGCTGTTTAAAGTCATTTAAAGAACATGAATAATCTGCAGGAACGGACGCTTCTGCTGTGTTTGTACATTATAAGAGCGTGGTTTGAACATCGGATGAGTCTCAGTACAGAGTGGATTATTAGATTTACACACACAGTCAATATTCCTGAGGTTGCCACAGTTACTGAAGACTCATGACTGAACACAGACTCGGTCTGTCCCGTTCTCCTGACAAACATGTGTTGCACAATAGCAGAAGTGTCCAGGTTTGAGTCTCGGTCATGAGTCTCCTGAGTCACTTACACACGCTGGGATCATTGTCTGAACTCCACTGAATACTGACTCTATTGTCTTCTGTAGAGCTGACCTCCTGATTTTAATAATATGAAGATCGTCTCATTGTGCTTTTATGTGATTTATCACGTGAGAATCCACAGATTGTGACCGTAAAACTCTCAGATAAAGCTTCTTCGCCGGCGTCGATGAACGGCTGACGGTGCTTTGGATTATTTAAACGTTCTTCACGTGTTTCTCTTGAGAACTGATGACTGAAACACACACAGATTCAGTCTCATCCTGCTGAACATTTATCATAACCGACAGAAGTCGCATTAAAACTCTTCATGCTTTATATGGGATTTATTTGTCTTAATAATCCAAAACCCAGATTTTAAACTACTTAAATCTGGCAGAAATTAGGCTATTACACTATTAAAAACACATTAAATGATTAAAAAATAATACATTTTTAACATGTACAGCCACAATAAATGCAGAAATTGTTGAGGTATCATTTGCATCATAACCAACAGTTTTGGCCTTAATTAAAGGGGTCATATAATGGTACATGCACTTTTACAAGTTGGTTGTACTGAAGTGTGTGTTGGCAGTGCCTGTACACAACCATCATATAATGATAAAAATCCATCCAGTGTTTTTTTTTTAATCTTCTTATATGTTTCCCCGTCTCAAATCAAGCCGTTCGACCATGTGACGTCACACGGTCAGATGCCCCTCCCACGATTGTTGATTGACAGCAGCGTTTCGAGGCAGACCCGCCCTGAGCGAGCTGTCAATCATAGTCCGCCATAGTTGATACGCTGGAGCACTGTCTGTGAGCAGAATGGCGTCTCAGTGATTGTGGTGTTCTCGGGTGTAATAACGAACACAGCATCATGTTGATGTTCCTAAAGCCGAACCGCTGAAGACGCAGTGGCTGAGTGTGTTTTCGAAGGGAATATTCCCCACGATCAACGTCAATGCTTTCATGTTTGCCCGAATCATTTCTCACACCAGACTGCTTTACACATGAGGGTCAGTAAAGCTGGTTTTGCTAAGAAGCTGCTCCTGAAAAAAGGATCGGTACCAACTATTCGTGTTCCTGCTGCACCTCCAGAAGAAGAAGAAGTGAGTGTAACGTTTTATTAACCTTTATATTAATCTTTGCAAATCGCTAGCTGCACGCTTCACTATGAATGCGGCTGTTTACACTCAGGGTACATTACGGCATGTTTTCTATGTACGACGTTCTCAATATAATTCATAATCCCACGTTTATAATGAACAATGCGTTATGGTTATTGTGTTATTACAAACTGTGTACGCAGGTGTTAAAGTTAACGTGGTAATACTACACTGAGCTTACTTTAACTGTCGAACTTCTTCGGGGCCGTCATCTTGTTCCGGGTCCGACTCCGGTTCAGACTGATACGGTTGTACAGATGTGTCCTCAGAGACTCCCACTGCCATTCTCCAAAATATACCCTCAACTGTTGTCAAGGCAACACTCCACATGTGTGTAAACGCCCACAGAGCAGAGGGGCGGGGGGAGCAAAGCTCATTAGCATTTAAAGACACATGCACTTAAACGGCGTGCTGAAAACAGCTGTTCTTGACCAGGTAAAATTACTGTTTTCTTACAATACTAATGAGAATTTTTAATTAAAGTATATTACAAACTTTTAATTTAGACCCTAAAGAATCATATTAGCTTGTACAAAAATGACATTATATGACCCCTATAATAAAGGTTTGTCAGAAGTGGAAGTTCTGAAAGCTTGTTTCAATCAAACACATAGAACTGTGGCTTTATCTTGCAGTTCAGACTTTTCTCTCGCTTTTGTGAGTTTGAAAAGCAAATCTGAGAAAACAGTCAGAAATGTGAGATTAAAAAATTACAATTATCCTTTTATTAGCGGTGTGAGAAAGTCCCATAGACTTTGCATTGGGACAAACTTTGACGAGTCACAGCTCAGAGAGAGGATTTCGTAGAAACGTGTGGTTTGCCACATCAGGCTGGCAGGCTCTGTAAGAACATTCCTCACAATGGGGTGAAAGTTGCCCCACAGACTTACTATGGTGTAGGACGGCCCATGAAACGCATGTGTTTCTCCTACTATGGTGAGATCACAGTGTCATAGAGACAAGGGGGAGGGCTCATTTTACTCAGACGACCAATCAGTCTCTTAGGATCATTGTGACGCTATCAAGCCACGCCCTAGCAACTATTCAGAGCACCATAGCAACTAATCCCATAGACTTCCATTTAAAGAGATCAAAAGGGATATATTCGGATAGATATGTCATAGAAACACGCGTTTGACTCGGGGCAGCAAACAGCCAATCATGAATCACCTTCAGCACTTCCTGGCCACGCCCTAGCAACCATTGTCGAGCACCCTGGCAACCCAAATCCAAAGAGAGATATCTTGTATTCTGAATGTCATAGAGGAGTTGCGGTTGGTTTATATCATTCATACTGACAAGCAGCCTTTGAAGTGTCATGATTAGCAGCTGCCAAGCCACTCCCTAGCAACTAAACAGAGTACCCTAGCAACTGTTCAACAAGACCTGCATCTCTGCATCAGAACATTATAGAGACATGGCGGTTGGCTCCTTTGACTAATGCTAGCAAACAGCCTCAAACAGTAACCATCATGCTACACATGCTTGCAGTGAATAGCTACATGCTGATTGGGGTTAGCTAAGTTTTAAAACATGTCAAAAATGCAAACTAAAATGTAGGAACAACATGCAAATCATGTTAGAATCTTGTTAGAACATGTATGCAAGAAAAAATGGTGATTGTGTTAGCATCATGTTAGAAACATGTTAATCATGTTAACATCTTGTTCGGAACATGCTAATCATGTGAGCATCATGTTAGCAAAATGTTACACATGCTAGCAGGGAATAGCTAAATGCTAATAGCGATTAGCTAAGTGTTAAAACATGTCAAAAATGTTAACTAAAATGCAGTTACACCTTGCTAATCTTGTAAGCACCATGCTAACGACAGGTTAATCATGTTACCATCTTGTTAAAACATGCATGCAACATGGTGATTGTGTTAACATAATGCTAACAACATACGAATCATGTTAGCATCTTGTTTAACAACATGTTAGCATCATGCTAGCAAAATGCTAATATTAACATTTTAAAAGCATGCTTGCAAAATGCTAATAATATTAGCATCATGTTAAGAACATGCTAATCATGTTAGGATGTGACTAACAACATGATAAATGTGTTAACAAAATGTTAATTGTGTTAGCATCTGCCCAGTGCCGAGTTTAGCAAGCACCACTTCACCACTTCATGTCCTTCAGGAAATGTACATTCTAGTTATTATTATTATTTGATGGCAGAAACAGTGCAGAATCTCTCAGTGTGAGCAGGACAACACTCCTCCTGTGTGAGAGATCTGATCTGGAGTCTGTGTCAGCTGACCTCATGCGGCTCTGGCCTTCCCATCATGCACCAGTGACCATGATGTCTCAGAACACACACAATCCCTGTGTCTCAATGTCCATACTCTCCATCCTAAACAGTGTGTGAGATTAAAATAAGTATGTCCCAAAGCATAGTATGTTTAAGAGAGTGTGCCAGAAGTCTCCGGATGGTCTACTACTCCCGGTGTGGATAGGTCAGTTTACTGTGACAGGACGCGACAGAGAGCAACCTTTAAAGGCGCAATTGTATGACGTGATAGTTTGTCCCAAAGCTTATCTACTTCAGAGGTCACAGGTCAGAGGTCACAGGTCGGAAGAAAGTTTCTTGGCAAACTCCAGAGTCTGTGATGAACGCCTCAGTCCAGTGTTCAACGTTCCCGTGAAGTTGTGAAAACGTTATTTCGTAATGTTCTCTGAACGTTCAAAACATCAATTTAAATTAAAGCTGCAAGCAGCATTTATCGGGGTTCAAGCAGTTAAAGCCTTTAAGCACAAAAAATGCATCAAAAGTTATTAAGTTTTATTTAGCAAGCATGTAACCACTGACATAATAGATGAAAAAGACCATTTCTCACAGGGATCACAGTGGTGTACGGCACTTGAGTCTAGGTCAAACGGCCTAAGAGTTATGAGCGATTTTGTACTTTTGGTTGCTATAGCGCCACCTATGGGCCAATCGGGGTCATACTCTGATAGGTTGTCCCCAAATTGAGGCCTACCGTCTGGCCAGGTTTCACGTCTCTAGGCCTTAAAGGGATACTCCACTTTTTTCGGAAATATGCTCATTTTACATCTCCCCCAGAGTTAAACAGTTGAGTTTTACCGTTTTAGAATCCATTCAGCCGAACTCCGGGTCTGACGGTACCACTTTTAGCATAGCTTAGCACAGATCATTGATTCAGATGAGTCCAGTAGCATTTCTTTCAAAATGACCAAAGAGTTTCAATATTTTTCCTATTTAAAACTTGACTCTTCTGTAGTTAAACCGTGTACTAAGATCGACGGAAAATGAAAAGTTGCGATTTTCTAAGCCTATATGACTAGGAACTATACTCTCATTCCGGCGTAATAATCAAGGAACTGTGCGGCTGTACCATGAGTGCAGCAGGCGTAGTGATATGACGCAGCGCCTGAAAATAGGTCTAATAGGTTAGACAAACTTAGTCCCGGTCACGTTGGAAGAAGTTACCGAGCTGGGGACTATTTTTAGGCGCTGCGTCATATCACTACGCCTGCTGCACTCATGGTACAGCCGCACAGTTTCTTGATTATTACGCCGGAATGAGAGTAGTTCCTAGCCATATAGGCTTAGAAAATCGCAACTTTTCATTTTCCGTCGATCTTAGTACACGGTTTAACTACAGAAGAGTCAAGTTTTAAATAGGAAAAATATTGAAACTCTTTGGTCATTTTGAAAGAAATGCTACTGGACTCATCAGAATCAATGATCTGTGCTAAGCTATGCTAAAAGTGGTACCGTCAGACCCGGAGTTCGGCTGAATGGATTCTAAAACGGTAAAACTCATCTGTTTAACTCTGGGGGAGATGTAAAATGAGCATATTTCCGAAAAAAGTGGAGTATCCCTTTAAGGTTTGTCCTGCATGATGCGTTTTATGAATCCTTACAATTACAATAGGGTTTCAGCATTTCATGCTTGAACCCCTAATAAGAATGGAAGCTTTTTGCCAGTTATAGCGCCACCTTTGGTCCGATCTGCATGAAACTCGGTATGCTTCCTCACCATGTTATGACACATATGCTCTTCAATTTTGGTGAAGTTCTGAGTTTTCATTTGGGATTTATAGGCTTTTTAGTGTATTTTGCCACGCCCCTTTTCTAAATGACCCTGTTACAGCCAGTCAAATGCAAAAGTTCAACTTTTTTTCAATAATTATTGATCTAGAGAGTCCAGAGAATTGTCCTAGACTGGTCTGGTTCCGATCGGGCGAAAAACCAGGGACTAGTTCGCAAAAGTAGGTTTTGGACAAAATGCGACATAGCAGAACATTTTTCCTGCCTAAATCGAATTTGGAGATAGCCATTTTGTCCGCCTTGAGACAGGGATCACAGTGGTGTAAGGCACTTGAGTCTAGGTCAAACGGCCTACAAGTTATGAGCGAATTTTGTACTTTTGTAATAATAATTGCTTGGTGATGTGAACGTTGAGGAAACATTCCATTTGATCATTATTCAATCATGGGAACGTTACTTCTGAATGTTCGAAACAAGTAGCATTTGAAAAAAACCTTTTATGAATGATGTATGAAAAATATTTTATGCTAACGTTTTGAGAACATTACTAAAGACCCTGTTCTCTGGATCCTCACAGGCTCGCGGATCTGATGTGTGTAAACTCGTTCAGGAGTGATTCTGCTGCCACTCAGTGGTCGAAATAAAAACATGTTGATTAAAAGCTTCATGTAGTTTATTCACAGAAATGAAGACATGCATGACATTACATTAGTCACTAATGACATAAAAGATCTGCCAGTATTTCTGTCACACATTATACTTTTAAATGTATTAATTCAATTAGAGACGAGTACGATGCAAAAAGTACAAGACAAAAAGGTATTGTGGGGCAGTTCAGAGTATGTAAAACAAAGAATAACAACAACAGCTAAAATATAAAATGAACATGTATGTAAAAAATAAAGATACTGTGATAAAAGCTGCATATAATATTAGGGCAGTTTGATCAATTTGAAAAGCTTTAAAAATATATATTGTTTTTAAGCTTTTTTTTTGTTGTCAGAATACTTGAATTCATTCCTAAACAGTTTTAAAAGTGATCATACTACAGTCTTTCACAAACATATTTAGGCTACTCCAGTAAAGACAAACAGACTAAAACACATGAGCTCAGGTCAGTTCCAGAACATACACAACCTAAAACAAATTGATAACAAAAGATTGAATCCAATATGTGTTTATTACAAGCTCTTTTTGACCAGGAACACCACAAGTGTACAACAATAACGCTGAAGGGAATCAGTGTGTCTGTGTTTATAATCCCAGAATCTCAATCATGCGGAAGTGTGACGTCATCATCATATTCGACGACGCGAATCCACATGTGTAACGATTGGATTATCGCATCGATATCATCACAACCCCTACTATGGTGAAGTTCGCTTCATGAATATTAATTAGATTGCGCTGACGTCACCAGGTCACTATCCAATGGCTTACGCCGAGTTCACGCATATTAATCAACCGATGCAGCATTCTCTTGATACCGGCCAATGGCGAAGGCTCGTTTCTGAATATTAATTAGGCTAGGCTGACGCTGCTTAGTAACCCTCCAATGGCGAAGGCCTGGCTAATGAATATGAATTAGACAATTTAAAGACACCCTCTAATGTGCTATAAACACTTTAAAATCATCAAAATGTTAAAATTAAGAGTTTTGGCGATAGCTTCTTTTATATGTTCTCCTCAGGATGAATCGCTTTTATATGTTGTTGTTTTGTTTTGTTATTTCCCTGTAGTTATGGAAAATAATAGAATGCAGATGTTCTTAGTTCTCCATTTGTTATATTATAGTCTTTTGTTGGATATTTTTCTTGTTGACAGATTGGAAAAAAAATGTATGACTTTTATTGTGTGTAATTTTATAAATTGAAAGGTTAAACGAGTAAAAATGTATGCAATAGCAATGGTTTCTTTACGAATATCAATTAGACAATTTAACGTCACCCTGCCACTCTCTAATGTGCTATAAACATGTTACAGTCACCAAATTGTTTTGTTTTTAACGTTTTCCTCGGGATGAATCGCTTTTATATGTTGTTCTTTTTTAATTTACATGTATTTTCGAGGTTTGAACAATAATTGTTAATGCAGATGTTCCGTTATTCTAAACAGTTTTAGAATATTTTCTCAAAGTTCTTAGTTTTTCATATTATAGTCTTTTGTCGAATATTTTTCCTGTTGACAGATTATTAAAAAAACGTAGGCTATGATTATTATACAAATTTTTGTGGTAATTTTATACAATGAATCACATGTTAAACGAGTAAAAATAAATGCAATAGCAATGGTTTCTTTATGATTATTAATTAGACAATCCTGACGTTACGTTACGTCCTCCAATCGCCAAGTCTTGTTTTGAATTTTAAGTCATTGACGCTGACGTCACGCTGCTCCCGTCCAATAAGCGAAGGTTCGCCTCATGAATATTCAGATCCCCGCCTCCGTCATAGTAGCGTTAGTGAATCGGCTGTCAGGTGCCGTGATTTCCCAGCAGCCCCGGATGTAGCGCGCGCAGTCTCAGCATCAATCCCGGAGAATAACATGGCACGGACAACCACATAACATCATAATTCCCAACGTAACATTCCCACAGGAGTGGAGCACATCAGTGTCAGGACATGTGAGGCTCTTCCAGCGACAGAAGGTGAGGAATCATCATCTCAGTCTATCCTAGCAACAAGCAGGCGCGTGATTGGATGCGATTCGCTGCTAATGCATAAGATCAGTCTCGTGCACGAGCTTCAGCACCGAGGACAGCGGCGCGCGCCTGCATGATTACATGTGTGTGTGGCTGTGCGTGTGTGTGTGTGTGGCTGTGTGCGTGTGTGTTACTGCAGATGCTTGTCATGTAGTTGCTGCTGCAGGAGTGATACAGTGTCATTAATAATGGCCTCGTTTCGGAATACACGACAATAGCTCTACACTACTGGCTGTGATCTACGGAAGCCCGTTTCCAACACATAAGAAAGAATGCTTTGGTAAACCATAATGATGACTTTTTATGCTGTGATGATGATGATGTTCTGTGTGATGACGTCATCACGCACTGTCACGTGAGCTGCTGTGACCTGCTGAGGTCAGCTTCATCATTGACGGGGTTGTGTTGATGGTGAGAGTGTGTGAGCTTCTGTCTGTCACACACCGGATCTGATTCTGTCAAACCTACAATTAAACCACAAATACTGAGTAACAGATCCATCTGTGTGTGTTTAGTCATCACTATTACAGCAGGAGAACGTGCTTTACAGCCTCAGGGTCAAACTGAACACTCATTTATAATTACAGATAAAAACTTGATGATTCAGCTCAATCTAGTTGTTCATTTCTATATCACTTTTCACAATACATAAAGTAGCTTTATGGAAAATGCTTGTTTAGCAAGTGTTCTGCTGTCAGCCAGAGACCAGTGTGTCAGATTTACAGTTATAATATTAATATAGAACATGTTATGTAATCGTCATGTATTCAGTTAAACAAAACATGTTAGGTAACAATCACAACTTCTGCTCCTAATGATGACAGGATAAGGATCATATTTAACAGTTCTGCAGGATCTGTGTAATCAGACACAAACCATCACAGTTATCATAACTGAACCCGGCTTAAACTCAGAGAGTGAAGGAGCGATCTGTGTTACAGTAGAGCTGCACGATTCTGGACACATTCACAAACATGATTTTTTTAAAAGAGATCATGATTCTCCTATGATTCTGGACAGACAACTGAACAAAATTACATATAATTTACTAGAGGTTCTGACTAAATGTTAATTGCCACAGTCTATTTTAAAATGGGTTGAGTGAATGATTAAATGACTCACTCATAAAGACTTCACTTGCTTCATTACTGGATGAATCAGTGTTTTTGAACGAATCTCTTGAGTGAATGATTCAGTGACTCACTCATAAAGACTTCACTTGTTTCATTACTGGATGAATCAGTGTTTTTGAACGAATCTCTTGAGTGAATGATTCAATGACTCACTCATAAAGACTTCACTTGTTTCACTACTGGATGAATCAGGGTTTTTGAACGAATCTATTGAATGAATGATTCAATGACTCACTCATAAGAACTTCACTTGTTTCATTACTGGATGAATCAGGGTTTTTGAACGAATCTCTTGAGTGAATGATTCAATGACTCACTCATAAGAACTTCACTTGTTTCATTACTGGATGAATCAGTGTTTTTGAGCAAATCTCTTGAGTGAATGATTCAATGACTCACTCATAAAGACTTCACTTGCTTCACTACTGGATGAATCAGGGTTTTTGAACTAATCTCTTGAGTGAATGATTCAATGACTCACTCATAAAGACTTCACTTGCTTCATTACTGGATGAATCAGTGTTTTTAAACAAATCTCTTGAGTGAATGATTCAATGACTCACTCATAAAGACTTCACTTGCTTCATTACTGGATGAATCAGCGTTTTTAAACGAATCTCTTGAGTGAATGATTCAATGACTCACTCATAAAGACTTCACTTGCTTCACTACTGGATGAATCAGGGTTTTTGAACGAATCTCTTGAGTGAATGATTCAATGACTCACTCATAAAGACTTCACTTGCTTCATTACTGGATGAATCAGTGTTTTTAAACAAATCTCTTGAGTGAATGATTCAATGACTCACTCATAAAGACTTCACTTGCTTCATTACTGGATGAATCAGCGTTTTTAAACGAATCTCTTGAGTGAATGATTCAATGACTCACTCATAAAGACTTCACTTGTTTCATCATTACTGGATGAATCAGTGTTTTTGAGCAAATCTCTTGAGTGAATGATTCAGTGACTCACTCATAAAGACTTCACTTGCTTCATTACTGGATGAAACAGTGTTTTTAAACATTCAATGACAAACACATTTTTAACAGTCACTTGTCGCCACGTACTGGTGTAACGATGTAATGATCCAATCTTTATTTAGCCCAGTTCTTCTGTGATAATCTGAATGATTGTAAGGCAGAAGTAATGATACTGTGTGTTGTTTATGAAGCTGTTTCATATCTATAGACGACAGCTGCTCTCTCTGGATCAGAACTCAGATCTGAATGTTCTCTGTAATTCAGGAATGAGATCAGGAGAGTGTTTGAATCGGGATCACAGGAACAGGTGCTCTCCGAGAGGAACGAGCTGATTCTCAGATGATCCGGTTCTCCAGCAGAGATCTGTGTGCATCAGAGCAGGAGTAAAGAGCTCTGTGGCTTCAGTTTACACACAATTAAAGAATCGTTAGGGGTTTTAGCACTGCTCGATGAGCACAGCGGGTCATAATCGTTGTGCTTGAAACAGCAGTCGCACTGTGAAGAGCTTTAGCAAACATGCAGCCGGACGACCGGTGAGAAGATACGAGGATCTGTCGGGTTCACAGTCACTTTCCTCAAACGTCAGTCCTGATTAAAGATGGCCGTTGATCTCGGAAGGCAGATGATTTTGGCCATTTTTGCCTTTATTTGACAATCAAGTCAGATTTATTTCCATAGCGCTTTAGACAACACAGATGTTTCAAAGCAGATTTACAGGAAAATAGCAGAATTAATGATGCAAACTTCATCTAAAAAGACAATAGTCAAGTCACCTTTATATATAGTGCTTTTGTTTCAGAGCAGCTTTACAGAGATAACAGGACAATAATGCAACAGAGTTTGTTTCCAGAAGAAAATATCGTCACAGTCCAGCTTAAGGAAGTTCAGTGATGCTTCATTTCTGCTGTAAAAGGCTATTAATTTAGTTCAGTTATATATAGAGAGTTATTATTCAGATCAATTCAGTTTAAGTTTTGAGTGTGAACAGTGTTTATATGCTGTCTGAGATCTGATTGGTCATCATCACTCCTGGATCCAATCAGGACGCAGGAGGAGGAGCTTCAGTGCACTTCCTGTGGACTTCAGGAATAGTTCCTTCTCATCCTGGCACTAAACCGAGTCACGGAGAGAAACCTGTGGGACGTGTGTGTGGTGTTTCACGCCGGAGATGTTCGGCTCTTCAGACGCTTTTGTATTTTGCATCATGGTGTTTTAAAAACGTTTTTAATGTTTCCGCTCAGGAAGCAGGAACGGCATTATTTATATATAATATACATGCATTATTTATCATGTCCGCTGATGTGTTCCTCCTTCGGCATCA